>CM060308.1:17245329-17252829 GCA_030674185.1 Monoplex corrugatus | reverse complement strand
GCTTGTCTCCCTGATTATTGTACATGTGATGGTGTGTGCATCTCTCATGTCTCCCTGATTATTGTACAATGTGATGGTGTGTGCATCTTGCTTGTCTCCCTGATTATTGTACAGTGTGATGGTGTGTGCATCTCTCATGTCTCCCTGATTATTGTACAGTGTGATGGTGTGTGCATCTTGCATTGTCTCCCTGATTATTGTACAGTGTGATGGTGTGTGCATCTTCTGTCTCCCTGATTATTGTACAATGTGATGGTGTGTGCATCTCTCATGTCTCCCTGATTATTGTACAATGTGATGGTGTGTGCATCTTGCATGTCTCCCTGATTATTGTACAATGTGATGGTGTGTGCATCTGCATGTCTCCCTGATTATTGTACAATGTGATGGTGTGTGCATCTTGCTTGTCTCCCTGATTATTGTACAGTGTGATGGTGTGTGTGCATCTTGCTTGTCTCCCTGATTATTGTACATGTGATGGTGTGTGCATCTTGCTTGTCTCCCTGATTATTGTACAATGTGATGGTGTGTGCATCTTGCTTGTCTCCCTGATTATTGTACAAGTGTGATGGTGTGTGCATCTTGCTTGTCTCCCTGATTATTGTACATGTGATGGTGTGTCATCTTGCTTGTCTCCCTGATTATTGTACAAGTGTGATGGTGTGTGCATCTTGCTTGTCTCCCTGATTATTGTACAATGTGATGGTGTGTGCATCTTGCTTGTCTCCCTGATTATTGTACAGTGTGATGGTGTGTGCATCTTGCTTGTCTCCCTGATTATTGTACAATGTGATGTGTGTGCATCTTGCTTGTCTCCCTGATTATTGTACAATGTGATGGTGTGTGCATCTTGCTTGTCTCCCTGATTATTGTACAGTGTGATGTGTGTGCATCTTGCTTGTCTCCCTGATTATTGTACAATGTGATGGTGTGTGCATCTTGCATTGTCTCCCTGATTATTGTACAATGTGATGGTGTGTGCATCTTGCTTGTCTCCCTGATTATTGTACATGTGATGGTGTGTGCATCTTGCTTGTCTCCCTGATTATTGTACAGTGTGATGGTGTGTGCATCTTGCTTGTCTCCCTGATTATTGTACAGTGTGATGGTGTGTGCATCTTGCTTGTCTCCCTGATTATTGTACAGTGTGATGGTGTGTGCATCTTGCTTGTCTCCCTGATTATTGTACAGTGTGATGTGTGTGCATCTTGCTTGTCTCCCTGATTATTGTACAATGTGATGGTGTGTGCATCTTGCATGTCTCCCTGATTATTGTACAATGTGATGGGTGTGTGCATCTTGCATGTCTCCCTGATTATTGTACAATGTGATGGTGTGTGATCTTGCTTGTCCCCGATTATTGTACAATGTGATGGTGTGTGCATCTTGCTGTCTCCCTGATTATTGTACAATGTATGGTGTGTGCATCTTGCTGTCTCCCTGATTATTGTACAGTGTGATGGTGTGTGCATCTGCATGTCTCCCTGATTATTGTACAGTGTGATGGTGTGTGCATCTAGCATGTCTCCCTGATTATTGTACAATGTGATAGTGTGTGTATCTTGCTATGTCTCCCTGATTATTGTACAATGTGATGGTGTGTGCATCTTGCTTGTCTCCCTGATTATTGTACAATGTGATGGTGTGTGCATCTCTCATGTCTCCCTGATTATTGTACAATGTGATGGTGTGTGCATCTTGCTTGTCTCCCTGATTATTGTACAGTGTGATGGTGTGTGCATCTTGCATGTCTCCCTGATTATTGTACAGTGTGATGGTGTGTGCATCTTGCATGTCTCCTGATTATTGTACAATGTGATGGTGTGTGCATCTTGCATGTCTCCCTGATTATGTACAGTGTGATGGTGTGTGCATCTCTCATGTCTCCCTGATTATTGTACAGTGTGATGGTGTGTGCATCTTGCTTGTCTCCCTGATTATTGTACAGTGTGATGGTGTGTGCATCTTGCTTGTCTCCCTGATTATTGTACAATGTGATGGTGTGTGTATCTTGCATGTCTCCCTGATATTTGTACAATGTGATGGTGTGTGCATCTTGCTATGTCTCCCTGATTATTGTACAGTGTGATGGTGTGTGCATCTTGCTTGTCTCCCTGATTATTGTACAGTGTGATGGTGTGTGCATCTTGCTTGTCTCCCTGATTATTGTACAGTGTGATGGTGTGTGCATCTTGCTTGTCTCCCTGATTATTGTACAGTGTGATGGTGTGTGCATCTTGCTTGTCTCCCTGATTATTGTACAGTGTGATGGTGTGTGCATCTTGCTTGTCTCCCTGATTATTGTACATGTGATGGTGTGTGCATCTTGCATGTCTCCCTGATTATTGTACAGTGTGATGGTGTGTGCATCTTGCATTGTCTCCTGATTATTGTACAGTGTGATGGTGTGTGCATCTTGCATGTCTCCCTGATTATTGTACAGTGTGATGGTGTGTGCATCTCTCATGTCTCCCTGATTATTGTACAATGTGATGGTGTGTGCATCTTGCATGTCTCCCTGATTATTGTACAGTGTGATGGTGTGTGCATCTTGCATGTCTCCCTGATTATTGTACATGTGATGGTGTGTGCATCTTGCTTGTCTCCCTGATTATTGTACAGTGTGATGGTGTGTGCATCTTGCTTGTCTCCCTGATTATTGTACAGTGTGATGGTGTGTGCATCTTGCATGTCTCCCTGATTATTGTACAGTGTGATGGTGTGTGCATCTTGCTTGTCTCCCTGATTATTGTACAATGTGATGGTGTGTGCATCTCTCATGTCTCCCGATTATGTACATTATGTGTTGCATCTCATGTCTCCTGATATGTAATGTGATGGTGTGTGCATCTTGCATGTCTCCCTGATTATTGTACATGTGATGGTGTGTGCATCTTCATGTCTCCCTGATTATTGTACAATGTGATGGTGTGTGCATCTTGCATGTCTCCCTGATTATTGTACAATGTGATGGTGTGTGCATTCTTGCATGTCTCCCTGATTATTGTACAATGTGATGTGTGTGTGCATCTTGCTTGTCTCCCTGATTATTGTACAATGTGATGGTGTGTGCATCTTGCTTGTCTCCCTGATTATTGTACAATGTGATGGTGTGTGCATCTGCTGTCTCCTATATGTACATGTGATGTGTGTGCATTGCTGTCCTCCGATTATTGTACAATGTGATGGTGTGTGCATCTTGCTTGTCTCCCTGATTATTGTACATGTGATGGTGTGTGCATCTTGCTTGTCTCCCTGATTATTGTACAGTGTGATGGTGTGTGCATCTTGCATGTCTCCCTGATTATTGTACAATGTGATGGTGTGTGCATCTTGCTTGTCTCCTGATTATTGTACAGTGTGATGGTGTGTGCATCTTGCTGTCTCCCTGATTATTGTACAGTGTGATGGTGTGTGCATCTTGCTTGTCTCCCTGATTATTGTACATGTGATGGTGTGTGCATCTTGCTTGTCTCCCTGATTATTGTCAATGTGTGGGTGTGCATTGCTGTCTCCCTGATTATTGTACATGGATGTGTTGCATCTTGCTTGTCTCCCTGATTATTGTACAATGTGATGGTGTGTGCATCTTGCTTGTCTCCCTGATTATTGTACAGTGTGATGGTGTGTGTATCTTGTTGTCTCCCTGATTATTGTACAATGTGATGGTGTGTGCATCTTGCTGTCCTCCCTGATTATTGTACAGTGTGATGTGTGTGCATCTTGCTTGTCTCCCTGATTATTGTACAATGTGATGGTGTGTGCATCTTGCATGTCTCCCTGATTATTGTACAGTGTGATGGTGTGTGCATCTCATGTCTCCCTGATTATTGTACATGTGATGGTGTGTGCATCTTGCTTGTCTCCCTGATTATTGTACAATGTGATGGTGTGTGCATCTTGCTTGTCTCCCTGATTATTGTACAGTGTGATGGTGTGTGATTCTTGCTGTCTCCCTGATTATTGTACAATGTGATGGTGTGTGCATCTTGCTTGTCTCCCTGATTATTGTACAATGTGATGGATGTAGTGTGCATCTTGCTTGTCTCCCTGATTATTGTACAATGTGATGGTGTTGTGCATCTTGCTTGTCTCCCTGATTATTGTACAATGTGATGGTTGTGTGCATCTTGCATGTCTCCCTGATTATTGTACATTGATGGTGTTGCATCTGCTGTTCCCTGTATTGTACATGTGATGGTGTGTCATCTTGCTTGTCTCCCTGATTATTGTACAATGTGATGGTGTGTGCATCTTGCTTGTCTCCCTGATTATTGTACATGTGTGATGTGTGTATCTTGCATGTCTCCCTGATTATTGTACAATGTGATGGTGTGTGCATCTTGCATGTCTCCCTGATTATTGTACAGTGTGATGGTGTGTGCATCTCTCTGTCTCCCTGATTATTGTACAATGTGATGGTGTGTGCATCTTGCTTGTCTCCCTGATTATTGTACAATGTGATGGTGTGTGCATCTTGCTTGTCTCCCTGATTATTGTACAATGTGATGGTGTGTGCATCTTGCTTGTCTCCCTGATTATTGTACAATGTGATGGTGTGTGCATCTTGCTTGTCTCCCTGATTATTGTACAGTGTGATGGTGTGTACATCTCTCATGTCTCCCTGATTATTGTACAGTGTGATGGTGTGTGTATCTTGCTTGTCTCCCTGATTATTGTACAGTGTGATGGTGTGTGCATCTTGCTTGTCTCCCTGATTATTGTACAGTGTGATGGTGTGTGCATCTCTCATGTCTCCCTGATTATTGTACAGTGTGATGGTGTGTGCATCTTGCTTGTCTCCCTGATTATTGTACAGTGTGATGGTGTATGCATCTTGCTTGTCTCCCTGATTATTGTACAATGTGATGGTGTGTGCATCTCTCATGTCTCCCTGATTATTGTACAGTGTGATGGTGTGTGCATCTTGCTTGTCTCCCTGATTATTGTACAGTGTGATGGTGTGTGCATCTTGCTTGTCTCCCTGATTATTGTACAGTGTGATGGTGTGTGCATCTCTCATGTCTCCCTGATTATTGTACAGTGTGATGGTGTGGGGCATCTTGCTTGTCTCCCTGATTATTGTACAGTGTGATGGTGTATGCATCTTGCTTGTCTCCCTGATTATTGTACAATGTGATGGTGTGTGCATCTCTCATGTCTCCCTGATTATTGTACAGTGTGATGGTGTGTGCATCTTGCTTGTCTCCCTGATTGTTGTACAGTGTGATGGTGTGTGCATCTTGCTTGTCTCCCTGATTATTGTACAGTGTGATGGTGTGTGCATCTTGCTTGTCTCCCTGATTATTGTACAGTGTGATGGTGTGTGCATCTCTCATGTCTCCCTGATTATTGTACAGTGTGATGGTGTGTGCATCTTGCTTGTCTCCCTGATTATTGTACAATGTGATGGTGTGTGCATCTTGCTTGTCTCCCTGATTATTGTACAGTGTGATGGTGTGTACATCTCTCATGTCTCCCTGATTATTGTACAATGTGATGGTGTGTGCATCTCTCATGTCTCGCTGATTATTGTACAATGTGATGGTGTGTGCATCTTGCTTGTCTCCCTGATTATTGTACAATGTGATGGTGTGTGCATCTCTCATGTCTCCCTGATTATTGTACAATGTGATGGTGTGTGCATCTAGCATGTCCGCCTGATTATTGTACAATGTGATGATGTGTGCATCTCTCATGTCATGGTGAACTGATCACTCCTCCCACATTGGCAGAGTAGCTCATAAAGATGGCTGAGGAGCACCAAGCTTTCCACCATGAATCACTTCAGCAGTGTTGCCGTCTATGTCTGGTGCCTTTCCTGTGCAGTTGAGTTAATGATTTGCTGAGTTCCTTCTCTGTTGGGGGCAGGTCAAGCTCACTGATGATCGGCAAAGTGGGGATGCTGGCAAGGGCTGGCTCAGTTATCACGTTCTGAGTGGAGTACAGGTTCTGGTAGTGCTGGACCCATCTCCCAATCTGTTTGGCAAGGTCTTTGATGACTTCGTCACACCTGGATTTCAGGGGAGTGATCCAACAGCTTTCTTCATCCTCCGTTACATGCTTTGCACGTTGCCTTTTTTGGCGTATAGCTGGATGATCTGACACAGGTTTTGCCAATAATCGTTTGCGTAGCACCTAGCCGTCCGTTGGACATTGTTTTTAGTTGTTTCTGAATGCAGCGAGGTTTTTTTCCCCTTCTTCTGATATCTCTGTTTTGTACATGTAACTGATCAGGGCTACTCTCTTGGCAAGGGAGACGGATTCAGTCTCAGAGACGTCAGCCTCGAACCACAGTCTTGGTTATCCCTCTCCATCTTTCTAGAAAAATATATGACAGTGTTCTAGATGGTGTCACGAATGAATTGCCACCTCTCCTCAATAGTGATAGCTACGTTTACTTTGAAAGTCTGTTCTAATTGATCGTTTGAAGTCTGTGCGAAACTCTGTGTTGGTTGCAGTAGTGGTGTTGATGCAATAGCATCCTTTCTGCTTTATGTGGTGGATCCTTTTCTGTTTCAGCCAATGGCCCAATACCATGCTGCATACTCGTATTATTGAATGGTCTGTGTTACATTTGGCACTGTGGAAACTGCGAGTGAGAAACATACAGTTGAAGACAGCTCTTTTGGTGAGGATCACGATCAACTGATGCTAATGTCTGGATTTCCTGTTGTCTCCAGAAGACTTATTGTAAGGTGTTATCGTGAGGAACGTGTTCGTGATGCACAGCTTACGGCAGGAGCAGAACTCCAAAGGTAGGCTTATGTCCTCTTCGAATTAGACTTAACGAAAAAAAAAAAAAAAAAGAGTTTGCAACTGTCAAAGAGATGGGAAAACTGATTCCATTTGTTGATCAGAATGTTAACATGTCAGAAATCACATCAACACCAACACTGCAGACAAATCAACACCCACGCTGCAGACATACCAATACCAACACTGTAGGCATAGCAACACAAACACTGCTGACATACCAATACCAACACTGTAGGCATAGCAACACAAACACTGCTGACATACCAATACCAACACTGTAGGCATAGCAACACAAACACTGCTGACATACCAATACCAACACTGTAGGCATAGCAACACAAACACTGCTGACATACCAATACCAACACTGTAGGCATAGCAACACAAACACTGCTGACATACCAATACCAACACTGTAGGCATAGCAACACAAACACTGCAGACATACCAATACCAACACTGTAGGCATAGCAACACAAACACTGCAGACATACCAATACCAACACTGTAGGCATAGCAACACAAACACTGCTGACATACCAATACCAACACTGTAGGCATAGCAACACAAACACTGCAGACATACCAATACCAACACTGTAGGCATAGCAACACAAACACTGCAGACATACCAATACCAACACTGTAGGCATAGCAACACAAACACTGCTGACATACCAATACCAACACTGTAGGCATAGCAACACAAACACTGCAGACATACCAATACCAACACTGTAG
>CM060308.1:17072829-17237829 GCA_030674185.1 Monoplex corrugatus | reverse complement strand
TTGGAATAAGAACTCGTACCTGGAGACAATAACATGGTGACTGCTGTAATTAACGTTTGGAAGAAGAACACGTACCTGGAGACAATGACATGGTGACTGCTGTAATTAACGTTTGGAAGAAGAACTCGTACCTGGAGACAAATGTTTGGAATAAGAACTCGTACTGGAGACAATGACATGGTGACTGCTGTAATTAACTTTTGGAAGAAGAACTTGTACCTGGAAACAGTCAAATGGTGACTACTGCAATTTAATTGAAGTTTGGATTTTTTTTGTTCGTTTCTTTTATTTAATTGTTTATTTGTTTGTTTGTTTATTTGTTTGCTTGTTTGTTTGTTTGTTTGTCTGTTTGGTAATGCCCGATTGACAAAAAATAAAAAAAGAAGAAAAAAAGGCAGTTTTAATTATAGTTTGTCTTGTTTCTTTCATTATCAGATAAAAATTTCTATTGAAATTATCTTGTTTGGTCGAGCATTGGTGAGATTCTCTCTCTCTCTCTCCCTCATATGCACACTCACTCGCACGCACATGCGTGCGCGCAAACACACAACACACAACACACACGCACACATATACACACACGACAGACACAAAGACTGACACACTCAAACAGAGACATGCGCACACCCACACATATATACATGTGTACACATACGCACGGTCCAATTTAACAACCTTTTATCATCACATAAACATACACACACAAGTACGCACGCATGCATGCACGCACACACACACACACAATTCAGTTCAATGCCACGTTTTTTCGTCAAACACACAAAAATACACACATATACGCGCGCGCGCGCGCGCGCAACACACACACAGAAAGAGACAGACAGACAGACAGACAGACAGACAGGAAGGCATGGAGGATAACACCAAAATAAACGAAAATCCAAAGGAATTATCATATAAATGAAGCAGATAGAACTTAGTTCAACAGAAAAACGTACTTTTGAAATTGTCTTACGACAGAGCACTCACGTGTTCAAAAGATATCTACACAATTTCTGAAAATTTGATTCATTTTGCTAATTTCTGTTTGTCTCTTTTAGCTTCCAGAAATGAAGTTACGCCATGAGAACACTGACTGTACAGACAGATATTTTTGTGGAACAAACTTAAGTTCATTATCATCATCATCAAGTGCCCTGCCGCATGGAGTTGGCCATCATGGCCCTCCATATGTATCTGTCCCTTGTTGCCGCAAGCACATCTTCCATCCTCTCTGTCCTCAGCCGCCCTGCAAGTCCGTCCAGTATTTTCTCACTGGGTCTACCTGGTACTTTCTTTCTCTCCACCTTTCCTGTTGTGACCAAGTGCTCGAATTCCCCATTACTCTCTTCCTATAAATGTTACCTGTCTTTTCCTAGTCTTCCCAATGAATGATCTTCTTCTGTTAGCCATCACGAAATTTACAACATTCGAAAACAAAGTGAAACTCATTGCCTAAGGCATTGTCATCACAAAACCTACACATTCTGCTTTGTCTTTTTATCCCTTTATGTCTACCTGATCCAGGCTCAAGCTTGTGCCAGTTGCATCGAAATCAAATCAGAAGAAAAACATGAATAGGGCCTATTTCGCAACTGTGTTGTGTATTTCTCTATTCCAAATTCGGTTTCGAAATTTCAATATAATAAGCATTCACTACTGGTTTTCAAAGTTCTCTTGCTGGTAATTATCTCGGAGTGAATGGATAACAGTTTCACAACATGTGCATTTGTTTTCCAAAATTTGATATTCCTAAGCAAACCCGTGTCAACCAATATTTTTTCAATTATGGCCTACCCAGTGTGACCAGCGTATGTTTTTACATATAAATCATACAGAAGTTTGTATGATTTAACAGAGTATTGCTCTGCGTTAACATATGTCAAAAGACTATACCAAAAATGAATTATTTTACAATTAACCACACTGGAATTGGAAATAACCCCGTTTCACCATATACCATCTCAGTCATGGTGCTTCTCGGTAATTTTATCAAATGTTAAAAAAATTTGAACTGCAATTTCCGAGGCAAGTTCACGTTCTCACACCTCCATAATTCACACCCATACACTAATAATTATACGTACAACAGTAGTATTATATAGCTGACTGTCTTCGATAAACAGAACTTTGCTTTCTGAGCTTGATCACATACAGTATTTTTATCTACATACAGATGGGAGGCAGGGGAGGGAAGCTATGTACGTACCACGACTTTTTGAACTGGGTGAAACTTCTCCTGATGAGTTTCCTGAAGGCCTGGCGGTTGGGGCAGTTCAGCACGATCAGGCGGGACACCATCTCAGGGTACATTTCAGCAAACGCCCAAGATATGATGCCACCCCCATCGTGGCCCACCAAAACACACTGCTCGTAACCTATAAACAAACACGTGCAAAACAGTCCCAGCATGTTTCGTTGTCTCGTTCAGAGTATCCGTCTCCTGGCTTCTGGCTCAGGAACCTTCTTCAGAGGTATGGGGGCAGCTAACCAAGGCTGCTGCACTTGGTGGATTTTGAAATCAAAGCGTTACTTCTTCTAGAAGGACTGCTTGTGACAGCGTTAACCCTTTGCCACCTGCACCCTATCAACCAACTGCAAAAACTTAACCCTTTGACTCCCTCACCCTATCCACCAGCTTCCTGCAGGAAGCTGGTGGATAGGGTGAGGGAGTCAAAGGATTAAGTTTTTGCTCTTCCGGCATGGTTTGACAAAGAAGGATGCTGTTGGGCAGGCTGCAGGAGTCAAAGGGTTAACCGGCTTTTTCTACGCGATATGTTCTAGTGCAAACATGGCGGGCCTATCACCTCTTCCAAGTAGATAAAATTTGCATCTAGCCAATTATGGGAGGTTCTATGGACGGGAGGGGGGAGAGAGTGAGGGGAGGAAAGAGAGAGATATCTTTTAAGTCTTTGTCATTGGTGGTGGTGTCCCTTAGATGGCAAACAGCAGTTGTTGCTGTTGGTGGTGGTGGTGTCCCTTGAATGGCAGAGGGCAGTTGTTGGTGTTGTTGGTGGTATATCATGCAGACCTTGCCAGAACATTGAGTTTTGCGCAGGCTCTGGCAAGTTGCCAGGTAATTACTGGCAGATTTGGGTGGATGGCATATAGAACTGTCCCAGTGTGATGGATCCATCTTGAATAAACTCCAAACTATATGGACAACAACGCGGTGGCCCAAAAGAGAACAAGGGAGATAAATCAGACTGGTTGTTTCTGTTATTTTGTTAATGATGTTTCATTGACGAGCTGAGCTGGGGGATGGGGGGGGGGGGGGGAGAGAGAAGTCTGAATAGTTGTTGTCGTCTTAGTCGGGATTCGAACCTCTGATTTATCAACTTCTCATATATATATATATATATGATATATATATATACACACATATATATATCTACATAGATATACATGATATACATGTGTATATACATGTATATATGATATACATAATATATATAGATATATACAGACTGACAGACAGACAGACAGATAGATAGATAGATAGATAGATAGGTTCAGTTTCAGTTTCAGTTTCTCAGGACGACAGAAGATAGACAGACAGACAGACAAATAAACAGACAGATAGACCGATATATAGATAGACAGACACACAGACAGATAGATAGATAGACATATAGATAGATACATAGATAGACAGAGATAGATACATTAGATATATATATATGTATATATATATATAAATTATGGAGAGAGAGCGAGAGAGAGAGAGAGAGAGAGACAGCGAGAGGAGAGAGTGAGAGAGAGAGAGAGAGAGACAGACAGACAGACAGACAGAAGAGAGGAGATAAGCAAGTAAAGAAAGAAAGAACATGACACGCTCACCAAGCGCAGTGATGACTTGTTTCAAGTCGTTGGCCATCTTGGGGACGGTGTAGTTGTCTTTTCCTGATGGTTGGTCTGTATCCCCGTACCCCCTTAGGTCTACGGCCACCACTCTGTGGACATGCAGCCAGACAATAGTGAACAGTGTGTGTGTGTGTGTGTGTGTGTGTGTGTGTGTGTGTGTGTGTGTGTGTGTTGTGTGTGTGTGTGTGTGTGTGTGTGTGTGTGTGGTGTGTTGGTGTGTGTGTGTGTGTGTGTGTGTGCGTGCGTGTGGTGTGTGCGTGTGTATGTGTGCGTGTGTGTGTGTGTATGGTGTGTGTGTGTGCGTGCGTGCGTGTGTGTGTGTGTGTGTGGTTGTGTGTGTGTGTGTGTGTGTGTGTTTTGTATGTGTGTGTGTTTTGTATGTGTGTGTGGTTGTGTGTGTAATTGTGGGTGAGTGGGTATGGTTGGGTGTACACATGTGTGTGAGAGAGAGAGAGACAGACAGAGACAATGACAGACAGAGGAGACTTCATGTATTTGTAATTTGAACCAAAATACGGCTACAAGATACGGATTGGTAGCTAGATTATTATTCTTTTGCTCACTGTTAACATAGATCAGGCCATATATGGCGACGAATGTGAGTTTTTTTCCCTGCCAGTTGCCATACAGCTTGGTGGTCAGAGGAGTTGTAGTTTTCCTCCCGCATCCGTTGCTGCATTCTTACCAACAAATGCCTGTCAATTGATATCAGGAAGAGAGTTCTCGAATGTTATACTGTTGTACGGTTGTGAAGCATGGACAGTCAGCACGCAAAGTCAAAACAACAGTGAAGCAACTGAAACGTGGTTTCTAAGAAGATTGTTGAGAGTTCCATGGATAGCAAAGAAAACAAACAGTCTTGATGGAGGCAGACACAAGAAGAACATTAATGAAGAAAGCAAAGAAAACAAGCAGTCTTCAAGGTAGCAGACACAAGAAGAACATTAATGAAGAAGATTAGAAAAAGGCATAGGACATTTTATGAGGCAAGAGAAATTAGAGCACCTAGTCACAACTGGAAAGCTGGAGGGAAAGAAAGCACAAGGTAGACCCAGGAAGAAAATATTGGATGGACTTGCAGGGTGGCTGAGGACAGGCAGGGTGGGAATTGTACTTGCAGCGACAAAGGATAGATTCGTATGGAGGGCCATGATCGCCAACGCCATGCGGGCAGGTCACATGATATGATGGTGATGGTGATGATGATGATGATGATGGTGATGATGATGATGATGATGATCCCTTGGTGTGACATGACAGACAAGAGGGACCTCCAGTAGCTGAGGGTGGACCCTGCTGTGAAGCAGGACCCTGCGCTGCTCTACAGTGAAGGGACTTCAATGGGTGAGTGCTTTTCGTGTCTGATGTCATGATGCCTTAAAAAGTAACTCTCTCTTCTGTCTCTGTCTGTCTGTCTGTCTGTCTCTCTCTCTCTCTCTTCTCTTTCTCTCTCTTTCTCTCTCTTTCCCTCTCTCTTCCTCTCTCTGTCACTTTGTTTGTCTCTCCCACTCTAGCTCTCTGTTTTTGTCTCTGTTTCTTTTTCTTTCTTTTCCTTCTTCTCTCTCTGTCTCTATCGCTCTCTCTCTTTGTCTTTCCGTCTCTTTGTCTCCCTGCCTCTTATTTTATCGCTTTCTCTCTCTGCCCCTCTCTGCCTCTCTCCCGCTCTATCTATCTATCTATCTGTCTGTCTGTCTATCTATCTGTCGGTCTGTCCGCCTGTCTATCTATCCATCTCTCTGTCTGTCTGCCTGTCTGTCTACCTGTTTATTTGTCTACCTACCTACCTGTACTTGTCTTTGAACTCTTTCAGCTGGTATCTCCAGGAGTACCAGAACTCAAAGAAGCCATGAGCAAGCAGCATCAGGGGTTTGTCCTCACTGCCACTGCTGATGTAATGCATTCTGATCTCCTGCACAACGTGTGGACATCGTTTTTGTTATCAACCAACAACTCGCTGTGTATTTGATTGTGTGTGTGCCCAAACTGAGTGTGTATGTTTGTATGTCTCTCTCTCTCTCTCTCTCTCTCTCTCTCTCTCCTCTCTCTCTCTCTCTCTCTCTCTCTCTCTCTCTCTGTATGTATGTTTGTGTGTATGTTTGTATGTGTGAACATGTTTGTGTATTTTTGTGTGTTTATGTGTGTGTGTTTGTATGTGTATATGTGTGTTTTTAGGAGTGTGTGTGTAAGTATGTCTACGCATGCGTGTATCTGTTTCTTTGGTGTGTGTGTGTGTGTGTGTGTGTGTGTGTGTGTGTGTGTGTGTGTGTGTGTGTGTGTGTGTTTGCGTGCGGTGTGTGTGTGTGTGAGTGTGTGTGAACATGATAGTATGCGTGAACATGAGAGTGTGTGTCGTGAAGTCAGACCAAAATATCCACAGCAACAATTTAAAACAAGATGGTCGAGCCATTCTAACAATCTTCCTTTTCACATATGTAACACATTTTGGCAACAGGTTTCAGGTTTGTAATGCTTATCGCAACAGACAGACAAAGAGAGACAGACAGACAGACAGACACACACACACACACACACACACACACACACACACACACACACACACACACACACACACACACACACCACATGCACACACAGAAACAGACATACACACAAAAGGAGATTATATGAGAGGTGGAAAAACAGGACAGACAGCTTGTGTGCATGCCTGTACACTTTTGTAACATGCTTACACTCACGTACCTCCAGGTGAGCATAGCCATGAACGCCAAGGTCTGGGTCCTCCATGCAAGGTGGAGGTTTGTTCCTCTTCTTTCTTCTGAAGGCAATGGCAGGCCCCACCTTCACCGTCTCCCAAAGCAGTTTCAGTAAAACCAGCAGCCCGTAGACACTGCCCAGCGCCAGTACCAATGTCCGACCTATCAACCCTCGCAACAACGATGTATTCGTCATACTGTTAGTATTTCAACCTACTGTTTGTTCGAGGTAGATTTACAGACCTGTCTCAGTCTGTCTCTGTATCTGTGCCCGACGTAAGCTTTACTACTGTCCTTTACGGATTGCTTGTACTTATGTTCACGTTTAGTTGTTCCCAGTAGAAGGAGAGTTCAATGCCCTGAAACATAAGATACCCACACACGAACTGTTTCGATCGTACGTTTTGAGACGATGAGGTGATACGGACCCCAAATCGATTGTCTATCATAGTTGACGCTTTATCGGTATAGGCCTACTTATCCGTATCAGTAATGTCGTTGAAAACAGCATACACAACAATATCTACGAAATCTAAAAGCTGAGCGTCTCAACATATTGCTTCCGAAAGATTATAATATATATCTATATATATCTATATCTATATCTATATATATATAACATACAGTTACATAATGAAAACTAAAAAGGTCACGGTTAAGTTACAACTGCACCTTTTGAAAATTTCCTTGGTACAATTCGGCCTCCCTGTCTCGACCTACTTTTAAGTTTTGTCTGCTTTTACAGCAGATGGTGAAACATTTTTCTGCACCCCCAAACAAATTGTTTGCAGCCATTTCATCATTTCGATAGGAAGTTCTATTTCAATCTAATGTTGCACTTGAGAAAATGTCTTTTTAATTCATTCTTTATGAACAAGTTTGTGATGTTTCTATACCGGAAGGAATGTACACGAAGTATCAAGTGGAATGTATTCATTTTTACATGGCTATTGCGCGCTGGCTGACCACCGATGCCAGTGATGGAATACATGTAACAGATCTGGTTTGCACTCTTCTTCCTTGGCCCTTCTTGTCAAGAATTCACACATGTGGCTTCAGGAATGCACTAGGCCAATGCTAAGTGCTCCTGGTGAGGATGTGGGCTGGAAACAAGTATGCCGATAAGGCATTAACAGACGACAAAGAACACATACACAAACTACGGGGGAGGGAAGCAGCAACACTTTTCTGTTTCTCGCTGACAAAGGCCAGTTGGCCTAAACATTACGCCTGCCTTGCTTTCATCATCATCATCATCATCAAGTGCCTTGCCACATGACGATCATGGCTCTCCATATGTATCTATCCCTTGTCGCTGAAAGTACATCTTCCACCCTCTCTGTCCTCAGCCACCCTGCAAGTATTTTCTCCCTGGGTCTACCTGGTGTTCTCTTTCCCTCCAGCTTTTCTGATGTGACCAGGTGCTCTAATTCCCCTTTCCTCATAAAATGACCTATAAATGTTGCCTGTCTTTTCCAATTCTTCCTTATGCATGATCTTCTTGTGTCTGCCTCCATCAATACCCTCTCGTTTGTTTTCTTTGCTGTCCATGGAACTCTCAACACTCTTCTTAGAAACCACATTTCAGTTGCCTCAATCTTGTTCTGGCTTTACTTGTTGACTGTCCACGCCTCACAACCGTGTAACATAATCGGTTCTATGTAACATTCAAGAACTCTCTTCCTGATGTTAACTGATAGGCATTTGTTGGTAAGAATGCTTTTCATCTTGTTGAATGCTGCTTTGACTTGGCCGATTCTGCTGGCTATTTCTGATGTGCAGCTGCCGTCTGGTGAGATGATCGTTCCCATATATTTAAACTTATCAACCTCTCTCAAGGTTGCGCCGTTTGCTATTTTGCATGAGGGGATTTCATGGGTTTTTTGTTTGTTTTGTTTTTGTTTTTACTGATTACAGTGACATCAGTCAGGATGTGTGGGCTGGAAAACATCTGCTTCCTTACCGATACGACTAAGTATACCGATACGGCTAAGTATACCGATACAGCTAAGTATACCGATACGGCTAAGTATACGATACGGCTAAGTATACCGATAAGGCATTCGAACGCACGTCTTAACCCTTTGACTCCCACAGCCTATTCATCAAATGCAAAATAAAAACTAGGAAGCTGGTGGACAGGGTGAGGAAATCAAAGGGTTAAGTTTTTGCTTTGCTAGCATGGTTTAAAACGTAGGTTGCTGGTGCACAGGGTGCGGGGGTCAGAGGGTTGAACAGCCCCAGGTATTGGATTCAACCCAACCGTTCGGTGGTGGTCAAGACGCTAGCTTTCGGACGAGACGACTGTTAACGCCTTATCGGTATACCCAGCCCTATCGGTATGGAAGCAGTTGTTTTCCATCCCACACATCCCGACTAACAGCTCCTCCTCAGGAGCACTTAGCACCGGCAACCGTGTCTGTTACACGTATCTCATCACCGGCACCGGTGGTCAGCCAGCCGCACAGCCATGCAAGCATTGATACATTCCACTTTATATTTTATGTACATTCCTTCCGATTTAGAAACATCACAAACTATTTTTTTTAGTGCACATTAGATCGAAATAAGACTGTCTACCAAAATAATGAAATGGCTTTGAACAATTTGTTTGGAATGAAAAATAAAGTATCACCGTTCGCTGTAAAAGCAGACGAAACCAAAAGTAGGTCGAGATATGAAGGCCAAATTGTACCAAGGAATTTTAATTAAATAAGTGCATTTCTAACTTAATCGTACCTTTCAATTTTCACTGTATACACATTTACAATCTTCCGAAACATGTTGAAACGATAAGCTTTAGATTTCATACATATCGTTGTGTATGCTGTTTTCAACGAATATGCTGATTGGCGTAAACAGACGACAAACCGACATTCCGTGTTATCGACACCAACACATCTGTTATTACTGTTATTTTTGTTAAAAGCTCAGCCAACTGCGTAGAGCCATATCAGGGTGTAACCGCTTTGAAACATACAAAAACTTCAACAGGAAAAAAAAAAAAGAAAAAGAAAAGAAAATTAAGTAGGCTACACATATCAATGCATTCGTGCACATAATCTAAGGACGTGCCCATGGCGTTGACACTCAGTCCAATTTATCGTGCAAGGGATTTAAAAAAGACACCTGAATGCAAATTTAAGCATATCTAAGGACACCAAAACATATATAAAAACAGACTTAAATTACCTAAAATTGCTTCCGCATATCTCACCTCCTAGAGCCAAAATGCACTTAATACTGTACCCAGTTATCAATCCTAAGAAAAAGTACATGTACGTAAGACTTTATCGAACACATACAGGTGAATGGACCAGCAAGGCAGAAAATGATAGGAAGAAACGACAGAAAGCTAAGGAACAAGGCAGAAACAAAGAGACTGACAGAAAAGAGGAAATTTCTAGCACAGAATTTCCAGAAGGCGGGGATACTATTTATACTGAAAGAACCTGGGCATCCCACGGGGGGGTGACCTACACATCTACCAAATGACAGAACGTAAAGAATACACACACTCTGCTGCTGGCACCACAACCTCTGAGAGTTGCTTCTGGATCAGTTCGCGTGAAATGCTGAACTCAGCTCCTTGGCTAGGTGTATACTCAAAACTGAAGCCAAATCTTACACAGATAACATTGACAGTTGTTCGCTGTGTAGTACATGCCCCACTCTTGGTTGAACCTTGATTTGAATGAGGCATGTCAAGGTCTCACTCACCCAAGTTTCAGCTTGCTGAACAAAGGATAAGCAACAGCTGTGTCCTGCTGGGTGTCGTGTGTGAGACATACTATCGCCAACACAGTCTATACTCTTAGTTGAGTAAATTCGGTACATATGCACCCATACACAACCAGTGCAGTACACCAAGGAGACATAACGAGCAGTGGTTGGATGTGTCCGGTAAGTCCATCTCTGATGTAGTCACAGAAGGTATCTGTTAATGTTACTATTTGTTTCAAGCCCAGCCGACTGCGTAGAGCCCTATCAGGGCTATACCGTTTCAAAATGCACACAATCCTTCAACAGCAAAAAGAAAAGAAAAGAAAATTAAGTACACATATCAGTGCATTAATCAAAGGACATAACTCTTGAGAATTATCTCCCATGTTGTATAGAACTTCTCAAATCTAACACAGTTTGCGCTACCCATTCAGCTAGCATAGAAGCAGATACAAAGTACAAAAACAGTAAGCTCAAACACTCCTCATATCAGTGCATTCGGCACATGATCTAAGGAGATGCCCCTGGCGCTGACCACTCTGTCAAATTTACCGCACAGGGGATTTTTAAAAAAAACATACCTGAATACAATTTTAAACATAACTCCTGAACACAATTTTAAACATAACTAGAGCCAAAAATTCACTTAATATACGTATATTAATTATCAATCCTAAGAGAAAGTATGTAAGACTTAATCGAAACACACAGGTGAATGACAGCAAGGCAGAAAAGGATGGCAAGAAATGACAGAAAGCAAAGAAGGAAGAAAAGAAACTAAGACTGACAGAAAAGTGAAAATTTCTAGCACAGAATTTCTAGAAGGTGGGCATACTATTTATACTGAAAGAACCCCCGGCATCCCCCGGGAAGGGGGGGGGGGTACAGAAGGTATATAATGCACCAAGATCTGGTGCCTCGAGTTCTGTGCTAACCCACAGAATAAAACGTGGCTCAGTGGGTCTCTGCCCATCAGCGGGCCCTAGTAGCTCAGTTGGTTTGAGTGTCGGATTCACATGTTAATGGTTGTGGGTTCGAATCCCGGGGTGCGCTACATTAAAACTGGCCTTCTCACTGTCCCATCTTAACATCATTGTTGTTCTGGAGGTGTCAGTATAGGATTAGATAGGTCCCACTTCCCTGGGATAGTATCCCCGTAGGCCATATCACCTGAGCTGGTTGCCGATGTAAAAACTGAACCAAATCAATCAATCTCTGCCCAGCTTTATCAGGTTCGTGGTCTAATCATGTTAATAGTGTCTGCATAATGTTTCGTTGGTCCTCCTCCCCATTTCAGTTTCAAGGCTTTCTATACGGTTTTGCGCAGGCTCAAGGAGTCTGCGAGATTATCATCAGCAGATCTGGGTGGAGTATATGGAACTGTCCAGGTAAGATGGGTCTTTCTTGAACAAATCAAAATTCAGTTCAGTTCCAACATCCGTAGGCTATGCTGTTTTACACACACACACACAAACACACACACACACACACACACACACACACACACACACACACACACACACACACACATACATACACGCACGCACGCACACACATTCACACACAAATGCACACGAATGTACATAAAAATAAAATAATTATCGGTATCGGTAAATTGCTGCATAAGGACGAAGGTAAAGAGATAGGGGAATTATCTCACTCGGACAAGGACATACTACAATTATTTAATTTCAGTTATTAATCACTGGACTGCTCGTATATTGTCCCGGTTCAGATCAACAATAGGATGGTACACTTTTGGACCCACGCATTTTTAATTGATCTCAAAGCAGTAGGTGTATACACACATACACACACACGCATATAGACACATACACACACACACACACATACACACATCACACAGAGTAGGTGTACACACACATACATTTATATATATTATGGGCACTATCGTGTTGATAGTGCCCATAATGATTTGATTGTATTGGGCAAGTAGTTGTTGACTCCATTTTGACCCTTTTCTGTTTTAGAAAATGTCAAGTAGAGACAGACATACATGAAAGAGGAATGGGCATCATAATGGACAGTGAGAAGTAAAAGTCTATCAAACGATATCAGGCGGAGTTTTATTGGTTGGATTAGATGGCAAGCATTTGATGCCACATCATCAGGTATGATGCCCAACATCTGCAAGTATTGAGGAAGAAAGTGGCAACTTATGTGAAGAATTAGAGATAATCAAACTCTGTCTGTCTGTCTGTCTTCTTTCACTCTCTCTCTCTCTCTTTCTTTTCCTTTATTTTTTATTTCTCTGTGGTACAAGCCGATGTAAAAATTAAAGGACACACACAAACACACACATACATACACAACAAACACACACATACATAACACACACATAAACACACACACTCATACATAGGCACCATAGGATTTCGGGTATGCACAGACGTTAAACTTCTATGTATATATATATATATATATATATATTATTATTATATGTATAATATTATATATATACACATATTTTGGCTATATATATATATAAACATATAATATAATATTTGTATGTATATGTATACATTTTGTATATATAGGCTATATAAAAAAAAAATATATATATATATATATATATGACAGCAAAAGGAGGCGGAGAAGACTTGATTGATACGAGATTCTCAACATCAAAGATGGTATGTTATCTGTCAGTTACGATAATTGTTAATATGTATGCCCTGATCTGTTCTGACCCTGGTCCCTATCATGAAGCCAAATAATACTAACAGTAATGATTACGTGTGCAACCTCACATCTCACAAGAGCCATGACCTTCACAAATGCAAAACAGACAAAGGCAGATACACGTTAAGCAAATACACATTGAACCCTACCGCTCCGAGTTAAAAAAAAAAAAAGAAAAAGATTATAATAGTACAATGTTAAAGAAGCGATAAAAATGATAATGAAATATCTACTTCATGTATTAATTGATCTTACATTTCTCACTCTTTCACACACACACACACACACATACACACACACACACTCCGCACGCACACACACACAAACCACACACACACACACACACACACACACACACCACACACACACACATGCATACATACATACGGACAAAAAAATAATCATTTAAAAATACAAAAGCAATGAATAGCTTTTTCACTCCTTGTCTTTTCACACACCACACACACACACACACACACACACACACACACACAACGCACACAATCATGCACACACACATATACCTGTTTTATACCTGTAACTCCCACCTTTTTTTTTTTTCAACGCTTTTCATTCGATAAGACAACCCTCTGCTCCCCCTTGTACCTCACCAGATCTTAACAGATCACTTGTCATACTCCAGCACAAGACATGCTCATGCTCGCAGCACACAGACACATAGACTCACAGACAGACTGACACACGCGCGCGCGCACACACACACACACACACACACCAATGAAGCCTGACCGATATAATGTTCTGATTGTTTTTCTTTTGTTCGTTGAATTGTTTGATGTTACCTTAATTGATACAATGCCTTCATGATTTCTTAGAACCTTTTTTTCTTTCTTTCTAAAAGCACGTATGTGAATAGACGTTAAAAGAAATAACGAACGAACACACATAATTATACAGACACACACTCACACCCATAATTATACACACACACACACACATACACACGCACGCGGATGTATACAGACACACGCTTACACACACATTCGCATATGTCATGGAGATGTGAAAGATCAGTTCCAGAGACAGACGATAAGTAATAAATAGAGTTTGTAAATGATTCTAGATAGAATGGGAAGGCAAGGCAGGGACTACCTTCATTCAAAATTGTCGTGTCATGTTGTATCGTGTCATGTTATGTCGCGTTGTGTTGTATCATGTCGTGTTGTTGATATCTGGTTGAGATTAAAAAAAAAAAGGTGTTATTTCAATTAATTCGTGTTTGAATTGCGAGGCCAAAAGTCCGCAGCCTGTTAATTGTTGCACTGATAACAATAATGAAGATACGAGCCAAAACATAACACAGTAGGTGTAGAAAAGAATATTATCGTTCAGATATATCTAATGGTGAGAGACATTAAAAACAGTGATAGTCTATACAGATGTTGTTATAGGCAAGAGTTGTCATGATAAACAGTCAATCAGCTATCATCACTGGCACACATATTATGTGATCAAATCAGAGACATGGACAGAGAGATTGTCACCACACTATTGCAGTGGTCAGTATGTCCATCTGTGGCACGTTTTGTTGCTTTCTTGTTGTTAGTAGTGTTTTTTTTTTCAGTTGCAAATATTTCTTCTTTACATTTCCACCATCCCCATCCATCATTTGTTTCGGGTTTCTGTTTCATTGTGTGTGTGTGTGTGTGGTGGTGTGTGTGTGTGTGTGTGTGTGTGTGTGTGTGTGTGTGTGTGTGTGTGTGTGTGTGTGTGTGTGTGTGTGTGTGTGTGTGAGTGTGTGTGTGTGTGTGTGTGTGTGGTGTGTGTGTGTGTGTGTGTGTGTGTGTGTGTGTGTTTGTGTGTGTGTGTATGTGTGTTATGTGTTTAAGTGTTGTTGATATCTGGTTGAGGTAAAAAAAAAAAAAGGCATACTGGTTGGTCTTCAGCATCTGGTGTGGATCTTGATGTTGAATACAGGACCGATCCAACAGGCTGATGTTCGACCATAAGCACAGCATGGGAAAGAGTCCTGCGATTCTGAATTCTGCATCAGCTGGTCCCTGTCTTGTCTTGTATTAAATACGCGTTCATATTCTTCTTTCGTGTTTTTTCTGGTTCCTGTTTGCTTGAACGCGGGCAGTCACACTTGTTTTTGGATTTGATTAAGTGTTTGTTGAATGAAAAGATTATTTCATATCACCTAGGCGGCGTATGTGTGTGCATGCCTGTATGTGTGTGCACGTGCGCATGTGTGCGTGCATACATGTGTGTGTGTGTGTGTGTGTGTGTGTGTGTGTGTGTGTGTGTGTGTGTGTGTGTGCGTGTAATGTATTCATCAAATGCTAACTTCATTGGACAGGACATTTCAGTTTGAGTTTCTCAAGATGACATCTCCGTGCTCGGAATGAATTCCACATGCACTAACGTCATGTGATGGACATGTCTGTATGAAAGATAACAGTCTCCAAAAGTTGCTCATACACAAAACTAAAGCAAAGATACTGTGACCGTGAAGACAGCTAAAGCGATTCATGGATACTATAAACGGCACTCTTATCAACTGCAGCACCAAAACCACCAAGTGAGAAGACACTGCCCACAAGAGAGTATGCTGGTGACAGTGGCGCACATCAGATTTGAACAACGTAGAACAGCTGCTATTCCAATAAAAGAGGGACCAGTTGATGCAGAATTCAGAATCGCAGGACTCTTTCCCATGCTGTGCTTACAGTCAAACATCAGCCTGTTGGATCGGTCCTGTATCCAACATCAAGATCCACACCAGATGCTGAAGACCAACCAATATGCCTACTCATCCATAAGGTAGGAAAGGGCATCATCAATACACTTGCATATGGAGAACGCTGAAAATTAATCCTATGACTCCCGCACCCTGTCTACTAGCATCCTGCATTGTCAACCATACCAACAAAGCAGACAACACACTTGCATATGGAGAACGCTAAAAGTTAATCCTTCGACTCCTGCAAACTGTTCATTAGCATCCTCCATAGTCGACCATACTAACAAAGCAAAAACTTAACCCTTTGATTCTTTCACCCTACCCACCAGCTTCCTGCAGGAACCTGGCGGACAGGGTGATGGAATCAAAGGGTTAAGTTTTTGCAGTTGGCGCATAAGTTGCAGGAGTCAAAGGGTTAAGGAGACAGCTATGAAAGTTAACAATACTAACATGAACTCATAGATAGAGGGAGGAGATGTATAGTATTACTTTACATAGAGAATGACAAAACAGAGACAGACCCGTTCAAGAGAGAGAAATACAGAGAGAGAAATACAGAGAGAAATACACAGACATTTAACAGATATGGACTACAGAAACCAGTAACCACTTGATTTCGCTAGTGATCACTGTCTTGTTTGACTGGCACACATGGCCAGTGTATGTGTTTGCTTGCACGTTTTATATTAACAAAAACATGTGGTTTGCACCATCTAAAGCCCTCTGCAGCACTTTCTTTGAGTGATGGGCCATGGGCTCCCGAAGCAAAGTATACATAATCCACAAATCACAGAGCAAATTAACACAGTCTCTCTCTCCATGAATATACACAGATAAACAGACATACACAGGCACATAGTTATGTAGCATGCTGACAGACTGACTGGCTGACACGAGAGACAGAATACTCAGTTTGTTCAAGACTCACTGCACTCAGACGATTCTTTATGTGCTTCCATCCAAATCTATCAGTAATTAATTATCTGGCAGTCTTCTTGAGCCTGTACAAAACTTTCTGTGCTGTCAAAGTCTTTAACCCTTTGCCACCTGCACCCTATCTACCACTGCAAAAACTTAACCCTTTGACTCCCTCACCCTATCCACCAGCTTCCTGCAGAAGCTGGTGGATAGGGTGAGGGAGTCAAAGGTTAAGTTTTTGCTCTTCCAGCATGTTGACAAAGAAGGATGATGTTGGACAGGCTGCAGGAGTCAAAGGTTAAATGGGAGAGGACCTATGGAACCCTAAGCAGACACCACCACAATGATTCAAACATTATGATGGACAGCGAACAGATCAGCTTTTATGTCACAGGCTGCAATTGAAATCAAGAAAATCTGCAATGACACTATCAATGGAGCCACTCATGAGAGAGAGAGAGACAGAGACAGACAGAGAAAGAGAAAGAGACAGAGACAGACAGACAGTGAGAGAGACAGAGACAGAAAGAGAGAGACAGACAGACAGAGAAGAGAGAGAGAATCACGAATCATGAATTTTTATTCAATATAGGGCCGTAGCCCCTTTTTGAAGGGGTGTGAACATACTAAGAACAATAATCAAGATGATTTCTATACACTCAGTTTCAAGAAAAGTGTTTATAATTATCATCTCGACCTTATAATCTCCATTAATCGTGTAATCAATACCATATAACCAATATATTTATAACATTAACAGAATTATTGGTTCATATCATAGATTTACAATGTGTAAAATGAAAAAGTAAAATAGTTTTGATCAAATACTATGTCTCAGATATGTATTATGATAGTGCTAGTTCCCTTCTATTCAGTGCTTTAAATAGAAAAATGGGAAAGTTCTTCATTACAGGTTCAATTTTTGAAGCAAGTAACAATGTCAGAGAAAAGTCACATGGTTTGTTACAATATTTTGATGGGATCAGACTTTGCCTTAAATCATCAAAAGCAGGGCACTGTAATACAAAATGGACATCGTTTTCCAAAGCAAGTTTACACATTGGACAATCTAGGTCATTCAAATCAATTCTTTTATTAATCGATGATTATATAAACTAGACATTCCAAATCTAAATTGAGTTACCATATATCGTATAAATCCATTCAGGTCTAGAAGAAGATATGACTCAAGACCATATAATTATTGTCTTAAATTTTCGATATTGACTAAACCTATCACTATTGTTTATGTGCTCATTCCATTTCTGCCATCTATAACCAACGAGTCTCTGTTTAAATTCATTTAAAAAGGCACGAGTACAACCAACACCTTGATTTTCCCAAACATACTGAAATCCATGTACACTCAAAATATCACGTACTTTTGATACCCAGTTTATTTTCCCTCTATTTGATAGATTCAAAAGCATTTTGTAGAAGAGAGAGAGAGAGAGAGATAGAGACAGAAAGAGAGAGAGACAGACAGAGAGAGAGAGAGAGAGAGAGAGAGAGAGAGAGAGAGAGAGAGAAAGAGAGAGAGTGCGCGCGTCAGATAGCTGGTCATACAGGACTGTATTCACCACTAAAAACAAACTCAACAAATAGAAACAAAGTGACAGATCAACAGCTACAGACAGAAAGGTAGAATTTGAAAAAAGTTACATCACTGTTTATGCAGGCACACAATATTACACCAGACAGACAGACTCATCGCTTTGTATACAAGCATTTTATGGCTTGATCTCATTCAAAACTGGACACACGCACTTTAAGGCAAAATACAGTTCATTCAAAACTAGACTCAAGCATTTTATGGCCAAGTATAATTCATTCAGAAATGGATACAAGCATTTTACAAGTCAAACCAGTAGTTGAATACCTTTGATACAATCAGCCGTAATTTTGTTCTATTGATATGTGTGTGTGTGTTGTGTGTGTGTGGTGTGTGTGTGCGTGCATGCATGTGTGTGCATGTGTCTGTGTGTGTGTGTCTGTGTCTCTGTGTGTGTGCGCGCGCGCGTGTATGTATGCTTGTATGTATGTACACTTGTATGTATGAATGTATGTATGTGAGTTATTGTTGTTTGAAGTCCAGCCGACTACACAATATCTCAGTACAAAATTTCTTGATAAACATGTACCCGTCTACAAGTATGTATGCTATGGGATGAGGATTGCAGTTTTTAAGGTCCATTTAGCTAAAACACTACTGGATCTGCAACATGAGGCTACAATGCAATTTGAGACTGACATTTAAAAAAGACAGGCCTGTTCGCCAATGCCAGTATTTCATGTACTAGTGGAAGAGTGTAAAAGCAGTCTTGGTTGTTATCATGAGTGTTCCAAACAGCTTATGTCTATTATAATGCTGTCCCTGAGTGTATACGTTGGTGTGATCAATTACAGAGAATAAACTTCTTTGATGTATACACACCACATCAGAAAGAAGACATATCTGAAGGGATACAAGTATTTTGTGGAGTAATTCTGTAAAAACAGCAAGTGTAAACATTATCCTGGACATGACTAAGACAAGTTTCAAGCAAATACTTCATGCTCTAATCAAAGACAAGACAAGTACACTGTCTGGTTAAAATAATCAAGTAAGTGATAAATACACAAATTTTTGTGTACAGAAATCTGTTTAAAAAAAAAAAAAAAAATTGAAAAAAAAAAGCAAAATGAAACCTAACATTCTAGACTATCTAACTTCTGGATTGTCTGCTAAAATAGTCGAGCCAGTGATAAATACACACATTTTTGTACACAGAAATCAGTATAAAAAAACGAAATAAAGCAGAAATGATACCTCAACTTTCAAGATTACATAACTTCTGGATGGAACTTGATTTATACAAATATCATCATCATCATGTGCCCTGCCGCATAGCGTTGGTGATCATGGCCCTCTATATGAATCTATCATTTGTTGTTACAAGTACTTCTTCCACCTGTCTGTCTTCATCCACTGCACAAGTCTGTCCAATATTTTCTCCCTGGGTCTACCTGGTGCTCCTTTTCCCTCCAGTTTCCTGTGCACTCTAACTTCTCTTGCCTCATAGAATGTCCTATAAATGTTGCTTGTTTTTTCCTAACCTTCTTCACTAATAATCCTCTTGTGTCTACCTCCTTCACGACTGTCTCGTTTGTTTTCTTTGCTGTCCCTGGAACTCTAAATATTCTTCTTAGAAACCACATTTCAGCTCCCTCAATCTTGTTCTGACTTTGCGTGTTGACTGTCCATGATTCACATCAACAAAATAGTATACAAGCCGGAGAAAAAAGAAACCAGGAAGAAATCACACATCAACATAACATAACACCTCAGCATTCAGGATTACATAGCTTATACAAGTTAGAAACTTGACTAATTTGAATTGCCATACAAGATTATATAATGGGACTTTATCTATATGTAAACCTGTAGAAAATGAAATAAGGAAGACGCAAAACCACAGCATTCAAAACTCCAAAAAATAGAAATACTGGAAATAACTTGTGGATGGAGGGGAAAAAAAAAGGAAAAGAAATACTGTAAGTAAAACTAGAAGCAAATCATTATCATTCAATACTACAAGTAGATCATAATCATTCAATATTACAACTGGAAGTAATCATCATCATTCAATATTACAACTGGTGTAAATCATTATCATTCAATATTACAACTGGAAGTAAATAATTATCAGTCAATATTACAACTTCGAATATAAATTAAATCATTACCATTCATATTACAACTGGAAGTAAATAATTATCATTCAATATTACAACTGGAAGTAAATAATTATCATCAATATTACAACTGGAAATAAATAATTACCATTCATATTACAACTGGAAGTAAATAATTATCATTCATATTACAACTGGATGTAAATTAATTACCATTCAATATTACAACTGGAAGTAAATCATTATCATTCAATATTACAACTGGAAGTAAATAATTATCATCAATATTACAACTGGAAGTAAATAATTACATTCAATATTACAACTGGAAGTAAATAATTATCATTCAATATTACAACTGGAAGTAAATTCATTACATTCAATATTACAACTGGAAGTAAATAATTATCAGTCAATATTACAACTGGAAATAAATTATTACCATTCAAATATTACAGAACTTCTGGATGGAATTTCAATCAGCTCTCACATTACTTTCTGTCAGCAGTAAATAGATATGCTGGCAATAGCATTAGTCCTACTATAATAGATAAAAAAAATCATAACCAAGTTAGATGATTACCAAGTAGACAATGTCTGGGTCTTTTCCCCCAAGACGTTCATCAGGCCAAGCAGCTAGTTGTGTGCTGACTGCACATGTGGTGATCACTTGTTATGGGTATATTGAACAAGACATGTCACAGAGGGGCAGGTCCCACATTGCTTTTCTAAAGATCAAAAACAGATGCGCATCAATGTGCAGAGACTGTTAAACTTGTACATTATGAGGGTGACAGTAAAACTAACAGGCACATTGTATTTATTCCTTTTTCCCCCCTGAGCACGATTCTACTTTAACAATGTTGGCTTCGGTGCAATGTATGCCCATATATGTTTAATATTTTGCTAGATTGTAGTTACCAAATCTTTCTGCAGTTGCAACACTGCTGCAATCCCCATTGCAAGGGGCTGTTGGCCTTATACAATAAATTTCATGTTCTGTTCATATTCACCGTCTTGCCTTTAAAGTCATTATATCAATCTTTTATGAATGACTCCTACTTATAAACTGCAGCCTGCAAGAGCTTACATCTGACATAGACTCTGTAGAGTTTTCAATATATCTGTGCCAGAACTTCCCTAATAAAATTCAATTTTAATGTAAGCATGCTGTTCTTTACATCAAGTCATGCTAGCTACACAACCAACCTCTCAGCCTGATGAATATCATAGGAGGAGACCAAAACATCGCCTGTCAGTGATGATCTAACTCTGGAAAGGATTATCATAGAAAGTGTGGTAGAGTTGAACATCATCTGCTTTCATACTCAGACTGACGGCTGGATCTCCCCCAAGGAAGAGTCAAAGCACATAACTACATTTCTCTCATCCATTTAACTTAATGAAAACAGAAGGTCAAGCCATATGAACAAGGCCTCTTTTCAAACCTCTGTTTATTATAAAACGTTCACACATCTTTTGTTAAAACATGTCCATAACAACAAAAACACTTTCTTATTTTCACATTTCTGATAAAACAGTAAAAGTTCTGTTCAGAGTTCATGGAGACCCATCTAAACAACAATCCAGAAATACAAAGACTTTGTCCACAGACATTCCACATAAATAGACAGGACAACATACAAAACAGTCAAAAGATTAAATTACCATTTTATCTGGCAGACAGACATAGAATACACCAACATCACAGCAGACCACTGAACATTTCTCTCTTTTTTTTGTAAATAAATAGTAATAGATAAATATGTTAAGAATATGGCAGTAATATGAAACGCATGTTTTAAATACAACAACAACAACAACAAAAAAGGTGACTGATAACCAAATTAATAAAATATGTCCCCTTATGAAGGGTTGACTGAAACCAATCATTTAGAATGTCAGTCCACATAAATCACAACCACAACCAGCAACAAAGAAAACAGTGTTTTGAACCAACATTTATGATGTAGACTAGAAGCACTGTAGACAACTCGATGATCCTGCTGTATTTCATGATCATGCCTTGCATACATTCAAGAATATTCAAACAGACAGGACGATAGGGAAAAAACAAAGTACATGATGACTATGAAAAAAATCAATAAACCCAGTTAGGTATAGACTTCCAACACTGTGTTTTTGTGTAGAATGTTTCAGATGCAATCTGCTAACAGATTTTAATCTTTTCTTTTGAGAGTACTGAAATCAATTGAAGGGAATTAAAGCATGTGTCCTACCCGACAATTTTGTAGCAATTCTTTCCCTACAGCCACTAATCCTATCACATGTTAGCACTTTTATATGGATTTGAATTGACCCACTGCGAGTTCACAGAATTACATGCATTTCAACATGGTAACTCCAGGCAAAACAATTTTCACAAACAAGTTTACCGTGATACTTCCAAGTACAAGTAGACAGGGAAAAAGCAAAGAAAAAAAAAGAAAAAAAAAAGTTGCCCATTAATTTTACTTGTAGGCTGACTATTAGCAATGCTTTAATACACACAGAAGGAGACGGTGGTTGGGAGGGACGCATGTTGAGATTCAGGGGATATGTGACTTGGTTTGGTTAGGGTCTTACGAAGTGACCTGGTTTGGTGAAGGTCTTATGAAGTGACTTGGCTATAGAACCTGCCTGGTCTGGTGAGGGTCTTTTTATGAAGTGACCTGGCGACAGAATCAGTCTGGTCTGGTAAGGGTCTTATGAAGTGACTTGGTTTAGTGAGGGTCTTATGAAACTACTTGGCAATAGAACCTGTCTGGTCTGATGAGGGTCTTATGAAGTGACCGTCTGGTGAGGGTCTTATGAAGCGACTTAGTCTGGTGAAGGTCTTATGAAGTGACTGGTGAGGGTCTTATGAAGTGACTTAGTCTGGTGAGGGTCTTATGAAGTGACTTAGTCTGGTGAGGGTCACATAAACTGACCTGCCTATAGAACCTATCTGTCCAATCTGATGATGAGCAAACAGCAAAACACTGCACATTCTGTGAGAATCCTTTCTTCGTGTTATGGATGGCAGATTCAGTCATCAGTCTGCATTGTCAAGTTTTTACGGTGTAAGACGTTTCACCAAGAAAGGTAAAAGAGGCTGAAGTCCAGACAATTATGTCACAATGGACATGGCTGCATTGTCAAGTTTAAGACTAAAATGTTTCATCCAAGAAAGAGGACAGAGGTTGAAATACATACAATTACATCATAATGAACACGGCAGTATCTGTCCAGTTTTTAAAGCGTAAAACATTTCATCCAGGACTGGAAAACAGGCTGAAGATCACACAATTATGTGATATTGATCATGCCGACAGGGTTCAGGATCTCAATCCAGTAGTCATCTGGATCTTTGATGAAGGCCAGACCCTTCATTTTTCCTGCAACACAATCATGTTATCATGTTACACAACTGCATTATACTATAACTTCCAAGTAAAATACAAAACTTATTCAAGTCATTAAGGAAAGGGTTTGGGGATGGGGGGTCATCAAGATGTTTAGCCAAGAACAAAATTGAGGCAACTGAAATGTGGTTTCTAAGAAGGATGTTGAGAGCTCTATGGACAGCAAAGAAAACAAACGAGACAGTCTCGAAGGAGGCAGACACAAGAAGATCAGTAATAAAGAAGATTACAAAGACAGGCAACATTAAAAGGATATGTTATGAGGAAAGGGAAATTACAACACCTGGTCACAACAGGAAAGCTGGAGGGAAAAATAAAACACCAGGTAGACTAGACACAGGGAGAAAATACTGGTGGACTTGCAGGGTGGCTGAAGACAGAGAGAGTGGGAAATGTACTTGCAGTGACCAGGGATAGATTTGTGTGGAGGGCCATGATCGCCAATGCCATGGGCAGGGCACATGATGATAATGAACTAAGGAGGACATCATCAAGATGTTTAGCCAAGCTAACTAGGGAGACATCAAGATGTTTAGCCAAGCTAACTAGGGAGACATCAAGATAGTTAGCCAAGCTAACTAGGGAGACATCAAGATGTTTAGCCAAAATAACTGGGGGGGACATCAAGATGTTTAGCCAAGCTAACTAGGAGGAGACATCAAGATGTTTAGCCAAGCTAACTAGGGAGGACATCAAGATGTTTAGCCAAGCTAACTAGGGAGACATCAAGATGTTTAGCCAAGCTAACTAGGGAGGATATCAAGATGTTTAGCCAAGCTAACTAGGGAGGACATCAAGATGTTTAGCCAAGCTAACTGGGGAGGACATCAAGATGTTTAGCCAAGCTAACTAGGGAGGACATCAAGATGTTTAGCCAAGCTAACTAGGGAGACATCAAGATGTTTAGCCAAGCTAACTAGGGAGACATCAAGATGTTTAGCCAAGCTAACTAGGGAGACATCAAGATACTTAGCCAAGCTAACTAGGGGGGTAGATCAAGATGTTTAGCCAAACTAACTCGGGGGGGGATCAAGATGTTTAGCCAAGCTAACTAGGGAGGACATCAAGATATTTAGCCAAGCTAACTGGGGAGGACATCAAGATGTTTAGCCAAGCTAACTAGGGAGGACATCAAGATGTTTAGCCAAGCTAACTAGGGAGGACATCAAGATGTTTAGCCAAGCTAACTAGGGAGGACATCAAGATGTTTAGCCAAGCTAACTGGGGAGGACATCAAGATGTTTAGCCAAGCTAACTAGGGAGGACATCAAGATGTTTAGCCAAGCTAACTAGGGAGGACATCAAGATGTTTAGCCAAGCTAACTAGGAGGACATCAAGATGTTTAGCCAAGCTAACTAGGGAGGACATCAAGATGTTTAGCCAAGCTAACTAGGGAGGACATCAAGATGTTTAGCCAAGCTAACTGGGAAGGACATCAAGATGTTTAGCCAAGCTAACTAGGCAGGACATCAAGATGTTTAGCCAAGCTAACTAGGGAGTACATCAAGATGTTTAGCCAAACTAACTAGGGAGGACATCAAGATGTTTAGTCAAGCTAACTAGGGAGGACATCAAGATGTTTAGCCAAACTAGGGAGGACATCAAGATTGTATCCAAGCTAACTGGGGAGGACATCAAGATGTTTAGCCATGCTAACTAGGGAGGACATCAAGATGTTTAGCCAAACTAGGGAGGACATCAAGATGTTTAGCCAAGCTAACTAGGCAGGACATCAAGATGTTTAGCCAAGCTAACTAGGGAGGACATCAAGATGTTTAGCCAAGCTAACTAGGGAGGACATCAAGATGTTTAGCCAAGCTAACTAGGGGGACATCAAGATGTTTAGCCAAGCTAACTAGGGAGGACATCAAGATGTTTAGCCAAGCTAACTAGGGAGGACATCAAGATGTTTAGCCAAACTAGGGAGGACATCAAGATGTTTAGCCAAGCTAACTAGGGAGGACATCAAGATGTTTAGCCAAGCTAACTAGGGGGGACATCAAGATGTTTAGCCAAGCTAACTAGGAGTACATCAAGATGTTTAGCCAAGCTAACTAGGGAGGACATCAAGATGTTTAGCCAAACTAACTAGGAGGACATCAAGATGTTTAGCCAAGCTAACTAGGGAGGACATCAAGATGTTTAGCCAAACTAACTAGGGAGGACATCAAGATGTTTAGCCAAGCTAACTAAGGACATCAAGATGTTTAGCCAAGCTAACTAGGGGGGACATCAAGATGTTTAGCCAAGCTAACTAGGGAGGACATCAAGATGTTTAGCCAAGCTAACTAAGGACATCAAGATGTTTAGCCAAGCTAACTAGGGAGGACATCAAGATGTTTAGCCAAGCTAACTAGGAGGACATCAAGATGTTTAGCCAAGCTAACTAGGGAGACATCAAGATGTTTAGCCAAGCTAACTAGGGAGGACATCAAGATGTTTAGCCAAGCTAACTAGGGAGGACATCAAGATGTTTAGCCAAGCTAACTAGGGAGGACATCAAGATGTTTAGCCAAGCTAACTAGGGAGGACATCAAGATGTTTAGCCAAGCTAACTAGGGAGACATCAAGATGTTTAGCCAAGCTAACTAGGGAGACATCAAGATGTTTAGCCAAGCTAACTAGGGAGACATCAAGATACTTAGCCAAGCTAACTAGGGGGGTAGATCAAGATGTTTAGCCAAACTAACTCGGGGGGGGATCAAGATGTTTAGCCAAGCTAACTAGGGAGGACATCAAGATATTTAGCCAAGCTAACTGGGAGGACATCAAGATGTTTAGCCAAGCTAACTAGGGAGGACATCAAGATGTTTAGCCAAGCTAACTAGGGAGGACATCAAGATGTTTAGCCAAGCTAACTAGGGAGGACATCAAGATGTTTAGCCAAGCTAACTGGGGAGGACATCAAGATGTTTAGCCAAGCTAACTAGGGAGGACATCAAGATGTTTAGCCAAGCTAACTAGGGGGACATCAAGATGTTTAGCCAAGCTAACTAGGGAGGACATCAAGATGTTAGCCAAGCTAACTAGGGAGTACATCAAGATGTTTAGCCAAGCTAACTAGGGAGGACATCAAGATGTTTAGCCAAGCTAACTAGGGAGACATCAAGATGTTTAGCCAAGCTAACTAGGGAGGACATCAAGATGTTTAGCCAACTAACTAGGGAGGACATCAAGATGTTAGCCAAGCTAACTAGGGAGGACATCAAGATGTTTAGCCAAGCTAACTAGGGAGGACATCAAGATGTTTAGCCAAGCTAACTAGGGAGGACATCAAGATGTTTAGCCAAGCTAACTGGGGAGGACATCAAGATGTTTAGCCAAGCTAACTAGGGAGGACATCAAGATGTTTAGCCAAGCTAACTAGGGAGGACATCAAGATGTTTAGCCAAGCTAACTAGGGAGGACATCAAGATGTTTAGCCAAGCTAACTGGGAGACATCAAGATGTTTAGCCAAGCTAACTAGGAGGACATCAAGATGTTTAGCCAAGCTAACTAGGGAGGACATCAAGATGTTTAGCCAACTAACTAGGGAGGACATCAAGATGTTTAGCCAAGCTAACTAGGGAGGACATCAAGATGTTTAGCCAAGCTAACTAGGGAGGACATCAAGATGTTTAGCCAAGCTAACTAGGGAGGACATCAAGATGTTTAGCCAAGCTAACTAGGGAGACATCAAGATGTTTAGCCAAGCTAACTAGGAGGACATCAAGATGTTTAGCCAAGCTAACTAGGAGGACATCAAGATGTTTAGCCAAGCTAACTAGGGAGGACATCAAGATGTTTAGCCAAGCTAACTAGGGAGGACATCAAGATGTTTAGCCAAGCTAACTAGGGGGGACATCAAGATGTTTAGCCAAGCTAACTAGGGAGGACATCAAGATGTTTAGCCAAGCTAACTAGAGGAGACATCAAGATGTTTAGCCAAGCTAACTAGGGAGGACATCAAGATGTTTAGCCAAGCTAACTAGGGAGGACATCAAGATGTTTAGCCAAGCTAACTAGGGAGGACATCAAGATGTTTAGCCAAGCTAACTAGGGAGACATCAAGATGTTTAGCCAAGCTAACTAGGGAGGACATCAAGATGTTTAGCCAAGCTAACTAGGGAGGACATCAAGATGTTTAGCCAAGCTAACTAGGGAGGACATCAAGATGTTTAGCCAAACTAACTAGGGAGGACATCAAGATGTTTAGCCAAGCTAACTAGGGAGGAATCAAGATGTTTAGCCAAGCTAACTAGGGGGACATCAAGATGTTTAGCCAAGCTAACTAGGGAGGGAGGACATCAAGATGTTTAGCCAAGCTAACTAGGGGGGACATCAAGATGTTTAGCCAAGCTAAGGACATCAAGATGTTTAGCCAAGCTAAGGACATCAAGATGTTTAGCCAAGCTAAGGACATCAAGATGTTTAGCCAAGCTAACTAGGGAGGACATCAAGATGTTTAGCCAAGCTAACTAGGGAGGACATCAAGATGTTTAGCCAAGCTAACTAGGGAGGACATCAAGATGTTTAGCCAAGCTAACTAGGGAGGACATCAAGATGTTTAGCCAAGCTAACTGGGGGGGGTGGGGTGATCAAGATGTTTAGCCAAGCTAACTGGGGGGGGGTGGGGGGTGATCAAGATGTTTAGCCAAGCTAACTGGAGGGGGGGGGGGATCAAGATGTTTAGCCAAGCTAACTAGGGAGGACATCAAGATGTTTAGCCAAGCTAACTAGGGAGGACATCAAGATGTTTAGCCAAGCTAACTGGGAGGACATCAAGATTTTTAGCCAAGCTAACTAGGGAGGACATCAAGATGTTTAGCCAAGCTAACTTGGGAGGACATCAAGATGTTTAGCCAAACTACGGAGATCAAGATGTTTAGCCAAGCTAACTGGGGGGTGGGGGGGGGGTGATCAAGATGTTTAGCCAAGCTAACTGGGGGGGGGGGGGGTGATCAAGATGTTTAGCCAAGCTAACTAGGGAGGGCATCAAGATGTTTAGCCAAACTAGGGAGAAGATCAAGATGTTTAGCCAAGCTAACTAGGGTGGACATCAAGATGTTTAGCCAAGCTAACTGGGGGGGGGGGGGGGTGATCAAGATGTTTAGCCAAGCTAACTGGGGGGGGGGGGGGATCAAGATGTTTAGCCAAGGTAACTGGGGGGGGGGGGGATCAAGATGTTTAGCCAAGCTAACTGGGGGGGGGGGGGATCAAGATGTTTAGCCAAGCTAACTGGGGGGTGGGGGGGGATCAAGATGTTTAGCCAAGCTAATGGGGGGGGATCAAGATGTTTAGCCAAGCTAACTGGGGGGGGGGGGGGTCAAGATGTTTAGCCAAGCTAACTAGGGAGGACATCAAGATGTTTAGCCAAGCTAACTAGGGAGGACATCAAGATGTTTAGCCAAGCTAACTGGGGAGGACATCAAGATGTTTAGGCAAGCTAACTAGGGAGGACATCAAGATGTTTAGCCAAGCTAACTGGGGGGGGTGGGTGGGGGTGATCAAGATGTTCAGCAAGCTAACCGGGGGGGGGGGGGAGGGGGCATCAAGATGTTTAGCCAAACTAACTGGGGGGGGGGGAGGGGAAGGGGACATCAAGATGTTTACCTAAGCTAACTGGGGGGGGGGGGGGGGGACATGTTCTGCCAAGCTAACAAGTGGAGGCAAGTGGGGGGGGGGGGGGACAACAACATGTTTAGCCAAGCTAACAAGTGGAGGCAAGTGGGGGGGGGGGGGGGACAACAACATGCTTAGCCAAGCTAACAAGTGGAAGCAAGTGGGGGGGGGGGGGGAGACATGTTTAGCCAAGCTAACAAGTGGGGGGGGGGGGGGACATCAACATGTTTAGCCAAGCTAACAAGGGGACATCAACATGTTTAGCCAAGCTATCAAGGGGACATCAACATGTTTTACCCAAGCTAACTAGGATGTCAAAATGTTTCGGCAAGCAAACAATATCTCTAATCAAGATGTTTAGCCAAGCTAACAATCTCTCTAGCAGGATCGAGGCAGCCGAGATGTGGTTTCTGAGAAGAATGTTGAGAGTTCCATGGACAGCAAAGAAAACAAACGAGACAGTCTTGACGGAGGCAGACACAAATAGATCACTCATAAGGAAGATTAGGAAAAGACAAGCAACATTTGTAGGCCATTTTATGAGGAAGGGGGATTTGGAGCACCTGGTCTTTATCATTGATGGTGGAAGTGGTTGAGTATGCTGTCAAGTATTCAACCCATCTTTCGAGAACATTGTCTGTAATCAGACTTGACTCATCTGTGCTGAGGAAGTGGTGGGATCACAGACATCATTCAGTCCTTTGTAGAAGTTCTTCATGTCATTCCTGTCTGTACAGTCCTGGATCTCATCAGCTTTGTCACTTATCCAGGAATTCTGTATCTGTCACAGTTAGATAGTGCTGCAAATTTCCTCTGTGCATCCTTTTTTCCTGTTGACTTTGCTTCATCAAGGTGAGCTCCATAGGCATGATGTTCGTCCTCCATTAAACTGCTTGATTCCAGTGCAGTTCTCATCAAACCAGTTTTTCCACTTTCTGGTAGAGGACTACAGGCACTCCATGGCTGTGTTATACACTGTCTCACAAAGCGTGGCCCATGCTACTTCCACATCTGGTTAACCAGCATTGCGGACACTCGGCACTTCCGTTTTTCCAACGTGTCAGCAAAGACTGTTTGATCTGTTAGTTTTCAGTTTTTTGACATTAAAGCGTTTAGAAGCTCTCACATCCAGTGGATGTCTCTTAGGCAGAACTCTCAAAGAATTGGCCCACTATGCCAACCTGTTCTCACTTAGCCTCTAGAGTGCCATGGAATATACATACATCACCATAATGTGTCACCTCAGTTGCAAGAATGCATATAGATGTATGTTCTTGTCACATCCATCGTTAGGCTGGGGAATCCCAATTTGCATGAATCAGAAAGGTTTATCCCTCTACATGAATTACACATGAGGTCAGCAGCCAATCACACAATGTCAGGGTCACTGCACTGCAGCTTTTGCAACTACCCCATCAAAGATTTTCACCTTCCTTCCAAAATGGTTGATGATAAACCTTCAGTTCGGGCAAGTGCTTCTGTGAGAAATGGTTGGGGGTTGTTGCCAAAGATGTTATTTCAGTAACTGTGTGAATAGTGCTGTGGGTTTGTGTTGCCAAAGATGTATTGTGTGCTGAGAAAGGCTGGTATGCCAAAGATGTTAGTGCTGTGAGAAAGGCTGTGTGTTGCCAAAGATGTTAGTGCTGTGAGAAAGGCTGGTGTTGCCAAAGATGTTAGTACTGTGAGAAAGGCTGTGTTGCCAAAGTTGTTTGTGCGTGAGAAAGGCTGTCGTGCCAAAGATGTTAGTGCTGTGAGAAAGGCTGGTGTTGCCAAAGATGTTGTGCCGTGAGAAAGGCTGGTGTTGCCAAATTGTTGTGCCTGTGAGAAAGACTGTGTTGCCAAAGATGTTATTGTGTGAGAAAGGCTGTGTTACCAAGATGTTAGTGCTATGAGAAAGGCTGGTGTTGCCAAAGATGTTAGTGCTGTGAGAAAGCTGTGTGTTGCCAAAGATGTTCTGTGCTGTGAGAAAGGCTGTTTGCCAAAGATGTTAGTGCTGTAGAAAGGCTGTGTGTTGCCAAAGATGTTAGGCTATGAGAAAGGCTGTGTTACCAAAGATGTTAGTGCTGTGAGAAAGGTTGTGTGTTGCCAAGATGTTTGTGCTGTGAGAAAGGCTGTGTGTTGCCAAGATGTTAGTGCTGTGAGAAAGGCTGTGTGTTGCCAAGATGTTTGTGCTGTGAGAAACGCTGTGTGTTGCCAAAGATGTTTGTGCTGTGAGAAACGCTGTGTGTTGCCAAGATGTTTGTGCTGTGTGAAGGCTGTGTGTGCCAAGATTAGGCTGTGAGAAGTGTGTGTTGCCAAGATGTTAGTGCTGTGAGAAAGGCTGTGTGTTGCCAAGATGTTAGTCTGTGAGAAAGGCTGTTGTTGCCAAAGATGTTAGTGCTGTGAGAAAGGTTGTGTGTTGCCAAAGATGTTAGTGCTGTGAGAAAGGCTGTGTGTGCCAAAGATGTTTGTGCTGTGAGAAAGGTTGTGTGTTGCCAAAGATGTTTAGTGCTGTGAGAAAGGCTGTGTGTTGCCAAAGATGTTAGTGCTGTGAGAAAGGCTGTGTGTTGCCAAAGATGTTAGTGCTGTGAGAAAGGCTGTGTGTTGCCAAAGATGTTAGTGCTGTGAGAAAGGCTGTTGTTGCCAAAGATGTTAGTGCTGTGAGAAAGGTGTGTGTTGCCAAAGATGTTAGTGCTGTGAGAAAGGTTTGTGTGTTGCCAAAGATGTTAGTGCTGTGAGAAAGGCTGTGTGTTGCCAAAGATGTTAGTGCTGTGAGAAAGGCTGTATGTTGCCAAAGATGTTAGTCTGTGAGAAAGGCTGTGTGTTGCCAAAGATGTTAGTGCTGTGAGAAAGGTTGTGTGTTGCCAAAGATGTTAGTGCTGTGAGAAAGGCTGTTGTTGCCAAAGATGTTAGTGCTGTGAGAAAGGTTGTGTATTGCCAAAGATGTTAGTGCTGTGAGAAAGGCTGTGTGTTGCCAAAGATGTTAGTGCTGTGAGAAAGGCTGTGTGTTGCCAAAGATGTTAGTGCTGTGAGAAAGGCTGTGTGTTGCCAAAGATGTTAGTGCTGTGAGAAAGGCTGTGTGTTGCCAAGATGTTAGTGCGTGTGAGAAAGGCTGTGTGTTGCCAAAGATGTCAGTGCTGTGAGAAAGGCTGTGTTTGCCAAGATGTTAGTTTTGGACGGTGTGCAGTGTGGTAGAAAGACTGTGTGTTGCCAAAGATGTTAGTACTTGAGAAAGGCTCTGTGTTGCCAAAGATGTCAGTGGTGTGAGAAAGGCTGTGTGTGCCAAAGACGTTAGCGCTGTGAGAAAGGCTGGTGTTGCCAAAGATGTTAGTACTGTGAGAAAGGCTGTGTGTTGCCAAAGATTTTAGCTATTTCATCAAAGCAGATATTAGATAAATGTACATGAACTGTGACTGACCCACACTTCAGACTAGGAAACTACTACTAGTCCACAGGTTGGGTCAAAGACGAGGGGAGTGACGAGGAGGTGGAAGTTTTGTTTACATCTTTCAGCTATTGGCAATGTGCCAGCACATCCAGTCAGTGTGGCTTGATGTATGTGTTGTACCTAACCAGCTCAAACACACAGTATAATGCAATACACGGTGATGAGAACTGCGTAATGTACTGTATTCTGTCAGTGTTACTGTCTGCTGGGAGGAAATGAAAAGAAAGGTGGACGTGACAGCGAAGAGAGAGAGAGAGAGAGAGAGAGAGAGGAGAGAGAGAGAGAGAGAGAGAGGAGAGAGAGAGAGAGAGAGAGAGAGAGAGAGAGAGAGAGAGAGAGTGTGGTGTGTGTGTGTGAAATGAAAAGTGGTGGGCGTGGCAGCGAGACAGAGAGAGAAACAGAGTGTGTGTGTGTGTGTGTGTGTGTGTGTGTGTGTGTGTGTGTGTGTGTGTTACATGTGTGTTACTATACAGTAGGCCTACTTTATATATGCACATAGGGCCTGGAGACATATCTTCATTACTTTTTATATATATAATGTTTTGTTAGAGTAATGCTGGGTGTGGGAGTCAAAAGCTTAAAGATGCTGTAAGTCATATCTGCATCCAGTGGCTCATGGGAACAAGAAAACACCCAGTATGCATACCACCAAAGACAGAGTATGCAGACTGTGCGGCAACATACTGCCTGTACAATTTGGACAAAAATATGTGCATTATATGCATAAAAAAGAAATAAAAAATTTTAAAAAAGAAAAAGAAAGAAAGAAAAAGAACAAAGTCCATACTGTGACAAGCCTAACACACTCACCTGCATCTGGCTTTTTGACAAAGGGCACCCCAAGAGCCTCAAACCTCTCACATGCCTTGTACACATCAGGTACCACTATGCCAATGTGGCCTGCAATGGGATATTTAACAGTTTGTTTTAATAAATCACATAAACATCTTATCAAATTATTTAACAGTAGCATGGTTGGACTGGAGATTATCATATCTTGAGTTCAGCACCAATATCATCATCATCATCATCATCATCATCATCATCAGCGTCATCATCATCAGCATCATTATCATTATCATTATTACTATTATTATTATCATTACTATCATTATCAATAAAAGCTGAATCAAATAATGATATACATATGTCATTTTCTCCTTGCTAAACACCAAGTATGGGAAGTTGTCCACTGTTTTTTGTTCCTGTTGAGCATTTATTCTTTATTGTCATTTGTATACACTTGACAAACCGCCGAAATTTTCCATTTGTCTTGTTTTGTTGTAACAAATATGTATTCTGATTCTTTTTTGTTTTTCTGGTTTCTATTTGCTTGAATATTTAACCCTTTGAGTCCCGCCTCCTGTCCATCAGCATTCTGCATTGTCAGCCATCTAACAAAGCAAAAACTTAATCCTTTGACTCCTCACCCTATCCACCAGCTTCCTGCAGGAGGCTGGTGGATAGGGTGACGGAGTCAAAGAAGGGTCAAGTTTTTGCAGTTGATGGATAGGGTTGCAGGAGTCAAACTGTTATTCTGATTCTATCTTTTTTGATTTTCTGGTTTCTATTTGCTTGAACGTTGGCAGTCACTTTAAATCAGATGATGAATGTTTAAAAAAATTTTTTTTTAAAAAAAGCCGAACATTTCAGACATCAACAACAGGATGGCATCCTGCAAATGCATGACTCTACAAATTGTATTTTCAACTTAAGAAAAAAGCAGCTTTCAAAGAAGAGGCCAAAACATACTGCTAATAATAAAATAACATAAAAATAATGCAACAAGAAGAGATTAGGGGATCTCACCGAAGCCTTTAGGATCAGTGTTGCCGTTGTGGTACACCTGTCCCTCCTGATTCTCCGTTCCATAATTACTGGACAACAACAAATCATTACATGTACATTCATACACCAATCAACTGTGACACAATGGGTACACAAGTCAAACGGTTAAGACACAAGACTTCCAACTTGAAGGTCTGAGTTCGATCCTACCTGATTTCTGCCTGAGAGGTACTGTCCCCGACAGTCTTTCATAATCTTCCAGGTCAACATGAGTGCAGATCCACTAATGTTTGAACCTTCTTCATGTGTACATGCTTACTTGTGTTATGTTAAATAAGCACATTAAATAACCTGGAAACATGAATACGCTCAGTGTTACTGTTATTGTTGTTTAAAGCCCAGCCAACTGCGTAGGGCTATATCAGGGATATAACCGCTTCAAAACATACAAAACTGTCAACAGGAAAAAAAAAAAAGAAAAGAAAATAAAGTACACATATCAATGCATTCGCGCACATACTCTATGGACATGCCCCCAGCATTGACCACTCCGTCCAATTTATCGCAACACCTGAATACAGATTTAAGTATACCTAAGGACACCAAGACATATATAAAAACATGCATAAATTACCTAAAATTGCTTTCGCATATCTCACCTCCCGAGAGCCAAAAATGTACTAAATACAAGTACCCAATTATCAATTCTAAGAAAAAGTAAGTACGACTTTATTGAACACATACACATGAATGAACCAGTAAGGCAGAAAATGATAGGAAGAAACGACAGAAAGCAAAGGAACAAGGCAGAAACAAAGAGAGAGACAGAAAAGAGGAAATTTCTAGCACAGAATTTCCAGAAGGTGGGGATATTATTTATACTGAAAGTGCCCCTGGCATCTCCACAGGGGGACAAAATAAACTACAATTAAATGGGATTATAAAACCAAAGCTATGCACATTGGCACCAAAAACAAACTTGCCTTGCTTATCTTGAATACCATCCAGCTAGATGATAGCATCCCTGTCTCTGATTCTGTCAAGAATCTGGGTGTGACTCTAGACAACACTCTTTCTACGCAGAAGTTTTTGACCTAGACCTGCCAATCATGCTACTATCTGATTCGACATATTGGTTACATTTGAAAATACCTTTCAACTGAGGCTGTATTTAAGCCTGTGACATCTCTCACTTGTCTTGATTACTGTAACGCTTCTTTCTAGCCTACCAACTTCTGTCCACTGTCTGTAATGCATAAAAACGCAGGTGCTCAATTTGTCCTCAGATACAAAAAAAATGATCACGTCAGTCCAATCCTTCCCTCTCTGCATCAGTTGCCCATTTCAAATAGAACTGGATATAAGCTGGATACCTTGTGCTACAAATCTCTTAATTAATGTGCTCCACCCTACCTTTATGATAACATCAATATTTATATGCCAACTCGCACCTTGCACTCAGCTTCAGACACTCTTTCCATTCAGATTCCTAGATTTAAATTATTAAATGTTGGCCAACATTCTTTAGCTGTTTCAGGACCACCTGCCTGGAGCAGACTTCCACCTTCTCTTTGCCTAATGTCTAACCTTTTTGCTTTTCAATCCAATTTAAAAACCCACCTATTTTCATTTTCATACATTTTCATACTTCATATTTCTTTTGTCACAGTGAATTTACCACATGAAACTTGGGCTGCCTTTTCCTTTGAGTGTGTAAACGTAGTACAGCGCCACCCAATTGTCCTGACAATGAATTCCACAACCCTCTCTTTCCCTTAGTTTGTGTAAGTCTTTTCTGTATATTGTATGTAGTCTCCATTGATCGCATGTGTACATCTAGTGCATGTGTGCTCTTCGATTTTAATTATCAAGATTTGGCACCATTAAATACTGTAACTACCATTTCTATTATAACAACAGTTTGTTAAAACTTGCTTGAGGAAAAGTGCCGACAGTATGCTCCAGCCCCAGCGGCATGTTTACAGTGGGTATTTGAGCACCTGAACATGTCTTTTAATTGCACGGCAACATTTTTTCATCATTAAATACAAGAACAGCTCAAATCAAGTCAGCTCCAAAATGCACACTCAAAACAATATTGAAATGTGTAAAATAGAATAGAATATTCAAGCATACAATGAAGCTGAAATGTGTACATTTGTATCCCAAATGTACAGTAAACAGGTCTGTTGTGCCTGCAAAAATGATGTGAACTGCACTGACATCAACTTATGAACTCACTGTGTAAGCTCAATGGTGGCAGGCTGGGAGAAGCAAAACTTGGTGGCTTCTTTGGGGTCTGAGGGCACTTTGTCAGGGTCCACATAGCCCAGGAAGTAGAGAGAAAACCCCATAGCATCAAAGTCAAGCTTCCTCAGCAACCTGTCAAAAGTTACAATGAAAATTTACCTTTAAAAAAAGGCAAAAAAAAGGCTGTCTAATAGAACTGAGATCAAAGGAGGCGAGGTGACAAGAGACCTCAACTTTTCTGTGGGCCACCAGCAAGAGGTGGTGCCCATCTTCTCTCCTCACTGATTTGCCTTCATAGTCCTCTCAACATGGTCAAAATGCCCATTCACACCTAAAGTTTAATCAATTTTTCACCCTACTGTTCATACATCACTTGACTACATCAAATGTCCCTGGCCACAATGCAAACTTTCATCAAAAGATTAAGTCTTTCTCCTCAGTAGTACTGCTGCTATTGTCATTCAATAGTTCTCAGTAAATGTCTACTTACCATTTTTTTAAAAACTTTTTTAAATTCATCTTTTGCTTCACATTGGAGCAATTGGAGTTATTTCAAGAGGAATTCACCATGCTCGGCCAGCTCCATATGCGCTCCACCCAAATCTGCCAGCAATTATCTGATTATCTGCTTCACAACAGACAGATATCTTACACACAATGTGGCGATGAAAAATGACCCCCCCCAAAATTATACAATATGAAAAAAAACAATGCTGACATGTGAACACCATATAGCATACAGAATATACAATGACACTTTATACACTGGAAGTTTAAAAATGAACAAGATCTAAACCCAAATCAACATTTTCCCTAAGAGCTCGTTTCCGTCTGCTCACAAACGGACATTTAACACACAATGTGGCAATCAAAAATGACCCCAAAACTAGGCCTAAAATGACCTCAAGAAGGGGGCTGAAAGCTTGTGAGCAAAATTCAAACTTCAAAACATTTGATTCCTACAGGTTAGTGGCAACAGGACCCACTGGATTGATCTTGCAGTTAATCCTTACTACTCTAGCTTCCTTTCCAAGAAAGTTAAAAACAACAATAAAAAAAAAGATGGCACTTGTTCCCATAATCCTGAGGTCGTAGGGGACTGAGCTTATAAAGACCCTCCCCCTTTCTTTGGGTCAGTATTATAGTGCTTATCTCCCCTCTCTCTGGAAGAACGTGAGCCCATCACAAAACCATTAGTCCACAATTCTTCTCTCTCTCTCTCTTTCTCTCACTCTCTCCTTCTTTTTACCTTTTTCGTTTCATATCAATAGGGAGCATTGCAAAGTAGTTACAAAAAAGAAGAGGAGGAAAAAGAAAAGAACTCTTACGTCATGCCCATGACACGGTGTGTAGAAATCAAGAGACTTCTTTGGATCTTTGATTCGCATCATGGTCTGCTGCATGAAAAAACCCTGAAAACATACAAACACAGGAGAACATGATAAAGCACAGAAACATCAGATTCAAACTTCTTGACATTTACAGACAAGTCATGCCACACGGCCACAGTCAATCCCTTACAACCTCAGGATATGGGGACAACTTTTATTTATTTTTTCAAACATTTTCGGAATGAATGCATCAGACATGGGGCCAGGACTAGGGCATTCCAGTTTCTGATTTTGAGGGGAAAGGTGGGGGGGGGGGGGGGGGGAGGAAAGGGGAAGGTGAGGAGGAAACCATTTAGTTGAGAGAAAGGGTTGAAAGATAACAAAGAACAACTGGAAGAATTTCTGACTAATCTTTAGCATTCCATGGAATTTGGCAAATTAAAAAAAGCCAGTTTTCCAACAAATTTTTACAAAAGAAAAGGGTATTATTGAAAAAATATTCTGCACTAAATTCTGAACATACGTTAAAAATAACTGCAGTCATTTTTCTTCCATGGAGAAAAAACACACACATTTCTACCTATGTTATACATAATTTAATCTACAAAACTTATCGACAGCATCAAATTCTGCACAGTTCTCCAGGTCAGGACTCAAGATCACAAACTGGAGGCTGATATTCTTCATCTCCTTAATCTTCCTCTTCCAAAGAATCCTACGACTGCAGTTTATTTTCATCTTCATTATGCATTCACTCTAATTCCCACTGAACAGCAGCTAAATTCATGAGTCAAGGATGTTTTATGCTGCTTCACTCATGCTCCGGCAAGGTGTCACAATGTGCTTGCTTCACATCGCTGTTCACTCCCCAGTAAAGCCAGTAACATTGCTTGAAAAATACATTTCCCAGTGATGTAGTCAGCTTCCCAGTTATTAGATTCAACTTCAAGGGAACATTTGACAGGTCCACGGCTATTACTGCTATTTTTGTTTAGAGCCCAGCCAACTGCATAGGCCATATCAGGGCTACAACTGTTTCAAAACATTACACAATACTTCAACAGGAAAAAAGAAAAGAAAATTAAGAACACATATCAATGCATTCATGCACATAATCCAAGGAGATGGCCCTAGTATTGACCACTGTCAATTCATCGTACAGAGGATTTAAAAAACATTCTTGAATACAATTTATACAGAACTAAGGACACTAAAACATACATAAATGGGCCTAAATTACCTAAAATTGCTTCCGCATATCTCATTTTCCAAGAGCCAAAAAATCACTTAATATAGTACCAAATTATCAACCTATGAGAAAAATCTAAAAATAAGACTTTATTGAACACATACAGGTGAATGGACCAGCAAGGCAGAAAATGATAGAAGAAATGACAGAATGACAGAAAGCAAAGAAGAAGAAGAAACAAAGAGAGTGACAGAAGAGAGGAAATTTCTAGCACAGAATTTCCAAAAGATGGGGGATACTAATTATACTGAAAGAGTCCCTGGCATCCCCATGGGGGTGGGTCACAGCTACCAAGTTTATGATTCCTGAACAAAACAGAAACTTTCATGACACAGAGATATATAATCAACATTCCTGAAAAGTGATAGTGGCTACATCTGGGGTATAAATTATCTGCTGTCCTGGAATGGCTAGCATGGCACTTTAAAGGTTAAGTATCTTCCAATGATCAATATAATCATCAGTCTACATTTTCAAACTTGGAAAGCATAATGAAAAACAAGAAATCTTTTTCAGAACCAAGACAGAAGGCAAACATAATGAAACATTAAAAAAAACAAAAACCATCAACAATAAATCAACTTGAAATCTAAACATATATACATGGAAAGCATCATATGACAACAAGAAGAAATAAGATAGTCAAAGCTAACCACCTTCAGACACATTTTGTGCAATTTACTAATAGTAACTTTGAAAATAACCAATACTTCAATGAAACTGGTACAATGGTAGAATGTGTTGTAGAGCACAGAGAATGGAAGTCCCTGAATTTCTTCTACGTAGGTGGTAGGGAGGGGCAGACATTTCGACAGTGGAGATAACACAACCAGCCAGAGATGAAGACTGAAGGAAAAGTGAAAGCAAGAAGGGAGGTTCGCTGGACAAACAAACAGAAAAACTAAGGGAGGTTAGCTGGACAAACAAACAGATAAGCTCATAAAAAATAGAAGGGAAAAGGGGTTATCATGCAATCATCATAGCTTTATGAAAACTTCTAGATTTTGAGGTCCTCCTTGTCCTGCTCTTGTGGTGACCTCTGTATCAGTCTCCTGTACTGGTCCATACCAGAGATCAATTCAGGTTGCACTCTTTGGGTGACAGTAACGCACAGGAGCTGTCACTGGAGGGCCACGAAGGTTTCCTTACCGGAATCTTTCATTTGGTTTGGCTCCATGATTAAGCAATAACTGTTGTTGGTAGGGGGCCCAAAAACTAGTAGGTAACAACATCTTCAGTAAGAGAAAGCTGGATTAAACTGGCAACGCTGAACTCTATCGAAGTGCCCTACAAGCAGTGTAGGATCCTCTTTAGTGGGTGGCCCCACTGCTGCTTGACATCTCTGGATCCCATGGGTTTCCTGCCATTGGGGCTTTTGACTGCATGACCTTAGGGATGGTGGTGTGATTATGTAGAGGATGGCGGTGTAATTATATAGACTTGTGGATGGCGGTACTTGGGGATAGTGTTGTGTTAAGCAGCTGAAATGGATGGCATGGGGTTAATACCACTGAGGTAGTACAGAAGTTGGGACAGCACCGACAGTACAGAAAACAAACAAACAGTAACTAAAAATACGGGAGAGGGGGGGGGGGAGGGGGGCCGGACGGAGATAAAAATATATAATGAGGAACAGCTCATCATCATCATCATCATCATCAGGTGCCCTGCTGCATGGCGTTGGCGACCATGGACTTCCATCCATCTCTATCTCTCGTTGCTCCCAGCATCTCCCCCACCCCCTCATCCCCAGCCACTCTGCAAGTCCGTCCAGCATTCTCTCCCTGGGTCTACCTGGTGCTCTCTTTCCCTCCAGCTTTCCCGTTGTGACCAGGTGCTCCAAATCCCCTTCCTCATAAAATGGCATATAAATGTTGCTTGTCTTTTCCTAATCTTCCATATGAGTGATCTACTTGTGTCTGCCTCCATCAAGACTGTCTCGTTTGTTTTCTTTGCTGTCCATGGAACTCTCAACATTCTTCTGAGAAACCACATCTCGGCTGCCTCGATCCTGCTCTGGCTTTGCTTGCTGACTGTCCACGCCTCGCATCCGTACAACAGTATTGGTTCTATATAACATTCAAGGACTCTCTTTCTAATGTTAATTGATATTTGATAGGCATTTGTTGTATCAACCAAAGGACATAACTCTTGAGAGTCACGTAGAAATTATCTCCCATGTTGTTGAACTTCTCAAATCTAACATAGTTTGCGCTACCCATTCAGCTAGCATAGAAGCAGATACAAAGCACAAAAACTGTAAGCTCAGAACACTCCTCAAAAAAGGAGCGCCCAAGCCTACCTTTATACTCTGCAATACCCTACACACAACTATGAGAGAGGAGAGAAATAATACAATATATTGGTCTTATGTTCAAGATTGACATAGTCTTTTATTCTTGAATTGACCAAACACACATACATAGACAAGACAGAACATATACAGGGTTGCTTCCAAGGCATATAGATAATACCAAAGAAATAAGAGGGAAGCAGGAAGAAGGCATTTGTTGGTAAGAATGCTTGTCATCTTCTTGAATGCTGTTTTGGCTTGGCCGATTCTGCCAGCTATTTCCGATGTACATCTGCTGTCTGATGAAATGACCGTTCCCGGGTATTTGAACTTATTAACCTGTGTCAAGGTTGTGCCATTTGCTGTTATTTTGCATGAGGGGATTTCATGTTTTTTACTGATCACCATGACTTCAGTCTTCCTGCTGTGTAGTTCCAACCCCTTACCTTTGCTTTCTGTTTCTAGTATATTCACAAGGTTTTGTAGGTCCCTTTCATTTTCTGCAATTAGCATATATAACATCAAACGATTTAACAAGTAAGAGAAAAGCATTCAGAACTTTAGAACAGACTTCATCATCAGTTTGTGCAGGGTTGTGTGTGTGTTCACTGTATGTATGCACACACGCATGTGTGTGTGTGTGTATTGTGTGTGTGGTGGTGTGTGTGTGTGTGTGTGTGTGTGTGTGTGTGTGTGTGTGTGTGTGTGTGTGTGTGTGTGTGTGTGTGTGTGTGTGTGTGTGCGTGCGTGCGTGCGTGCGTGCATGCATGTGTGTATGTGTGCGCGCGTGCGTTAGTTGTGTGCTACAAGCATTACATGCCCATGCTGGTGCATAACAAGTCATATGTTATTATCTGGTGAGGTAAAAGGGAGAGAAAAGGATTACCTTATTGAATTTAAAGCATTGTAACAGTCAAGGAGTAATGAAAAACCTAACGAGCAAACGTGGGAGTTACAGGAATAAAACAATCAGGCTTAATCAAAGAAAAAAACCTACGGGACTGTGCAGTAAATGCCTAGCAATGTATGAATACAGAGTGAAATCAGTATGTTTTTGTTTTAAATTTGTAAATTGTGCAGCGAAATAAGGTCTCATTTGCTGACAACACAAATGGTGATTAATTGTTATATAACCACTTCAGGCACATTTGATGATATTACTGCATTTGTTCGAAGTGAGTTCAGAGATATTCTGTAAGCTAAAGTTATTTCCAGTCTTGTAAAACCCTCGTAGTTTATAATGAAAGGGTAAAGGTTACACTGCGCTTTTACTTTGTTTTCTAATATGGCATTCATTTTATGTTTGGAGAGTTGTAAATCAAGTTTTGTACTGCCAGCCCTATTCATTCCTGCACCTTTAGCTATTCTGTCGACTCGACTGTTATGTATGATATCACAGTATGATGGGATCCAACAAAAAGTAACTTGTGTATCATTTGTTATTAAACAATAAATTAAAAATGTTATCTCAACTATTAAATTAACCCACTGTTTTCTTTATATTCACACCTTTTTAGAGATTGTAATTACAGATTTCGAAACTACACATGATAAGAAACTAAACAAAGTTATGGGTAGATCTATATATTTCAGTGCCATTAGGATGGCAACTAATTCAGAAGTGAAAATTGAATGTCCCTGTCCTAAAGAGTAAGCCTTTTCTACTTTAAACTTTGGAATTACAAAGCTAGCACCTGCTCACCATCATCTAGAACAGAGCCATCAGTAAATATTTTCAAGTGATGTAAATTATACAGATGTAACAAAACATCAGCTGCTAACAAGTGTGGATTAAAATCTTTCCTCAAGTCATCATCAGTGTAGTTGATATCAAACAAAGTTGCATCGAACAATTTCCAGGAGGTAGAGGACAACATATTTCATGTGAAATCTTCTTAGGTACTTTGCTGGAAATTTCAAAGAGATCATAATGTTTAAGTGGATATTGTTTCTTGTGCCTTTATTGTTCTTGTTCTCTTGGGGAAATATGGACGTCAGACCGAATTTTCAAGTTCCCTGTCAGCATAATTAGTTACTGCATTTGCTCTAACTATAGCTGCTGATAACTTCCTCCAATCTTCCAAAGGAAGGATGCCGGCTGTTTTATATGCTTCTTGTGTTTTTGTTTACACCAGTACCCCAAGAGCAAAATTAACTGCTTTATTATCTAAGCACTGAAATTTTTTCAAATAGCATTTTGGAGTTTAAAAATACACCTCTCGGCCATAAGCCAATTTGGTCTGTCTAAAGCTGTGACAAAATTTAACAACCTTTCAGTATCCTGCCCCAACAACGTTTACTAATTTTTTTTTAAATTAAATTTTAATTATAGGTTTTCACAGCTTTTATAACAAGGCATCAATATGTTCTTTCCTTTGTAAACTAAGTGTACTCCCAGAGAGTTTACCTGAGCTGTATATCTGAGTTCCTCTTTAATTGTAAATGTTAACTCTTTAGGAACAAGATTATTATTATTATTATTAATATTAATCCTTTGACTCCCATACCCTGTACACCAGCTGCAAAAACTTAACCCTTTGACTTCCTCACCCTATCCACCAGCTTCCTGCAAGAAGTCTTCCTTTTCAACGTAACATTCATCCAGATCGCTATATCATCAGCGTACTGAACTAAGTTTGCATTGTTTGAGACTTGTGTTGGCAGGTCATAGTTCAAAATATTAAATAATTATATGTCTTGAGATATTTCGGAATCTGTGAAATTCTAATGTTTGCACATCGTTTTTCTGAGTATGTACGCACAGGTGCGGTTGTTTAAATATTTTCTTTCTTCATTTACTTATTTATTTATTCACTGATCTATTTATTCGTTTTTATTTTCGCCTTTGGCAGCAATATTTATGTACTTATTTATTTATTTATTTTTACTTTCGCCTTGGCAGTCATTTTTTTCAACTTTTCATTTGCGCTTTTAAATTGAAAAGACCATTCATTCGAGTTAATTTTCAAAATCAAGTAGATCTACATCAAAACCTTCGTCTGACTTTACCGAAGCTCTGGGGTACCTTGGTTTCGGGCGTCAATGGTGAACATGCTGCTATAGCGTCTTCGTTGCTCAAAGCCATTTTCAATTTTGCTTGTCATGTGTCCCGTGTACGGTTGTCTGGTGTACCAAGGTGAAGGTAGAGTGATCGACCCTACGCCGAAGGTCAACTAGAGTGCACAGATTTAAGTTTATGTGCACGGCAGCATGTTTACTTCGATGGTAACCATACTAAAAGCTGAGCGTGTCCGATTAATCCTCATGAAGGAGGTTAATTGTTATAGACTAGAGACACACACATTAAGCGCATTTATGGACTCATTAACACGCATTTCAACAACAGACACATGCGCACAAGCGAACACAACACAAGCACTATACAAAGTAACAAACATGTATTGATGTAGACCTATAGGCCCTACTTTATGGATCACTATATAAGTTCATTTTGACTCGCCGCGCGTTTCACATAATCAGACCTTTAATGGAGCACAAAGTGCTCAAGCTGACACACTCCATTATCATAGTCATTATGTTGTTGCAAAGTCTGTATCTTCAGTGGGCATGCATTTTTCGTTTTTCCATTAGCCACCAAACACTAACATGATTACAGGATCTTTAACAGTGCATATTCGATATTTTGCATGCGTATACACACACAGTGGTTCAGGCACTGGCAGGTCGCACACTTGTTCTCTTGTCATCATCACCATGTGATTTGCTGCATGGCGTTGGTGATCATGGCCCTCCACATGAATCAATCTCTGTTGCTGCAAATCTATCTCTTACCCTTTGTGTCCCCACCCACTCTGCAAAACTGTCTAATATTTTCTAACTAGGTCTGTCCGGTGTTATTTTCCCCTCTAGCTTTCCTGTTGTGATTAGGTACTCAAAATTCTATTGCTTCATAAAATGTCCTATAAATGTTGCTGTCTTTTTTTCCCCATACTTTCTTTATTAATGTTCTGTTTGTATTTGCTTCTTTCAAGACTGTCTCATTTGTATTTTTTGCTATCCATGGAACTCTTAACATTCTTTATAGACACACATTTCAACTGCCTCAAACTTGTCCTGACTTTGTTGATTCTCCGGGCTTTAGATCGGTACAACAGTTCCGGTTCTATGTAACACTTAAAAACTCTTGCTGATGTCAATTGATAGGCATATGTTGGTAGGAATGCTTTTTCATTTTCTTGAATGCTAGTTTATCTTGGCCAATTCTGCTGGATATTTCTAATGTGCATTTACCATCTGATGACTGTTCCTAATTTGAACTTATCAAGTCATCTCAATGTAATGCCTTTTGCTGTTATTTTATATGAGAGGATACCTTTTTTATTTATTTATTTTTTATAGATTACCATTACTTTAGCTCTAGCCCTTTATTTCTGCATTATATTTCTATCACATTCACAAGATTTTGTAGGTCTGTTTCATTTTCTACAGTTAGAATGGTGTCATCTACATAATGAAGACTGTTTTGTTTTTCTTCTAAGTTTTATTCCAGGGCATTCTAGGTTTCTCATGATGATTTCACTGTAAAGTAAAAACAAATTTGGTGACAGAATACATCCCTATCTAACCCCTATTTTGAAAAGAACACATCACTTTTTTTTAAAGCTCACTGCATTGCTGTTGTTTGTTCCCAATATATATTCCGTATTATTAGATCTTTTCCATCAATACTGAGCTTTTCCAGTTGGTTGATGAATTCTTCATATTTTACCTGATCAAAAGCCTTGGTATAGTCAACAAAACATAAATGTAAACTTGTCCTTATTCAATTCAATTGATCTTTCTATGAGAGTTCTTAGGATGTGTATGGCATTAGCAGTTTCTTTCCATTCAACAAATCCACATTGTTCTTCTGCAGTTTTTGGTTTGATACTACGAGTATTCTTTGTCCTCATCATATGATTATTCTTAAAAGAATCTTTGTCACATGACTCATTAAGCTGATTGTAGGCCTACAATGAAGTTTGCATTCTACAGCCTGTTTTGTTTGAAAGTGCAATGAAAATGTTATTTCTGGTTTGTTTTCTTCTCCTCAGTTTCAACGTAACTTTTCCCATTACGGAATTATGGTCACTGTTGCAGTCTGTGCTGGCAATGTTTTTGCCATCAGTAAAGAATATTTAAATCTATTGCTTATCAGGATGTAATCAGTTTGATTTTTTACCAACAAACGCCTATAGTGATATCAGGAAGAGTTTTTCAGTGTTATATAGAACCAATACTGTTATACAGATGTGAAGCCTGACAATCAACAAGCAAAGTCAGAACAAGATTGAGGAGACCGAAATGTGGTTTCTGAGAAGAATGTTGAGTTCCATGAACCAGAGCCTGGAATTGCTAAGAAAAAAAAAAGAGGACACTTCTAGGGGGGTCCGGGGGCATGCTCCACGGGAAAATTTTTAAATCAAGACTAAAATCTGTGCATTCTGAGGCATTCTGGAGACAAATTTAAAGGCACCTAACACACTGAAAATCACAATGAATATCAGTCAAAAGAGTATTTAATAAACATTGGGCACAAGATCAGGATCCATCATACACAGCAGATCGTTTCAGTGTGTTCATACAGACATATTCATCAAAACTAGCTAGAAGGCTTATCCAAGTCAGAACGACGAAAGAATCTTGCCAGAGATGTTTGCTTTTTTTTTTGTTTGGTTTCTGTCTGTGCTTGATCAGCTGTTTTTTTCTTTTCTTTTTTTTTTAAGTATGGTCGTCGATTTTTTTTTAACGCGAAAAATATTTTTTTGCGCGATTTTCGATTTTGATTTCCGCGGAAATCCTCGTTTCCGCGACGAATTCCAGGCTCTGATGAACAGTAAGGAAAAGAAAAGAGAGCCTTGAAAAAAGCAACACAAAAAGAACATCAATGAAGATTAGGAAAGGACAAGCAACATTTACAGAATATTTTATGATGTATAAGAAATTTGAGCACCTAGTCACAACAGGAAAGCTAGAGGGAAAAAGCACCAAGACCTAGGGAGAAAATATTAGATAGTTTTGCAGAATGGGTGGGGACAAAAACGGTAGGCGATATACTTGCAGCAAAAAACAAAAAAAACAAAAACAAAAAAAATCAATTCTTATGTAGGGCCATGATCGCCAATGCCATGTTGATGATGATTTATTTCTCAAGTTTCATTCATAACATGATTATTTCAATCATTTCCAAGATGTATTTCTTGATATGTCAGTATAATGATGATGATGATGGCATGTGTGTGCATACGTTTATGTGCATTTTATGTATCTGAGAAAAGTATGTTAACAAATGTTCGTTTAGCTAAAGAGGAGGCAGCTTTCGATTAATCCTTTCAAGAACAAAGATCAGCAGTGATGGCACTGTTATGGTATTAGTGAAATGTTTTGAAAGTTTCAGTTGAGGGAGCCACTGATTCTAGATCAAGTTCAATTCCAGCATGCGGTATTCAGCAGGCTGGCCAGCTCAGTTGGTAGGTTTTGGAATCCTGTTTCATTCATTCATTCTACAGCAACACTCCTTGGAATGTTGGCTGCCTGCACTGTTCTCTGGGTCTGTGTCCTCCATATCTATCTTTTTTCAACCAGACTAAAAATCTCTAGACTACTACCACCTGTCCACTCCTTGATGTTTCCTAGTTTGTTGATGTTCTTCTTCTTCCTCTTTTGCCTTCAACTTTTCCTCAGATGGGAATGCATTTTTTGTTTCTGCTCACATTTCCAAGGAAGGTCAATTGTTTTTTAATGATGACCTATACAAGTTCTCTCTGGTTTTTCAGCTCTTCGAGTATGCTCTTGTTACTTGTCTTTCCAGCTCACCCGTAAGAGTTTAAGAGTTGTCTATAGAACTAGATTTCAGTTGAATATATTGTCTTTGTTTTTCTTTTTTAGGGTCCATCCTTTAGCTCCGTGTGTCCTGATGGTCCAGACCAGACATCTCATTTTTAGTATTTGTCTATCGTTTTGTCTTTCCACATGTTTGTGAGGTCTGTCATTGGTTTCTTTGCCATGCTAATTCTGGTGTGGAACAATCTGCATCATTAGAATCCTGATTATGTGTTTCAAATTCAAATGCAGCCTGTAAAATTGAAACCAATCTATTCACTGCCCATCTAACTGTGTCTGGGGTTGCCAGCTTTGTAATCATTATTATTGATTGTTTATGTGTCGCGCTATCCTCCAAACTCACTTGGACAACTGCGAGTTACACATGAACAGATTTTTGAGTGTAGCACTTAAGTTGTCAGATGACCTGACCACATTCCACAATGTTGTTGTACAGTCTGCATCTTTGGTGAAAGTGCATGGTGGGTGTTTCCATAAACCACTCACTGATATGACTTACAGGATCTTTAATGCACATATTTGATATTCTGCATGCATATATACTTGAAAGGGGTTTAGTTTTGGCAAGTCTGCACACAACGTGGGAGTTCAGAAAAGTCTGCACCATATACTCACCAGTGTTCTGACTTACAATTTTTCACATAAGTTTTTTGGTGTCCTTAACCCTTTGATTTTCACACCCTATCCATGAACTGCAAAAACTTAACCCTTTGACTCCCTCATGCTATCCACCTGTTTCCTGCAGGAAGCTGGTGGATAGGATGAGGGAGTCAAAGGGTGCAAGAAGCTGGTGAATATGGTGAAGGAGTCAAAGGGTTAAGTTTTTGCTTTGCCAGCAATGGTTGACAATGAAGGATGTTAGTGGACAGGGTACAGGTGTCAAATGGTTAACAAATCAGAACATGTCTGCACAAGTGCATGTGTACACACACACACAAGCCCATACATATGTGTGCACACATGTGTAGGTGCACGAATGTGTGCACTCATTGAATGTACATGCATGTGTGTGTGCATGTTTGTATCATGGTTGTATAACAAAAAACAGAAAATATCAGCCAAATGTTCCAACCAATTTTAAGACAAGTACAGAAGTCATGAAAAGAAACAAACACAATGATCAGTTTTCAAAAAGCTTTACTCACATACCTGATTAATGCACACAGCAGACAATTACATTTTATAAGACAAGCACACACACACACACACACCTCATTCACTGACAGCAGTTCAGTCAAAATCACAAGACAACATTGCCATTTCATTTTTCCCTGTTGTCCCTTCATCGCTTTTGGCATCAATCTCATTTACACATTCCAGAAGAGAAGTCTCATTAAGCTTTTGTTTCAATGTTGACAGCCGCGTCTTTGTTCTGCCAAATGTTACCTAACTTTGAGAATGTGAACTGATACCAACTCCATCATCTCATGTAGGAAAGGTTAGTCAGTGTCAGCAGGTTTACCAGGGACAGGAAGCCTGCTATGTATGAGTAGCTTTTTATTTATTATTCATTTATTTATACATTCATTTTACTTTTAGGAGGAGTGGACAGGATATCAGAAATTCAGTCATTTCTGATGAAGTGGGAAGAAATAGACCATGGGAAATATTGCTACCTCTTTTTTAAGTCTGTAGTAAATGGATAAGCAAGCCAGTAATCTTGTTTCTTAATCATAATTAATAATAATTACAATATTTATTTATATATTTAATAATAATAATAATAATAATAATTACAATATTTATATAGCGCAAAATCTTGATAAAATCAAATCTAAGCGCTAATCATACACTATTTTGATTGGGTACGGTACAATAACAAATGGTATAATAATAAATATCATAATAACAAAAAACAATTATAATGATATTAACAATGATAATGTAAAGAAATGGTAATGTTAATTTTTTTGTTCATCATCATCATCATCAGGTGCCCTGCCGCATGGCGTTGGCAACCATGGACTTCCAACCATCTCTATCTTTCGTTGCCCCTAGCATCTCCCCCACCCTCCTCATCCCCAGCCACTCTGCAAATCCGTCCAGCATTCTCTCCCTGGGTCTACCTGGTGCTCTCTTTCCCTCCAGCTTTCCCGTTGTGACCAGGTGCTCCAAATTCCCCTTCCTCATAAAATGGCCTATAAATTTTGCCTGTCTTATCCTAATCTTCCTTATGAGTGATCTACTTGACAGCCGTGTCTTTGTTCTGCCAAATGTTACCTAACTTTGAGAATGTGAACTGATACCAACTCCAGGTATTTGAACTTATTAACCCGTGTCAAGGTTGTGCCATTTGCTGTTATTTTGCATGAGGGGATTTCATGTTTTTTACTGATCACCACGACTTCAGTCTTCCTGCTGTTTAGTTCCAACCCCTTACCTTTGCTTTCTATTTCTAATATATTCACAAGGTTTTGTAGGTCCCTTTCATTTTCTGTGTACCGAATGTTGTTTATCATTTTCCCTCCATTTACTGATGGTAATATCCACAAAGTATACATAGTTCTATTTCTTTTCATACATTGCTTTGTCAGACAATGTGGAAGCATACAGAACTTCATAACAGCAATCACGGCTGTTCCTGAGCAAGATTTTAGTTTGAGAGCGGAAGCGGCGGAGGGGAGGGGGATGGGAGGGGGATGGGAGGGGAGAGATAAACAATAACCAGATGTGGACTTTCAAGTGGCAGCTAGCCAGTTGAGCGCTCTGCACAGAGCAGTGTGTGAGTGCAACACGCTGAGCTGTCAAAAGGGAACCACAGGTGTCAGTGATAGCAAGGCCAGTTAACTTTTTTATAGCGTTGCAGAACATTGGTAGGTTGCAAAAACATTAAATTACAAAGTCTGAGTTTCACCAAGAAATATGAACAATATAACCAAACGCAGGAATGACTGATGTAGAAACTGATATCAGGCATGCAGAAATGAATGAGATATAACAGCTGTTTTGCTTGCAAAGATCAGATGACTGACAGAAGAAAACCACCTATGTTAAATAAAAAATCCAATTTAAATGACAAACTGTTCATGCACCTGCATCTTTACAACATTCATATTTTCAGGAATGTTAGGTGCATGTGTGTGGACAACTCCAAACTAACTAAATAAGTGTTTAGTCATCCGCAAGGATCGTTTTCAGGTTGTTTAGTAAGTACCCCATCACTTTGATATGGCACAGATTTCTCTCACAGTACTAAGGCAGCAGCCTTCTTTCACACAATGCAGAGGCTGACCATACAGGCTTACGTAGCCTCAACACTAATTGTCTTTTAATACAGAACCAGCAGACATCCATTTGCCAGTTCTAATTACCAGTTCCGTCAGATACACACGCACAACTACTAAAATACGACAAACACACACACTAACAACAACAAATAACAGAAAAAAACAGTATTAAGTATTAAAAATCTAAACAAAACGACGAAACACACACAAAAAACAAAAACAAAAACGAAAAACAAAACAAAACCACAGCAAAAACAAAAGTAAAAGAAATGAAACAAAACAGCAACAAAAGCAAAAGAGACAACAACAGCAAAAACAACAATTTAAAAATATTTTCACTCATGTAATGTCTCCCATGAAATAGGTCCAGTATAAAAAGGTAGATGAAATACAGCAAAAAAATAAACCGCATACAAACACACACAGAACTACACCAAATGTTTTGACTTCTGATCATAAGTGAAAAATGATGACACTCACTTACTCTCTTTAAGTGAAGCACAAACTCAAACCACATAACTAAACAACAAACCACACAACTAAACAAATAATTTATAGCTGCACTCGGTCAAATGATAAATAAACAATAAGGATTCAAAAAATGAATTAACAGATAATGCAGAATTTCATTCTACACAACGCCAAAGTTGATGATAAAATGGTTTAATCACTGTACGATGCAGTATTAATCCTCTTGTTTCCCTTGCCACTAGACTAAAGAATGTGGAAACACACAGCTATGGGGTAAGGGTGGACGTCTGATATTTGACATATGTGCCAGGCTGGCCTACCAACTAAAAGGCAAAAAAGGGAGCTACTGAAACAGCCGTACAATTTATATAAAACTGATCTTGGAGAGGGCGCAATAAAAGCACTATCAGTTAACTTCTGCATGCTGTCAGTGTTCTGACCCATTAATATCCAAATGTAGTATTCTGTCATATTTAACACATACTGCGTCACGAGATCCTCATGACTCAGCTTTCTCTCTCTGTGGACAGCGTCACGAAGATTTTGTACCCTTAACCGTAGTTTCAGTTTCGAGTATATAAATAGAAAATGACCGCATTACTGACGTGTAGCCTTTTCCAGCAAAGGGAGTATACTCTTGTCATTTCCTTTCTGCGTTTACAGGATGTTTGAAGCAGCAAAAATGGCAAATTTCTGACAATACCCCCTCCGGCTTTTCTCTCTCCTAACATTACTTGGTCAATAGTTTAGTTAGTACTGTGACCTATTTTCTTGGTAGGAAAAGGGTTAAGCCACCTGTGGTTCCTGCAAAGTTATTGTTATTTTTGTTTAAAGCCCAGCCGACTGTGCAGCCATATCAGGGCTATAACCGTTTCAAAACATACTTAATACTTCAACAGGGGGGGGGGGGGGAGAGGGGGGAGGGACAGAAAATTAAGTGCACATACCAATGCATTTGCACACATTATCTAAGGCACTGACCACACCCTCCAAATTATCGCACAGGGGATATAAAAAAACATATCTGAAATAGTTGAATACAAATTTAAACATAACTAAGGACACAAAAATATGTAAAAACAGGCCTAAATGACCTAAAATTGCTTCCGCATATCTATTTTCCCTGGAGCCAAAAATGCACTTAATACATGAAATGCAATTATCAATCCTAAGAGGAAGTATGTAGGACTTAATTGAACACATACAGGTGAATGGATCAGCATGGCAGAAATTGATAGGAAGAAATGACAGAAAGCAAAGGAGGAAGAAAGAAACAAAGAGAATGACAGAAAAGAGGAAATTTCTCGCACAGAATTTCCAGGTGGGGATACTATTTATACTGAAAGAGCCCCCGGCATCCCTACGGGGGTATTCCTGCAACGTGCATAACAAGATCAAGACAAGTGATGAACGTTTCAAACACACAAAATGACTACAAGTAACACATACAGTGTATGAGCTGCTCAAAGGACTTATTAATAAACTGCCCTTTGTAGAAAAATAAGCTGTACAAGGCATACACTGGCATACTTGATTCATACATACACTGGCAATTACTTTGATTCAGTCTGCATATCCATATACAGTAAAGAGGTGACAGTAATGATGATTTCATTTATATAACACAAACAGTCCATATTGAAAGCAAGCTACTTGCACTTGTCTTTACATACAGCGCATTTTACAGGTGAATTATTTAGTATGTATACACATACACAGCCTTGCTTCAAGTTGGTCTCCATTTAAAAAGCAGACAGAATAAAAATGCAAATGGTCATAACCTGCCACATAGTACTGAAAAGTTGTTAGTCATTTGAGATTTATATTGTAATTATATATTATATTATTATAGATTTAAATTTCGCTCTAAAATAATGTTCAATCAAATGCCAGTCAACTTTAAATTTTCACTCATATCCAGAAAAGTTAAATAATGACAGTAAACTGAATGTTGTGACATAAAACTGATTGAGACAGACAAAAATTGCACTACATATGTACAGAACAAAACTAAAAAGTTGGTTTAGGCTTGGAGGATTTTCACTTCAGCCCCATGGCAGGGGCACAATGGCACAAAGTATAGACACTGTTATCAATTTCAAACCAACCTGTAATCAGCAGGTCTGGGCTCAGTCCTGCCTGGTCATCTCTTGGTTTGTGGGGAAGAGGGTGGAGATTTTTCCAAGCTCCCGGGTCCACAGATGCAGACCTGATAGTTCCTAAACCTTCTTCGTATGTATACACACACAGAAAATTAGACATGCCCAGTTAAGATCCGGTAAACCATACGAATACCTGATGGCTTATGGAAACAAAAAGTTTCAATATAAATACTCAATAGAGACTAGCATGCAGACTGTGCGGTGCTGCACAGTGTGGGCAAAGCAATATGCATCTGACAATCTAATGCTGTAAAAAAATAAACAAATATAAAACAACTACACACACACACAAACAAAGATAAAACACACACACACACAAGATGTTGTCATCTACTTTTCTTGCTCTCTCTGAGTACTTTTTCTTTTCTGTTTTAAACCCTGTCTGTTTACCTGTTCTCAAGAAAATCTTAGATGATTTCTGTTACTTGCTCCACTTGACCCTCACTATCCATCAAAACCAGAGTATTGCAGACTGTGTAGTAACATGATTAGAACACTTCCACAGTTTATTTCAAGTGGCCTATTACACACAGTATTAGCTCAGTTGGTGACAGCACCAGGCTAATGCAGAGATCATGGTTTTGATCCTAATGCAGGCAACATTTTATTTTGCAGGGTGGTTGGTTCTTTTGGACTTTAGATCTCATACGTAGAGTTCAATCCCGGCCCAAAACTTGAAAAAACTGGCCTATTTGCTGCTCATCTTAATGCTTCCATCATTCTGGTGGTGCCAGATTAATGTTTCATAAGTCCTTACCCCCTCCCTCCCATCTCAAAACCTTGCAAGTGCAATAGGTTTTTATTCAGGCTCAGGGAGTCTGCTGGGTTATTGCTGTGAGGTTTGGGTGGAGCTGCATGTATGGAATTGTCTGAGAGCAATGAATCCTTGAACAAACTCCAAACCACAGAACAGTGTGCATACACCAGAAACCATTGCTTGAAAAACACACACAAAAAGGTTCATCCTCAAAAATAGATTATTAATAAACAGCCACATGATTAAAGAACTGAAGTGTTACAGGAACAAAGCAATGGTAGCATTCAACAAGCACTCAAAAATCTGGAACAGCAAGAAAATCTCCCTCAATTCAAACATGCAGTTCTATAATTCCAGTGTTCTGTCAATTTTGTTATACAGCTGTGAAACATGGTAGGCTGCTTAAAAAACACATCAGAAGAACTTGAAAAAAAAAAAAAAAAAAAAGAAGAAGCTTGGCTGCACTGACCTAAAGTGCCTACGCAGGATCTTGATATCAAATGGAAACTTTGTGACAAATAATTAAGTTCTCAACCATTATCTGCAAATGTCAAATGAGTTGGTGGGCAAGCCGCCAGACTGCCATCCTCCAGACCTGCCAACAAAATCCTGGACTGAAACTCAGGAGGACAGTGAAGGGGAAGACCAAAATTGAATCAGTGCCAGATGATTGACAGGGTCCTACAACTGGTGGATAGATGCTGGAGTACTACCTTGAGACTCTCTGCCAACTGAACCCGCTAGAGCGCTCTTGTTGCCTGATGCCTTGCATGATGCAGGAGCATCTAAGTAAATCATGTTTTGAGCGTCTTGATCATTTCATTTTCTTTCATTTGTTTATATCTATGCCTTAACATCTTTTTGTTTGGACAGCTGGTTAGTTTTTATTGCTGTTGCCATATTGGTTAAACAAAACATCATACTAAAATCAGATATGATGAAGACATCTGGAGTTATTCCATTTGCCAGACACTTGTTCAGTTCGGTGAGGATCCATTTTGAACACAGGTGACAATACAATTCCTAAATATGACACACCGTCTTCCCTTTTCACATGTCATGCATGCACACACACACACACACACACCACGCACACACACATTCTCACAACATTACACATACATGTTAGTACTACATGACATTTTATTTAAAAAAAGATCACATCCTTTCCACATTTTGCCCCACCATTAGATGACATCTAACATGTTTTAACCCCTTGACTGCTGCACCCTATCTACCAACTGCAAAAACTTAACCCTTTGACTACCCACTCACCCAAAGGCTAGGGAGTCAAAAGGGCTAAGTCTTTGCTTTGCTATCATGGTTGACAACGCAGGATTCTGGAGGACAGGGTGCAGGAGTCAAAGGGTTAACATCACCTAAGATAAACTGTGCAAGAATTAACACACCTTCAGGCACACCCTGTATGCTGATTAAAAGGAATACACAGCTCCTAAGCAGTTTATCTACACACAGTTCATGAAATCAAAGGACAAGTCACTGAGAAACATTTCATCTCAACTCAGTGATACATCCAGTCCTTTCACTGCCAAACTCTATCCACCAGCTTCCTGTAAGAAGGGCGAGGGAGCAAAAGGGTTAAGAACACTAACTTCTGCACAAAGAAAATCTTAAGTGCAATGATACTAAGATCCTTTAAAGACAAAAACAAAAAACAAAAAAACAAAACAAAAACACTACAGGCAATAAAACCTCCCCAGTACACATCCTATTCCAGGATAATACACAATAAAATTTACTGAAAGTTATGTTCAGATTTCAGTTTTCATGTACACAACAATAGTCTTCAGTTCTGTATCTTCCTTGTTGCACCAAAACATTAGAAACACATCAAAACATCTCCCAAAGATTCACATGAAGGTTTCAATTTTTATCTTCAAAATTATAGTCTACTTTATCTTCCTTGTGATCCAAAACTGTCACAAAAAACATCCAAAATGTTCTTGAACTTTACAGTTGAAATGCACAGGAAGGTTTCAACTCTCCTCTTCAGAGTAATACAGATTCTCTGTCTTCGCCATATCACAATAAATGCCACAAACACATCCTGAAGATCCATGTAAGGATTTCAATTCAACTTTCACCTTCAGAAGAATAGTAGTTTGATTTCATACACTATACCATGCCTCACCGCATTGTGGTGCCAGTAGTTCACCCTGTCTCAGCCTAATTTTAGTGGCCGTAACACTTGCATAAATTGAAGCAGGTCATGCGAGGTATCACGGTCTAGCTCTCATTCCCTTATGCGTGGCATGACCCGGAAAAAGCCCCGTTTCATACATTCCTTCAGCCACCATGACTACCAAAGGACATGTCTCAACTGGCCAGTTTCACCTTCGTCCATGTTTTCATTGTCTCGCCACTTTTCAGTGCTTGATCTTTCTGTGCTGGATCTTCTTGTCTCGATCTTTTAGTGGCGTGGTATAGCCACATAGCTTTCATTCACTGTCTTTACTCTTTTCATCCCTTTGTGTGCTGGAACTGGCTAAGGTCTCTGTTATCCACGCATAATTCTTTAAGTTGGTTCCACCATTTTGTTGTTCTCCCTTTTGAATCATGGTTAAAAACTAACAAAAGATCTTCTAAAACACGTGATGTTGTGGATTCTCCTAATAATCTCCCTGCTTCGAAAGCTTGGATTGACACTGGCAATAATGCTTCTACCAAACCATCAACTTGACTCGTCCATAAGTGGCAAGAAGAGAGGGAGCTTCACTTTCAGAAAGCCATTCCTCACTGTGTGACCCACACTCATGCCTACAGGAACCAGAAGTAACAGGGCAGTCACTTCCTTCCTTCCATCTTCCTCGTGCAGACTTCAACCTTAGTCTTCAGAATTACAAGAGTTTTTTGTCAGTTTTCATGAAGATTAACAATTTTCGTCCTCAGAGTAATAAGTTTTCAATTTTCATGATAATTTAACAACGGTGAAACACACTAACGATAGTCAGGCGCACCTTCCTCATGAAACTTCATGAAGATTTCAGCTTTCATCTCCAGCATAATAATCATCTTCCACATCACCTCCCTGAAGAGTTCAGTTTTCATCTTCAGAATAGTAATAGTCTGTGACCTCATCCTCGTCACCTGACTGTTGGTCCCTGACCTGGAAGAGGCCCTCAGGGACAGGGGAGCGGTTAAAGAGACGAACAGTGGTCGTACAGGGCGTGCCGTGTACCTTGTCTTCAAACTGAGCACTCTTCTGTGGACAACAAACAACAACCATCACTATGGACAAAGTACACTCAGCATTATCAACAAAAGTGCAAATGGTAGACACCGTTTCTTCCCCTGTTCCATTCTCCCTACCTAATTACTACTACTATTATTAAATAAATAAACACAAGTACTACTGGACAGATGGGGAGAGTACATTAAAGACCTTTCTGAGGATGACAGAAACGAAGAACACATCATAAAAAAGAACTTTGAAGGACCACCCATAATGAAAGATGAAGTCAGAGCAACACTGAAAAAGATGAAACCAGGAAAAGCCCCAGGACCAGACAACATTACTACAGAGATGATTGAAGCCCCGGAGGAATTTGGCATAGAAAAAATAAGTCCTCCCAAATGAAATTTACGACACTGGAAAAATCCCAAAGTTGTCTCAAAATCAATTTTCATTGCACTTCCAAAGAAGACAGGGGCTATAGAATGCGAACTCCATCGCACAATCGGTTTGATGAGTCATGTAACAAAAATCTTGTTAAGAATAATCGTGATGAGGACAAGGAATAGAATCAAAAGAGAAATAGCAGAAGAACAGTATGGATTTGTGGAAGGGAAAGGAACTATTAATGCCATATACATCCTAAGAACTATCATAGAGAGATCAATTGAGATGAATAAGGATTTGTATCTATGCTTTGTTGACTATACCAAGACTTTCGATCGGGTACAACATGAAGAATCGATCAACCAACAGGAGAGACTCAATGTTGATGGAAAAGATCTACGAATAATCAGGAATATGTACTGGGAACAAACAGCTGCAATGAGAATACAAAACAATACAAGCTCTTTCCAAATCAAAAGAGGAGTCAGACAGGGTTGTGTTTTGTCACCAGATCTGTTTTCACTTTATAGCGAAAACATCATGAGAAACCTAGAAGAAGACCCTGGATTAAAGGTTGGAGGGAAAATGATAAACAACAGTCGATATGCAGAAAATTGCAGAAAATGAAAGGGACCTACAATGGCCGTGATTGCTGTTATAAAGTTCTGTATGCTTGCACATTGTCTGACAAAGCAATGTATGAAAAGAAATAGAACTATGTATACTTTGTGGATATTACCATCAGTAAATGGAGGGAAAATGATAAACAACATTCGGTACACAGAAAATGAAAGGGACCTACAAAACCTTGTGAATATACTAGAAATAGAAAGCAAAGGTAAGGGGTTGGAACTAAACAGCAGGAAGACTGAAGTCATGGTGATCAGTAAAAAACATGAAATCCCCTCATGCAAAATAGCAGCAAATGGCACAACCTTGACACAGGTTAATAAGTTCAAATACTTGGGAACGGTCATTTCATCAGACGGCAGATGCACATCGGAAATAGCCGGCAGAATCGGCCAAGCCAAAACAGCATTCAAGAAGATGACAAGCATTCTTACCAACAAATGCCTATCAATTAACATCAGGAAGAGAGTTCTTGAATGTTATATAGAACCAATACTGTTGTACGGATGTGAGGCGTGGACAGTCAGCAAGCAAAGCCAGAGAAAGATTGAGGCAGCCAAGATGTGGTTTCTTAGAAGAATGTTGAGAGTTCCATGGACAGTAAAGAAAACAAACGAGACAGTCTTGATGGAGGCAGACACAAGTAGATCACTCATAAGGAAGATTAGGAAAAGACAAGCAAAATTTATAGGCCATTTTATGAGGAAGGGGGATTTGGAGCACCTGGTCACAACAGGAAAGCTGGAGGGAAAGAGAGCACCAGGTAGACCCAGGGAGAAAATGCTAGACGGACTTGCAGAGTGGCTGAAGACGAGGAGGGTGGAGGAGATGCTTGGGGCAACAAGAGATAGAGACAGATGGAAGTCCATGATCGCCAACGCCATGCGGCAAGGCACCTGAATATGATGATGATGATGAATGGAAGGAAAACAGCCCCATCTACTTTTTCTGTCCAGTGACACTGACTTCAGGCATTTTGAGATCACGAGGGTGAGTGTAAGACTAGGCATGATCAATGATACAAATTATGTATTATTATCATCCATGGTTTGGGTCTACATAACTTTTCTTGTTTCAGTCTGTGACACATGACATGCTAAAGACAAGATAGCTATTCGTTTAGTAATTCAGCTGTACGCTAAGCACTAATCCACAACATTTTGTACGATATATTTCAAATGTTTAAAAAAATGTAAATTTTGCACTTTAGCCTGGCTTTCACATGATGTGTTACACCAATCAAGACGTTTACATTATGGGTTATTATGACCCCAAATACTATGCAGGGATTCAGTCATTACCATGGATGCCTTTGTGATTCAGTGGACTAAACTCACTGCCCAAAGTTTTTGAATATATATCTGTAAACAACTGGACATTTTTCTTCATACGAAAGGCATAGCTTTGCTATCATGAACTAACTTGATCTAAGTTACCTCCCATTGAAAGGAAAGTGAAAAATCGTTCAGTGCATATATAATGTAAAGTTTGCAAACAGTACAACGCAGGTAAGATTAACTGAGAATATTAATCCTAGGTTGCCTCCCTCCCCCAAACATACACAAATCTGCAAACTATTATCCCAAATTTTACTTGTATTTTTTTCCCAAAAATGTAAATATATTTTGAAAATGTTAGTGTATTCTCATGCACTTATTTTTACTCAAGCATTCTAGTGGTCTTTTTTCTACAAAACATTAGTGTTTTTGAAAATTGTTAGTGTACTCTCATACACTTAATTCTTTCGAGCACTGTACTCTCATACTTATTTTTGCTCAAGCACTCTTTCTCTCCATACAAGGACTGTGCACTGATCTGACAAATGTCCATGATCAATGAAATGACCAATTGTACAATATACCTTTCTTTTGTGGGCCTTGGCAAGCTGTCTCCTATTCTTCTTCATTCTGAAGATATACTGGTCCACATCTCTTCTGCAAAAGGAAAAAAAGCATCATATGTGAGTGTGACATAATATCAAAAACACACAGCACACAATAGCTAGAAAATAATCTGTAGCCTAACTGTGAAGAATTTTTCAGATAATTTTTTTTTTTTTGAGTTGGGGGACATCTTCCACAAAGAAGTCTATGGTTACTGCTTAACATCAAAGTTATGTGAGAAAATTGGTTAAAAACACAATAAAGGTTTAACATAACTGTCAAACTCAAGGTGATGATGATCTCTTCCATGAATAATTCCAATCATGCTTATTTAACACAACCAGACAAGACAGGCGCAAATTTTCGGCCAACTGATCTTTGTGAAGCGTACATGTAAGATCACAAATGAACAATTTATATTTGGTTTTGTTCGTTTGTGATCTTACGCGTACACTTGACAAAGGCTGAAAATTGCACCTCTCTTGTCTGGTTGTATTAAATACGCTTACTGATTCTTTTTTCATGTTTTTTTCTGGTTCTGGTTTGCTTGAACGTGGGCCGTCACACTTGTTTTGGGTTTCCAATCATGCTTGCCAAATCTGGATACCAGCAGGCAGATCATAGTAAAATTTTTGGGCAATTCTTTGCACTTTTACATGGCACCATGGACCTAAAAATAAATGTTTAGCATCTGTGGTACTGTTTCTGGGGCTGCAATAGGGCTGCAGGCAAAACACTTTCAGTTTCAGCTTGACTAAACTATAACTGTAGGGCCTACCCGATGGAGAAAAAAAATCACAAAAAATAACATAAGCTTATACTTAAACTCTGTGCGCTGGCTACAAGTTTCAACAAGGCCAGATGGCCTACTACATTCCAAACTCAGACTGTCTTACTTATGAGCGCTGTCCATGTCAACCCAGGGACTGATGACTGGACCCATGGAGGGGGTCTTCCTACTGGAGGCAGGAGTGTGGCTGACAGCACCTCCCACCACCTTACTCCCATCCCTCCTGGGCGTGAAGAAGTCGGGGTTCTGACCAAACACTTCTTCGTCTGTCTTGCTGAAGTCAACCGCTGCAGTCTGACATAAAAAGTAATGTAAATAAAACATTAAAAATGCAGGCGAACAAATACATCTAAAGGGGGCATATACGACAGACTGTGACCTTTTCTCATAAAAGAGGGCCAAACTTGATTTTTCTTTTTTTTGGGGGGGGTGTGGGGGGGGGTTATACAGATAATTATTTCACTGAAAAGTAGAAAAAATGCTCTTTCCAAAGGTACTGAGATCAAACTTTTAACGTTAATGGTGCCTGTTATAGCTACTTAAACAGAAAAAATGCAGAAGTGGCCATCGTGAGAAAACTGCAGTCAAAGGTAGGTACTAGTCTTCCAATGTTTCCTCTAGCAGTCATGGTTAAAGCCTTTTTAAACTTTCAGAATTTGCAAATGCAATTGTTGTACACTGAGGTATGATATACCAAGGCCCTGCACAGTTTCATGACAGTTAATAAGAGTTATTATTATTGCTGTTTAAAGCCCAGCCGACTGCATAGAGCCATATCAGGGCTATAACCACTTCAAAACATAGAAAACTTCAACAGGGGGAAAAAAAAAAGTAAAGAAAATACACATATCAATGCATTTGTGCACATAATCTAAGGATATGCCCCTGGCGTTGACCACTCCATCCAATTTATCGCAAAGGGAATTTAAAAAAACAAAACAACTGAATACAAATTTAAGCATACCTAAGGTCACCAAAACATAAAAACGGGCATAAACTATCTAAAATTGCTTCTGCATATTTCACCTCCCTAGAGCCAAAAATGCACTTGATACTTGTACCCAATGATCAATCCTAAAAAAAAGTATGTAAGACTTTATCGAACACATACAGATGAATGGACCACTATGGCAGAAAATGATAGGAAGAAATGACAGAAAGCGATGGAGGAAGAAAGAAACAAAGACAGTGACAAAAGAAGAAATTTCTAGCACAGAATTTCCAGAAGGTGGGGACTATTCATACTGAAAGAGCCCCTGGCATCCCCATGGGGGGTTCATTACAGTTATGCTGTGCAAACCACAATTTCTGCTTAATAAACTGTTTTGTTTCGAATGGGATGTATCATTTTAAAAGGCCATTGTAACATATTTCCTGATCAAATGTTACTTTGAACTCTCACTGTATGATAAACGTAGGTTTACAACATATACCAAAACAAACATCTCAATATCACCCAAAATGACCCTCAACATGTTTTCTGGGTTGTTGCTGGGGCTTGATACCAATGATTTTGCTCCCTTTCATGAAAACAGGTCACAAATGCTTAAAAGCCTCAAAATCATCTCTTGTGACATCACATCACTAATCCAACCATCTTCTCTTTCTTAATGTTTATGCTGACAATACGCTGTTATGAATAAAGAGACTAACATCAACATTGATCCCCCTTTTGTCAAGATCAATTCTCCCTGGTGTTTTAACGAAGAATAATTGTGACTGGCTGTTATTTGCCAACATCTCTGCAACATGCATGCTCATTGGCTGAAAGTTTTTTTCTGAGAGAGTCCTGAAGATATTATAGGTTAGCACCATTACTTCAGATATCTCAAAATAAGACCCCCCCCCCCCAAAATGTCCTGCTGTTGGAATATTCCATCACTTGGAAGCAACAACATTAACATTGTAAAATTTACTAGATGTAGCAGTGACAAAGACACCAAAATATCACACATACCTTAGCTCTCTTTTTCCTCATGAATGGCGTGGCCTGAAAAAGGTCATCTTGACTGTTGGTTTTGCTGTCGTGTTCTAAGATGGCTCTCATCTCGCAACGTCTCTTCAGAGTGCCACGTTTTCCATTTAGAACAAGGGTCTTGTCATCTGAGGGAGAGGAAAACAGAACAGCTAACTTGTACACATACAGCACAGACAGAATCAGGATCACAAGACACAACATAGCATCTTCGTGATCTGCCCTTCTCTTCCACCTGCTCCTGTTTTGGTCTTTTGTTTGTTCGTTTTGTTTTTTTCCCCTTCAGTTTTTACGTGGACATCCACCTCAGGTGATATCCATCCCAGGGAAATGGGGACTTATCTAAACCCTACACTGACACCACCAGAACAACAATGATGTTAAGATGGGACAGTGAGAAGCCCAGTTTCAATGTAGCGCATCCTGGGATTCAAACCCACAACCATTAGCATGTGAAGCCGATCCTCAAACCAACTGAGCTACTGGGGCCCACCATTTTGGTCTTGACTTCAAAAACAAACCATCATCACTGATGTATGAAAACATGAAAATGACCCCATGACTGCCATAGCATAAGCAGTCAAGGGGTTAAACATTCACTCTTATTTGGGAGAAGTTGACATATTGCCATTCTGAGGGCTAGACAGTCTGGCGAGTCAGTCATTCTACGAGGTATCCTATGGCAGTGTTGGTACCAATTTACATGCCTCAAGTCCCTATCATTGATCATTTATTATTGTCATCATTTTAACATTATCACTGTTGTTGTAATTGTCATTACTGTCATTCTTACTTTGCTTTTTCTTGACTTCCTTGGCCTTGGTGCTGGGAACTTTGCTGGACTTGTCCCTGAGGTAGAAAGCAGCACATTCCTTGGAGGACCGGGTGCCAACACAATCACTGACCACCGCCCAGAACTGGGGATGGTCACTACTGATGCTCTCCATACCTCTGAAACACATATCACATTGCTACATTGGCAGTCAGACCAAGAGGGTTAATGATGTTTGACCCTTGGTACTCCCTCAACCTTTGCGGCAGAGAAAGGTTTAATCCTTTGACTCCCGCACCCTATCCACCAACTGCAAAAACTTGACTCTTTGACTCCCTCACCCTATCCATCAGCTTCCTGCAGTAAACTGGTAGATAGGGTGAGGCAGTCAAAGGTTTTTGCTTTGCTAGCATGGTTGACAATGCAGAATACTGGTGGACAAGGCGCGGGAGTCAAAAGGTTAACAAGCTGTTGTTACTACCATTAATCATTTTTCTGTTGCGCTTTTCTCCAAACTCATTTAAATGCACTGAACATCACACATAATCGAACTTTTTAATGGAACATGAAGAACTCACACTGTTAGGCATGTTGATCACATGCACTATCTTTGATAGGTGTGCGTGTTTTTGTTTCCAGAAGCCAGCCACTGGCAGGACTTACAGGATCTTTAAGATGCATATTTGATATTCTGTATGCATAGTCACCCAAAGAGGGTTTAGGCACTGGACGTTCTGCACACATGCTGACTTAGGAGACCAAAAACTCCCTATCCTTTACCAAACAGGTTTCCAGGCAAACTTAATTCACGACCTTGCAACTGGAAGTCTGACATTTGCCAAAGTGCTTGACTACTGATGATGGAACCTGCTCCAAAGACATCAAAATAAGAACTGGAATAGCAAAGCAAAAAATGGTCCAACTCAACATCTGGAAAGACAGAGGCATACCAGATGGCCTGAAAGTTAGACTTTAAAAAAATGTCTGATCTGGCCAGTCATGATTTATGGCTGTGAAGCCAGGATTCTGAGAAAAACTGATTGCAAAAGAACTGAGGCAGCAGAGATGTGGTTTTATCAGAGACTACTACATGTCAAATGGACGGATAGAAGAATTAATTAATGAAAGTGTCCTGGAAGAACCTGATACCACCAGAAAACTACTAGCAGACATCAACAAGAGAAGACTAAAATACACTGGCCATGTGTCATGCAGCCATGTGTCACGCGGCACAAACACTCACGGCAACCATCTTTCAAGGAAAAACAATGGCAAAAAGGAAGGCTGACCTCCAATTTCATGCAACGAGAATATAACCAACATCAGTGGCCAAAATATTCAAGAAATTGTCCCACAAAAATCAAGACAGCAGCTTGGAAGGAAATGGTGATGTCCAAGTGTGCAGCAACCAACACCGAACCCAGTGACGCCGACAGGTGAGACTTGACTACTGCGCCTGCCATACCAGGAACCATGTACAATGTATTGTATAAGCAAGTCCTAATCTGAACATGTAAAAAAGTAAAGATTGTCCCAAAAAAATGAAGTTGTAAAGGAGAGAGGTGTTAGCAACTTCAGCTTTTCTCTGGACAAGCACCATGATGGCGGTGCCCATCTCCTCCCCCACACTGTTTTCCCCTTCTCAGTTTTCTGCCTGGTGCATAAGGTAAGGAAGTGAAAGGCTTAAGTTTTAGCTCTGCTATCAAGGCGGATACAGACTTGTGGTGGACAGGATGAGGGAGTCAAAGGGTTAAAAACATATGTTTACCTTGAGCAAAACAATAATACACTGCTCAGTCTTGGTTAATTCTAAAATTAACTTCCTAAATTCTCAGTAGAAAGTTTATGAACTGTGACTATGTACATTCAGACTGGACACAGAAAACGCTCATCTTTATGGCACAATGTCACAAATGTTTTGAGAGTCCACCCTACCAAACAATTACTCTTTGAAAACTCCACACAACTGTCCTGCAATTCATCAAAATTCATTTCACCTTGTCTGTCCATTACCTGAGGACAACACTAAATGAACGAGTATGGCATATATACAACCAAACTAAATGTCTAATGAATTTCCTCAGTTATTTTTCTGAACAACACAAGGAAACAAATAATGATATGAGCAAAACATATGAAGAAAACATAAGTGTGAGGCTGATACCTGTGAAGATTTTGTATCTCCTCTTCACTCCAAGGATGTGAACCATCCACATCTGTTACTGCTGATGACACATCTTCTTTCTGGGAAGATTTTTTCTCTCTTCCCGCACCCTTTCCTCTGGTTCTGTTCCCATCGTTCACTCTTTCATGGGAGCTTCTTGGGTTGGGGTCATCACTGTCTGCGTCATTCTGTGTTGTCTTTTTACTAGCTCTGTCCTGAGTCTTCTGCCTGTTCCGTGTTGTCTTCTTGTTATCATGATCAGGAACAGAAACTGATGGTTTGGCTTTCTGCCTCCCTTTCTGCACCGTATTTTCAACTCCCTTACACTGTAAGCTAAATGAAGGTTGTGTACCAGTTTTCAATCTGGTTTCTTTTTTGTTCTTAGCTGAACCTTTTCCTGATTTTGAAGGTGGTTTTGCTTTTGATTTCATTGGATACACAAAGTCTTCATCATCATCGGAGAAAGAAAAGAAGGAGGAAGAGGAGGAGGAGGAGGAAGAGGAGGTCAACATGAAACACTTGACTTTTAGTTTTACTACGCTTTACTGTATCTGCAGCCCCGGAGTAGCATGTATTCCTCTGTGCCCCTTTTTTCAAACGCATTTCTTTGGAATTGTGGACAAGGTCCATAACCTCTTGTTCTAGGGAAACATCTTCCCTGTCTGTTTCCTCAGTCGACACTATGGAGAAAAAACTCTTCCTTGCACGGCTCTCTTTCTTTCCCCTCTTTTTGCTCTCTGTGTTCTTCGTAACATGCTGAGAAGTCTTGGAATACTGAATCCCTGTGTTCTTCACAGCATCCTGGGATGTCTTAGCTGATTTTTCTTGTTTGCTGCTAGCAGCACTGCCGTGATCTGGTCTCTTCTGAGGGCGGGAAGACAATTTGTTGCTGTCCTTGATCGTTCTCACCTTGAAGCTGGTGGTCAGGACGCTGTTTCTAAGTCGTGACTGTAACAGATATAGTGGCTATGACAGTTAGCATGAAGCAATTATGTGAAATTATAATAAACCTTTCTGTATAGCGCTAGCCTCCAAACTCTTGGATTCACTGTGCATTATACAATTACATGACGCAAAGTGCACCAGTCACCTTGGTGTAGTGGTTAGCGCAACAGATTACTGGCTGAATGTTGTGGGTTCGAATCCCCATCAGTCCCTTTAAAAATCATGTGGGATTTTTCAGCTCTAACCGGCTCCTACCCAGAGTTGGGAGTGCTATGGGCTTATTGGGAAGACTGGGACCACACAGTTGAGTCTCATCCACTTCACAGATGCATCACTGAGGGTGTTGCTGAAATCTTCTGACCAGAACCGTAGGTGTCTGTATCTCTTGGGTCCGGTTGACGCTAGGATATCTTATGATAGTAAGCATAGAGTACAGCCCTGTCATACAGTCTCAATCCTAGGTGGAATTCCATAGCATCATGAATACCATCCTCATCAACATCATCATCATCACATTGTAAAAACTGTTCCAGCTTCTGTGGCCATTAAAAGAGCACAAAGGTAACCTCCCAGAGTGCAATGATCCTTGAAAAGAAAAAAAAAGATGCAAAGTTTAATACATACAGAGGGACTTAAATAACACAACGCATAAATATGTGTAACATTTTGACACAGTGCTTAGTAACAATACACATCTGTAATTATCTCCATTATCAGGTCCTTCCTTTTTTTCAAATTGTTATTTTTGTTTAAAGCCCAGCCGACAGCGTAGATTCATATCAGGGCTATAACCGTTTCAAAACAAACACAATACTTCAACAGGGAAAAAAAGGAAAAGAAAATTAAGTACACATGTCAATGCCCTTCAAGCACATAATCTAAGGAGATGTCCCTGGTGTTGACCACTCTGACTAATTTATCACACAGGGGATTTAAAAAAACATACTTGAATACAAATTGAAGCATGAGTAAGGCCACTGAAATATTACAAACGGGCCTAAATTACCTAAAATTGCTTCCACATGTCTCACTTCCCCAGAGCCAAAAATGCACTTAATACATGTACCCAATTATCAATCCTCAGAGAAAATACATAAGACTTTATCAAACATACACAGGTGAATGTACTAGCAAGGCAGAAAATGATGGGAAGAAATGACAGAAAGCAAAGGAGGGAAAAGAAAACAGAGAGCGAGTGACAGAAGAGGAAATTTTTAGCACAGAATTTCCAGAAGGTGGGGATACTATTTATACTGAAAGAGCCACCAGCATCCCCACCAATGACAGAACTGGGCAAAGATAGGTCTTGGGTCATTTTCAGGGTGATGTGGTTTGTCTAAGCAGAATGCCCTAACAATGTCCACTTGCTGCCATCTGGGGTTTGGATCATGGTAGTTCAGGACATCGATAATGATCTGATCTGTTGTGGTTTTGTCTTCCCCTTCATTCTCCTCCACGTTCATGAATTGAAACAGAATATGCAGAAGAGGATGTCACTTTGACATCCTGTATGTACTCAAAATCTGTACCAAGTCTTCTGTGGTGTTGTACCTATATATTTCGCAAGAGAAACTTCTGAGGCGTGCAGTCTGACCCTCTAGTTCCCTGACCACATGTTTTTACATGCACAGATGTTAACTGTCACAACTCAGGACACTAGTGAAATTGTAACATCATCACTGTATTTACATGTGAAAAAGCACACAGGAGGTCCAGGTAAAGCATTCCAATGTTGTGAACTACTTTTGTTTTGAATGACAAGTTTCCATCTTAACACCATGTAGTTATTCATTACTAATAATGACCCACCTGTAGTGTCCACGTTTGATCAGTTGATACCTATTGGTACATACACCTGTACTGAAAGTGTCCACTAAAACTCATAGTCAATGAACCATTGTATCCATCCGAATAACAATGAAAGATAAAGAGAATATTGCATGCATCTGACTGCTGGTCTTGCCCACCCAAAAGCAGACAGAGGAGAGAAAAGAAAGACAGAGAGAGAGAATGGTAAAGAAGATCAGACAAAATTGAGACAGATGGACAGACTAAGCTAGCACTTGAAAAGAGAATACAGTCAATAATCAGAATCATTCACTGTGCAGGCCATGGCACCTGATGAGCATACAAAAATATCTCAGAGATTAAGACAGTGACAGAGGCACAGACTATCAGATCACCCGCAGATTCTCACAAACAGCGAAGGTTCTGAGGACAGAGTCCATGTGGCCATTCTCCTTCCAGCCCGAGCATGTTCAGCAATCCTCTGGGGTTTTGGTCAGCATGCATGATCTCTCTGCTTCTCTATGGCCCCACCTACTGAGATCATCACTATGATCAGGCATCGAAGAAGTGGGTAAGGTGACAGCTGACACAATTGCACGCCGATAGAATGGTTTAACACCTGTCTCACTGATGTGTCATGAATGTGGTCGTCATAATTGTGGATTCTGACATCAGGTCTGCTGCAGGTCGATACTCAGTCACGTATATGTTTATGTTGTTGATAGAAGTGCTGTTTTCAGAGAGAAAGAGGGAAGAAACAGAGTGATCTGATTTAGTTTTATGTCACAGCCCACCTCAGATGACAAGCTGATGATGATAACCACCCCTGGAAAGTGGAGAAAGAGAAGTAAAATAACAGTTGTCCTGGAATATATGGTACGCTAAACATCATTCACAGACTTACCTAACCCTACACTGACACCATCAGAACAAGGATTTATGATGGTGAATGATAACGCCAGGTTTGTGCTGCATCCCAGGTTCAAACCTACAACCATTATCATGCAAATCCAACTTTCAACAAAGCTATTGAGGCTCGTCACGGCACCATGAAGAGAGAAGAGTGGCAGAATGGTTTAGACGTTCGCCTGCCAATAACTAAACTCGAGGTTCCAGGGTTTGTTTCCCATTCAGGTCTCGACTTTTCTCCTCAGTTTGACCGGAAAATCAATCTGAACATCTGGTCCTTTTGAAGGGGATGAAAAAAGAGTCGGACCAGTGTGCTTTCTGGCTGAACACACTAAAGATCCCACGGCAGTTGAAAATCGTGAAGAGCAGGGCATAGCCTGGCTGCTTTGGTACAAAACATTGGAGAGATAGGTTGATTTCCCAGGTCCCACCCCTTGAAGACCAATTAGCCTTCTTGTCTTTCTGAACTCTTGGTTAAAAAAAATGTGAACATGAATATGAATTTGAATGAGGGAGAGGGGATGGACGCTGCCCTTGTGCTGCTGGCCCTGGGAAAAGTTGAGGTCTCTGCCACCTCACCCCCTATGACCCCAGGGTTATGGAAGTATCTAGGTAGGATCTCAGCACCTGGCCAGCTCATGGGTTTATGAGCAGGCTTAAGGTTTATGCTGTGATCATTGCTGGATCTTCTCCATCACATGGCACCTGTGATGTTAGTGCACATGGAATTCATTCCAAGCATGGAGACGTCATCTTGAGAAACTGAAACCAAAACTACTGAGGTTGGCTATATAGGAAACATAGAGGCAGAGAAAAACCAATTCAGCCACTCACAGGCACATGCATCTCATGCTCAGCGATCTGCGCAAAGTGTTTCTCCGCGGCCAGGGAAGCAAATCCAATCTTGATGTTGCCCTGGTCATCACGCTCCACGTACTGCCCTGCCCATCCCGCCAAACGGGGGATAACACATCGACCGCTCTGTGTTCGTCGCACAGCATTTGAGTCCAACGTGCGTGCCATCACACCCTGTGGAGTCCAAACTGAAACAAGAAATACAAAGAACAAGATCAAGTTGGAATTCTTTTATTTTGCTTGTTTGTTTCTGTGTGGGTGGGTGGGGTGGGGGTTGTTTGGGATTTTTGTTTTTGGTCGTAACAGAATGCAGGGTTGCTTTCCCTGGGAAAAGCAACATCATTACATAACAGTGCCACTCCCTCCCACTGTGTGCATGCAGTTTTCTTTCACAATATTTAGTTAAATGGAACCGACTGGATACCCTTTGATTACTATAAGATTGATTCCCCTTTCACTCAAGTGGTTCGGTTGAGGGAATCAAAGATTAAGTTTTGCTAGCATGGATGGCAATTCAGGATGCGATGGACAGGGTGCGGGAGTCAATGGGTTAAAAGTATGCTCCACAAAGACCCTCAGTTAATCGTCTCATTTGAAAAATCAGGACTCAAGACCACCACTCAAAATCTACTAGAGGGGGACTTTGGGGAGAGAACTCCCTGTCATATAGGAGTTGAATCTCATAAATTTGGCTTCTCTCATTTCCAGGGCAAATGGTATAACGGCTGAGTGGTGAGAAAACGAGTTTTCACCTGAAAGGTCTGTGTTCAAATCTGCTCAGGTACCACCTAATGGGTAAAGGGTGGACATCCTCCCAGATCAATGTGAGCGTAGGCCTGATAGTACCTGGCGCCCGTCATGCATGCAGAATATCACATATGCATAATAAACTTGCTGGGATGACTAGAACTACACAGTCAAAATCTCATCTACTGTGCGGAGGTGTCATAGCAGTTGTTGCTCAAACTTCCTGTTTCAGTTTCTCAAGACAACATCTTCATGCTCGGAACAAATTCCATATGCACTAACTTCACAGGTGCCACGTGTTTGGTGATCATGGCACAAGCCTTAAGCCAGCACATAAACCCACGAGCTGGCCAGGTCCTGAGGCCTTACCTAGCCTATTTTTCTTCTTCTGATAAACACTGCAGGCGCCTGTATCTTTCAGGCCTGACTGACACCAGAAAATGGAACTTTATAATGTCATCACTATCATCCCCATTCTCGTTATCATAGTACAGTAAAAAAAAATTGTCCCTAATTCTGCAGCCCTTCATGCCCTGCCCTCATGGTGACCTGTGGGTTTGGAGATGTGTCGAATGAACTTTGACCTCTGAGCATTGAAAGGGTAATGACACTTGAATGGCGCAGAAGGGGATGTAAAAAAACAAAAAACACACAAAAACAAAAAAAGAGTGTACTGGATACAGCACCTGCTTTTCCACCAGTTACATCAAAGAAGAAGGGGGGAGGGGCAGTATGAGTGAGGAAAGCAAACACACATGATACGAATTTTTACTGTGTAAAAAAAAAACAAAAAACCCTACACACCTGAAAACGAAGAATAAAGTGAAAAACATCTGCACTGTGGTATCACATTCTGATAAAAAAAAAATGCAGGCCTTACTTTCAGAACTCCGCACCAGAGAATTGTTTCCAGTCTGCAGAGCAGGAGTGTGGAAGATGCTGGAATCCTCCGGCTTTTTCTTTCTCTTATGCACAGGGGTCTGTGGCCCTCGCTGGGCGGCCTTCTTGTTGGCTGGACCCTGGCCTGGTCTGCTGTTGGCTTTTGGAACGGGAGTCGACTTCCCTTGTGGTGCCACTTTTCTGTCAGCCACATTCTGGTCTAGCCTGTCGTTTGCTTTGTGGTATGTTGGTAGCGTGCCTGTCTGCTTGGCGCAAGAATTCCTGATGCACACAGACAAGACGGATACAACACGATATATGAATTTCTCAAGTGCCTATTTTCACAACTGGATACGATACAATACAATACATGAATTTTTCAAGTACCTATTTTCACAACTGGATCCAAACACAACACATGAATTTCTCAAGTGCCTATTTTCACAACTGGAAATTTTTATCACTGTCAGTTCCTTTGACTTGAGTTCAATCCCAGCCCACAACATTAACCCTTTGACTCCCACATGCTGTCCACCAACTGCAAAAACTAACTCTGACTTTCCTGTAGGAAGCTGGTGGATAGGGTCAGGAAGTCAAAGGGTAAAGTTTTTGCTTTGCTTGTGTCGTTGACAATACAGGATGCTGGTGGACAGGGTGCGGGAGTCAAAGGGTTCAAAACTGGCCTGTTCACAGACCATCTTAAAGTTTCATCATTCTGGTAGCATCAACTTTGTGTATTATTAATCCTCCTCCCTTCATCCTCATTTCAAGACCATGCAAGCATATAGGGTTTTGCACAGGCCTACTGTGTCTACTAGGTAATTAATAATGGGCAAATTTTGATACAGCTCATATGGAATTGTACCAGTGTGATGAATCCCTATTGAACAAACTCCAAACTTCCATGACTTGTGCCAAAAATTGTCAATTTTTTCTAAAGTTGCAAGACATTATGGTCACATTGATACATATAATATCCAAGCATCTGCTTTCTGCTTTTAGTTTTAGAACTTTTTTTTCATCACAGTGCACTCTTTTGACTGTGCTCCAAATCTGTGTGAACTGTTCAACAGTTGCATATTTTATGATCATGTATTCATCACTTCATATCCCTGGACATAATTCAAACTTTGATTAAAATTCAATACGCGCATCTCTAACTTATATAACAATAGATGATTCTATCAATTTACAACAAGCCTATGAATGACTGAACTTTTCAGAAAGGAACATGCCCCCACCACCTCCACAAGAACAGAAAATATGCTATCATTTTGACATAATGAGTCCTGTTAACTGTAACATAAAGCAATACTTGTCATTACTTTGACTGAGTGTTGTAACATAAAACTGGAAGCGCTCAAAGTGTATGAGTCTACTACACAGTCTTAGACAAATAAATACTCTGACCAAAGTTCATTACCATCTCACACAATGACCGCAGTCCACTACCATTGTTTTTGTTATTTAAAGCCCAGCCGACTGCACAGAGGGTTATAACCATCTCAAAAATTACACAATGTCCCTGTAAAACAAATTCACCTGGAAAAGAAATTCAGTACACGTATCAATGCACTTGTGCACATAACCTAAGGATATGCCTGCGGCATAGGCCACTCTGTCCAATTTATCACTAGAGGGTTTAAACCCCCCCCCCCCCACCCACCCCCCCCGAATACAAACATAAACATATCTAAGGACACTAAGACATATGTAAAAACTGGGCCTAAATTACTAAAAATGTTTCTGTACATCGCATTTCCTTAGGACCAAAAATGCATTTAACACATGCACTCAATTACAAATCCTAAGAAAAAGTATATAAAGGTATATAGAACACATACAGGGAAAAAGGACCAGCAAGGCAGAAAATGATAGGAAGAGATGACAGAAAGTAAAGGAGCAAGGCAGAAACAAAGAGAAATGACAGAAAAGAGGAAATTTCTAGCAGAGATTTTCCAGAAGGTGGGGATACTATTTATACTGAAAGAGTTCCGGCATCCCCAAGGGTACCTCCACCAATGGTCATAAAGAACTGCCACAGACTGCTATCACTAGTCACAATGAATTATAACAGTCCACTACCATAACCAATCATAACAAATTATCACAAAGTCAGGATAGTTGCATTCATAACTGTTTTTCAGTTTTCTTAGACACAGAGTGTCTGCGCTCCATATAAATTATAATAATAATATATTTTATTTATATAGCGCAAAATCTTGATAAAATCAAATCTAAGCACTGAGCATATACATGCATACATACCTACATACGAGCGTATACATGCATACATACATGCATACATACTTACATACATAAATCTAAGCTGAACGTATACATGCATATATACATACATACATAAATCTAAGCGTATACATACATACATACATACGTACGCACATGCATACATAATAATTACAATATTTATATAGCGCAAAATCTCGACAAAATCAAATCGAAGCGCCGAAAAGACACACACACGCACGCACGCACACACACGCACGCACACACACACACACACACGCATGGCCACAAATGGGGAGAAAGAATAAAAGCAATAAAAGCAAGAATAAAACCAATGGAAAACCACAGAGAGCACATCATATACAATTATATATTAAAACAAAGTGATTCCCTTCCGAGCGGAGACAGGCTGCAGAGGGGGGTTGAGTGAGGTTAGGATTTTATGCAGAGGAGAAAAGGTGAGTTTTGAGAGCGGACTTGAAGGAGACAAAAGTAGGTTGCTGACGGACTGAGAGAGGAAGTTTGTTCCAGGAGAGTGGACCAGAAACAGAGAAGGCTCGTGGACCATAGGTATTGAGCTTAGTGCGTGGAAAGCGAAAAGTCAGAGGATCGGAGGCAGAGCGGAGGGTACGTGAGGGAACATAGATCTCAAGTAGGCTTGACAGGTAATCGGGGGCTGCGTTATTGAGGCTTTTGTAGCACATGGTGTCTAGTTTGTACTGTATGCGCTTTGATACAGGGAGCCAGTGAAGTTGTGCCAGGAGAGGAGATATGTAGTCAGCTTTTTTCTTTTTGAGTACAAGGCGTACAGCATTGTTTTGAATGTGCTGTAGGATGTGAATGGTGGAGGCAGGAAGACCAGACAGGAGTGAATTGCAATAGTCAATGCGAGACATTATGGAGAGAACGAGTTTTGCAGTTGTTTCGACAGAGAGATACTTTCTGATCAGGCTTATACGATGGAGATGATAGTAGCAAGATCTGGCAGTTTGAGAAACAAAGTTGTTCATGGACAGGGTAGAGTCAATGCAGACACCAAGGTTTTTAGCTGAATCAGAAATTGGGACTGATGTGTTACATAATGGGAGAGAAAGAGGAGGCAGCTGGGAAAGTTTCTGACGGGTGCCAATGAGGATAGCTTCTGTCTTGTCATCATTTAGCTGAAGTTTGTTGTATGTCAGCCAATTTTTAATGTCCAAGTAACACTCAGTGGTGCGAGTCAACAGGCGCTGTATATTATCAGGTGAGTCACTGTCTTGAAGTTGGGTGTCATCAGCATAGAAGTGGTGTTTTATAGAGTGGGAGTTGATGATGGTGGACAGGGGGGAGGTATAAAGAGTGAAAAGAACAGGGCCAAGGACAGATCCTTGTGGAACACCACAGGTCAGGTATGCAGGTTGAGAGTAAGTGCCATTGATGAGAACAGTTTGTTTTCTGTTTGATAAATACGAAGTGAAAAAGGAGAGAGCAATGTCAGAGATGCCAAAAGTATGATGAAGTCTAGAAAGGAGAATACCATGGTCAATGGTATCAAAGACTGCAGACAGATCAAGGAGTGTGAGGAGAGAGACTTTGCCAGTATCAGTTGCAAGGAGGAGATTGTTGAGAATGTGTAGTAGGGCAGTTTCAGTGCTATGGCACTGGCGGTAGGCTGACTGGAAAGGATTGAGGAGATTGTTGGCAGACAGGTGAGAGTTCAGCTGGTTGAGGACGACCTTTTCAAGGAGTTTTGACAAGAAAGAGAGATTAGAGATAGGCCTGTAATTTTTCAGTTCATTTGGGTCTAAATTGTGTTTCTTGAGGAGAGGGTGAACAATAGCAGACTTGAAAGAATCTGGGACAGTTCCAGTTTGAAAAGAAGTGTTGATGATGTCAGTGATGAATGGGAGGAGAGTAGGGAGACAGTCGGAGTAGAGAGAACCTGGAAGAGGATCCAGTTCGCAGGTTTTTAATGACATGGATCTGATTGTGTTGAAAATTTCTTCTTGTGAGACTGGGGTAAAAGTAGTGAGAGGTGTGCCAGAGAAGGAAGGGTCAGGTGGGCATTCTATTATATACTAACACGGCAAAAGCCATGTGATGGAAAAACAATAATGGTCACAATATAACAGCCCGCTGTCACTAAATGATGGCCATAGTCCACCATTTAACACAATAAGCAACATCCACTTCCATTTATAAAGAACGCCCACTACCACTAAACGCAAGGAGGAAATCCACTATCACTGACCACACTCCGCTAACATTGACAACAATGAGTAAATCCACGACCACCAACCAGAACATGTAAATCCACTGCCATTGACCACAATGATCAAATCCACGACTACTTACTAATCACAATTCGCTACCACTAATCACAATCTGCTACCACTAACCACAATCCACTAATACTAAGCTCACTCCACAATGAGTAAATCCTCTACCGCTAACCACAATGATTAAATCCACTACCACCAACCACTTACCACAATGATTAATTAAATCCACTATCACCAACCACTTACCACAATGATTAATTAAATCCACTACCACCAACCACTTACCACAATGATTAATTAAATCCACTATCACCAACCACTTACCACAATGATTAATTAAATCCACTACCACCAACCACTTACCACAATGATTAATTAAATCAACTATCACCAACCACTTACCACAATGATTAATTAAATCAACTATCACCAACCACTTACCACAATGATTAATTAAATCAACTATCACCAACCACTTACCACAATGATTAATTAAATCAACTACCACCAACCACTTACCACAATGATTAATTAAATCAACTATCACCAACCACTTACCACAATGATTAATTAAATCCACTATCACCAACCACAGTAATTAAGTCTACTACCACTAACCACAACCCACTACCATAACCAAAATGTGTAAATCCGCACCACCACTGACCACAATAAGTATATATCCAGTTTCCACTAAATACAATAGTAAATCCACTACTTCAAATCACAATGTGTAAATCCACTACCATTAACCAGAATGAGTATATATGAAATACCACTAACCACAATGAGTAAATCCACTATGACCATAACAATGTAAATCTACATAATCATAGTCAGTAACCACTAGTTACAATGATCAAAGCAGCCAATAACCTTACCGTTCAGCAGCTTTGACACTTGACTCCACCAGAGTTTTCCAGTCCGCTGGAAATCCTCTTTTGAAAAGCTGTGTAATTTCCTCAGAAAATCCTGGACGGGGAAAAAAAACAACAAAAAATGATCATGTCATGCCATACAAATATTCTCCCATTTCCCCATTACCTCACTTGGTTAGAGCATCATGCTGATGAAGCATGGGTCATGGTTCAACCCTTAGATGCATCACAGTATTTACATGGGCTGAATCTGTTGACAAATCTGCGGACTCAACATCTAATGTCTCAAGTTCAGTCTCAGCCCACAACATTAAAAAAATTACCTGTTTACTGCCTATCTTAACCCTTCCACCGTCAGATATTCTGGAATGCAGAAACTCCCAGCGCCAGGTATTTTCTGCAGCCGCAGTAATGACAAAAGTCACTGCCTTTAAATGCTTATAACTTCCTTATTTTTTTTTTAAAACAATGCTCTTGCTGTTTTTCGTTTTTCTACTTTTTTTGTGTGATTTGAAGGAAAATGACCACACATTTTCATACTTGGTTTTGTTTGTGTTTAAGGTTTTTGTTTTTGTTTTCTTGTTCATGAATCTGTCATTAAAAAAATTAGACGGAAATTTTACACATTACCTTAACAGAAAACGCCTGCAGGGGCAGAAGACACACAAATACTTGTTAACTTGTAGATCAAAAGGCAGACGCACCAAAATGAAACGCACAGAATAGCTTTAATCCCCTTCTCTACTTAGCAAAAGCTTCAATTTCTTCAAAACATCCTCAGTTTCTAAATATACAGCACTGGGGGTGATTCTATGCCATGGCAGTGACAGAGCAGTTAGAAAGTTTTTTAAAAAATCGGTCAAAATTCACTTGATAAGGTCAAATAAAAAGGCGGATTGAAAAGTTAGGGGAATGCCTGTACCGTGTGCAAAAATATGACCTCCTTTCTCTCCCAACCAAAAGAGCGATTACCACAATGGTGTCATGTGTACTTGCTGCAAAAATGGGACATCGGCGGTGAGCCAGGTGGTCGAAAAAAAATGCGACATTGGTGCTGAAAGCTTTAATGCTCCAATCATTCTGGTGGTGCCAGCCAAGTGTTTCGCAGATCCTGTTTCCCTTTTCCCACTCATTTCAAGGCCTTGCCAGCATGTACGATTTTGTGCAAGATTAAGGAATCGGCTATAAACATAGTAAAGCCTATATGGGATTATCCAGATGTGATCAACCCCTTTTAAACAAAGTCCAAATTCTGCAAATGCTTCCGTTTCTACTTTGACTGTTGTTTTGTGTTCCTCTGAGCCTGAAAGTGAAAATGGTTCGTACCCATTTCAATTGATACATTCACCACTGCCATCAGTGCATATTTTTCTTCAGCATGTCTGAGCAGTGTTGTATAGATGTAAATATGCATGTTGTCCTGGCAGTTTAACCCTTTGACTCCTGCAAACTATCCATCAACTGCAAAAACTGAATCCTTTGACTCCCTCACCCTATCCACTAGCTTCCTGCAGGAAGTCAAAGGAAGGAAGCTGGTGGATAGGGTGAGGGAGTCAAAGGATTAAGTTTTTGCTTTGCTAGCATAACTGACAATGTAGGATGCTGGTGGACAGGGTGCAAGAGTCAGAGGGTTAACCATCATCGTACAGGCAAAAAAATCATCTTGCAATGCAATCTGCATATTCCATATTCAGCGGGTAGTGCTGACAGGAAGGAAACGCAAAACATGTATATGCTTCTTTTTTTCAAGTAAAAACATTAAGGCAGACTTGAACACATCAGTAATTTCTAAACTGAACATTATTCTACATTTAGGTGTTTTCTTTTAAACATCTTGAATTATTATTACCTCTGTATTGTGTTTCTCTGTATAACTGTGTCAGACATGAATATTTTTGGATAATTGTTATCATTGTTGTTGGTATTTATTGTTATTATCATTATTATCTTTTTTTCTTTTTTCTTTAAACAGGGAATTTTTCCTTCACCTTGCATGAAGGTTCTTTTCTTTCTAAAGACAAGTTACAAATTCAAATATACAAGTTTTATAAATGTGGATGAAAAACGCATCATTCATTCATACACACACACACTTATATGCACACACATATATTATTGTTATTATCATTATCATACAAATTCTACAAGACTTGTTCAAATTTATTAAATATCCATGAACCCTCTCAGAAACACTGCAAGGGACTGACACAATCTTTCTCATTTTCTTTTTAGCAAAAACATGTTTACACTCATACCCATCCACAGACACGCGCACACACACGTACATCATGCCCAAAGATTCCCAAACCATTTTCCAAGGACGTAAGGCCAGTTGTGGCCTGACTGAATGCAAAACAACAACAACAACAACAACAATACCACAACTGAATCACTGAATCTTAAGGCAAAAGAGACAAGCACAATAACTCACCAGCAGCTCTGGTGTTGAGAACAGACATGTTTCCCACCAGACGGTAGAGCGAGCCATTGGTGGACTTGAGCACTCGACTACTGACACGCTCCACAATCACAGAGCTCAGCCAGAAATACTCTGTGTTCCTGAAACAGCACATGACATTTGTTGCTGGCATAATGAGGTAAATGTGGTTTCTAAGAAGAATGTTGAGAGTTCCATGGACAGCAAAGAAAATGAACAAGACAGTCTTGATGTAGGCAGACACAAGATCATTCATAAGGAAGAGTAGGAAAAGGCAAGCAACACTTATAGGCCATTTTATGAGGAAAGGGGAATTAGAGCACCTGGTCACAACAAGAAAGCTGGAGGGAAAGAGAACACCAGGTAGATCCAGGAAGAAAATATTGGATGGACTTGTAAGGTGGCTGAGGATAGAGAGGGTGGAACATTTATTCAAGAAAAAGCCGTTGCCTCACTTGAAGCAGTGTTAGCAATGATAACTAAAATACAATGTATTCACATAACAACAAGAACACTCATGAAATATGAAAACAAAACTTTGGATATTACAAACTGATGGCAAACAAAGAAAACTATTAATCCACCAACAGAACACAATTACTCCAGATTAATTCACTGACATAAAAGATCAACATCTCCTAACTGCTTTTTACTAGATCTCTCAAAATGTCTGCATTTTGGGGAAGACAGGGGAGACACTACGAAGAGATAGATGGTGGTCTGGATTTCCCAACAGTAAAGACAGTGCAAACTGCTTATGCACGTAATGATGTATGCATGCACACACATATTGTGACTATTCACAAAGTTGACATATGCAGTAACTACACAGAGTTTGTTCATGCAGGGTTCATTACACGTGAATAATTCCATATGTTCTCAACCAAAACACACGAGCAATTACAGAGCAGACTCCTTCAGCACAAAACCCTATGCATTAGCAAGGTCTTGAAACAGGGAGGGGGAAAACAAAGACCTTTGAAACACCACAACCACCAAATCGCTTGGAGAATTAAGTCCAGCAGTCGAGCTTTTATACTGCTAAAATTGGAGACATCACATCACTGAGCCCACAACTCCAACAACTGCCGGCCAGGCTACTAACTATGCGACAAAAGTGAAACATCATACAAAACTCAACTTACGGAAGTTTCCCTTCAATGCGGACCCCTTTCAATCGAGCAACGGGTTGCAGGGACCAGGAAGACAGTTTTTAAGATCTTGCTCTTGTCTTCACCACCTTTGGAAACGGCAGCACTGGCTTTCTGTGTTGTTCTGGAGGCATGAGACGTTGATTCTGCAACTTTCTGAGGTTTCCCACCCTTGTTCTGTGTTGGCTTGGAGCTGGTGTTCAGTAAAGACTTTTTGCTGGCAAAGGCCACTGCATCTGGTAATGAAATGTCTGGTAATGAAAAGAGTAAAAACAGTAAAGCATGCAGAATGTAACATGATCATCAAATACCATATGTATGAAGATTTACTGTGGTCAAGAGAATGCCTGGTAAGAAAATGAAGCATGTGAAATTTACCATCATCATGAACAAATTATATGAACTATTGAAAACCTATACTGTAATTATCAGTTTGGAATCTGGAGTTTGTTCAAGAGAAATTCACTGCACTCGGAAAATTTCATATGCACTCCATCCAAATCTGCCAGCATTTACCTGGCAGACTCCCTGAGCCTGCGCAAAACCCCTATGCTCTGACAAGGTCTTGAACTTAGGAACGGAAAAGTGGGGAAAGGTGGGACCTTTGAAACACTAAGCTGACACCATCAGAATGATGGAAACATTAAGATGGGCAGCAAACAGGCCAGTTTTTAATGCTGCAGGCTGGGGCTGTAGTTACGACTAATTGGTAATGAGTTATCAGACTATTTGATAATTAAAACAAATAACATATATTGTATTCAGAATTTGATATCACCGTCAGAGCCTGGAATTGCTCAGAAAAAAAAAAGAGGAAACTTCTAGGGGGGTCCGGGGGCATGCTCCCCCGGAAAATTTTTAAAATCAGGACTAAAATCTGTGCATTCTGAGGCATTCTGGAGACAAATTTAAAGGCATCTAACACACTGAAAATCACAATGAATATCAGTCTGCTCCACCGATCAGCTGTTTTTTTCTTTTCTTTTTTTTAAAGTATGGTCGTCGATTTTTTTTTAACGAGAAAAATTTTTTTTTGCGCGATTTTGGATTTTGATTTCCGCGACGAATTCCAGGCTCTGCACCATTACATACAAACTACCTGAAGATTTTTTTGCACATAATGAAATGTTGGAAATATTCTCAAGAAAAGAGTTGTGTACAAAGCTTGCAGAATTTAACAACATTGTCAAACAAACCAGATGAAGACCTAACACAATCAACAGAATGTATGGTCATAAAAAAACAGTATTAACCATTATGTGTACAGCTTGCAAAACTTATACATTCTAATACCATTATCAGATATAGAAAATAATGCAGTTCTAACTGTAGTGTTATTAAGTAATGTTACAATAATGGTGGAATTTCATTGAAAAGAAAAGACACCACATACCTTCTGTCATCTTTTGCTTGTTTGGTGTGTGTATTGTGTATGTACATAAGTGTGTGTGCATGTGTGTGTTTGCACATGCCAGTAATTCTGTGTTTTCCATGCTTGGCAAGGGCAACTGTTTCATGCTTGGCAAAGGCAACTGTACCACGATTTAACACCCGCCTTACTTCATTACTAAAGCGTTTTTCCCCAGTCTTGTACAGTCTTAGCGCTGGACTAACAGTAGGTATCGGCATCTATTAGAATAGCAGCAATGGTTGACATCCATCAGCTTTACAGTTGTCCCACCTCTGGCATGTTTTCATAAAGTGCTTATGGCTCTTGTGAAATGAGGTGCTGGATAAGTGGACTTCTTAGCTACACTATATTTGTACCTATCTTGTAAGTTGTTTCCTTTATAAGTTCCTGTAAAGTCCTGGCACAAGACTTCTCTGATCCATTACACTGATTGTTATAAATTATGACTGAAAGTGATTTTTGAAAGCGTAAGACTCATAGCACTGTTATCAACTTTGCTTACAGTTCTACAGTGTTTCTTTAGTCCATAGAAACATTTTTTTTCTCTGAAGAAATATGTTACATGCAAAATATTTTGCTTCTAGTCCTGTAGTACTGCTGGTAGATGTGGCAGCCCAACTCTAAGAAGAGGCACATCACATACTTCTGGAGGCAGAAAAATGATCAGAAATACACACATACCTTGCTCCACTTGGAGTTCACCATCGCCACAGTCAACTTCCAGGCTGCAAACAAACAACTGTTTGAATGTTTCAGATGATGGGTACTCACTCCATCCTAAGGCCACACATTTGCATGTCAAATTGATACCTTACTTCAACGTTTTCAAAATGCGGAAACAGAACAAATACCAACACATTTTCATTTTGGGGTCTCTCTTCTAATTTTCATTACTGTGATTTAGGGCTCTTGGTTTTTAGAGAATGTCAAATATTCTGATAGCACTCCGTTATAGAGATAGCCTACTTAAAGATATAATCCTATGAAAACTGTAAACTTTAGGGATGACTGATGCATTGCAATACATGATACTCTATACTAACCTGTGCTAGTTTCAAAATCAGAAATGGAACGATCTTGCATTGGATGCTATACTGGTGTATGTGTCAGTCAAGTTTGGACTGCACTAACGTATTAACATGACAATGTTTATGCTCTATATAAAGTGCAATGAGCATTCTCTGACATGGATTGTTTGCACTATAGTAAAGGAATTATTTCTACTATAATCTTAATCATGTACTGATAATGTAGAACATACAACATTCACCTTTCACAAAATTTTAAACAGAACACACACAAGTACACATAAATAACTCTGAATTAGGTATAACACATAGCTAATTAGGTATAACACATAGCTAAATAATTTTCAATTTACTTGAGGATGCAAAATTATACCTGCATGCTCTAATTAAAACTGACTTAATTAACCCTTTGACTCACGCACCCTGTCCACCAGCATTCTGCATTGTCAATCATGCTAGCAAAGCAAAAACTTAACTCTTTGATTCTTTCACGCTATCCACCAGCTTCCTGCAGGAAGGTGGATAGGGTGTGGGAGTCAAGGATTAAAAGTCATGTTAATCCAGAAACAAGCAAAATGGAATTACAGCACATATTCAATTGACAAGACAGAACGGATGTGAAATTTTGGTTACCTGGCCTTTGCCAAGTCAACACAAAAGACAAGAAACAAATTCACAAGACTTAGGACCAGAACAAAACACATCAACAAGTTAACAAACTTCCCTGATGTTTTGGTGAATGTTGAGATGGAGGAGCCAGAAACTTCTCCGGATGAATGCTCAATGTCAGGGTAGTGAGTCAGTCTGTTGTTTTTATCCTAAATCTTTTGAATTTATTTCCTTGTTTTTATGTGTGTTTCCTTACAAAGGCTAATCAGCCCAAATTTGTACTTGTCTTGTTTCATAAATTAATTACACTTTCTCATTCCATTTGCATGGTTCTGGTTTCTATTTGCTGAATGCATGCTGTCATTTTGATTCAGTTCAGATCTTAATCCAACAACAAAACAGATAAAATTATATCAGGAGGGAAGCTGAACACATAAAATTATACCTAAAGGGATCTTTAGCGCCATCCACTTGTTTCATCCCTCGCCTAGGGATGATGTCGGCTTCTACACTGTCATCACTGTTTTGTCGTCTGGTGGCCACTGCTTTATCTCTGTTGTCTTCTCCAGCAGTCTGCTTCTTCTGGCAGGATTTGACCGCACAGTCTTTCTTGACCACCTTGTTTTCAACCATTTCACCTTCACTGGAGGAATTTGTATCAGCAGCCCCTTTCCGTCGTGACCGCAAGGTCCGAGTGCATGTTACTTTTGGATCTGTTTTCTGCTGCTTTCTTGTATTGTATTTTGTGGTGCATGTTTGTTTGGGATCTACCTCTATTTTGTTCTGTCTTGTGTTGTATTTTGTAGAAGGTAGGGTAGTGCTTGTTTGTTTGGGATCTACATCTATTTTGTGAGACTGTCTTGTGTTGCGCTTTGTAGAAGGTAGGGCCATGTGTCTGAGGTTTTCACTACTCGCTGCCTTATCATTTATGACACTTTTAGATTTTGTGTTGTCATTGCTGATCTTTGTGAAGGTCTGAACAGTCCTGTTGGTTATCTGGGCATAAGTTGTCCCGTCCTTAGTTTTCTTGGACCCGTCACACTGTCTTTGAGCTGTCTTGGCAGATTCTGCAGTCTTGGCAGCAATGTTTTCCCTGAACAAAGTAGATGACGGCTGGCATGCATTATCTGAATCATCATCATCATCACTAGAGTCCTTGGCACTGGAGTTCAGGCGCTGAATCAGTTTACTGACAAGCTGCAAAGTCTCCTGATCAGCATGGCTTTCATCCGATAATTTGTTCACAGGAGATGCAGTGGCTGAATTCAACACCACTGTAGCTGACGGGGCTACTGCTGCACTTCCACTGCGCTCATTCTGAGTGGAAGTTACTTCTATAGTCTGGGCTGAACAAATTTCCTCTGTTGTTTTGTCTAGAGTCCGTTCATGTTCCTTTTCTACATCACTTGAATTGAGCAAATGTCTGCTCCTTGTGTGAGGTCTTGTGAGTAGCTGAGCAGATGTTTTGAATATCTCTCTGGGTAGTATTTTCTTAGAAGGTTGAGATGCAAGCTGCCTGCTGTGAGTACTGTTCTTGTCAATCTCTGCTACTATTGGCACTGCTAGTCTGGTGTCCTGAGTGCTTCTGTCAGAGCTCATGCTGCTGAAAGAGGCTTCTGGCAGGCCATCCAGGCGTGCCGCATGGCGAGCAAAGTTAAGAGCAACACGCATTGCAGGGGACTGTGGTAGAGATGACAGGCTGCCATTGTCTGTGGAAGAGAGAGAAAAACATTCACTGACTCATTCCAGCCAAGGGTCGACATGAAAATCAACGCAGTATAAAGCAATGTATTCTCCAATGTATGAATACATATACGCATATTGTTTATTCTACAATATGAAGGCATCATTGATGTATGCATTCATGCCTACTGCCTATTCCATACTGTACAGGCATTATACTACTGCAGTCTGTATGCTCCATGCTCAATGGTCATGCACACTTGGTATTTTCATGTTTCCATGAGTCACCAAACACCTACAGGATCTTTAACAAGCTTATCTGATATTCCATGTATTACAAATAGGAATTATTTCAGATACTAACAGATCTGCACATATGCTTTCATGGGAGGTTTCAAAACTCTCCACCTTTTATCCATTAAGGATAATATAATCAGTGATCATCACAATCAGCCCTACATAGTTGAAAGTAGGACTGCAAATCCAATGTCCTAACCACTTGGCTTTTGTACTTAGAATTACTGACTTAGGATGTAACTAATCAAATACTCAAATATTTTACATGACATACAAAAATCTTTATCAATATAAAACTGCCCCCGGTGTACCATTCTCTGATTCGATCTCGTGAACTGGGTTCATCCCATGTTCGCGAGATCTGAGTAGAGATTCACGCAGACATCATTAGAGCGCTGACGAAGATGGCGAGAACGCCATCGAAAGCTACGGAACTGTGAGTAGCGATTTTTACACTGTTGGGAGACCTTGTTCTTCAAAATTGGTAGCATTATGTCTACCCCCCAACTGTTGAAACTTCCCCTACGTCTCATTCGCGATTACGATCGGACGATCATCACTACCTTTCGTGAATCAGAGAAATTACACCGCTCCCTAGCGAAGTTCAGGAACCATCTACACTTCACACTGCACTGCAAACATCACGGCGTCTTTCCCACCAGCCTAAAAATCAAAACTTCGATGAAAGGAACAGCAGCAAATAATATCATCAATCAGGCACAACGAGCACTCATGAACGAACGCATCAAGCAAATCAACACCCGCATCACTTGTCTGGAAGGGAAAATCCAAGACCTCGAGGAAAGACTGAGCTCTAGCACACTACCAGATGCTATGCTCTCCGAAATCAAAGAGTGGCTAAACAACACACGACGAATAGAATGGGACAAAGTACGCCAACGCCATCGAAAGAAATTCGAACTTCTAGCACCAAAAAACAACAGGAGACAACAGAATGACAAAAGCGAGATTACACCTGTACCGGAAGAAACAAAAAGAAAGACCAAAGAGAGGTGGGTGATCAATCTATCAGATCGCCAACTCACTAAACCAGAACAGGAAGTACTAGAGAAAGGACTAAATTTCGCCGTAGCCCCTAACAAGCTTCCAGTGGTAGACCTCATCACAAGCATTGAAACAGCTTGCAGGTATATTGGCCCTAATTCAGAAGAAGCCACACACTTAAGATCAGACTGTGTCAGAATCATGAAACAGGCCAAACTACCGAAATCCAACTTAACACCGGACCAAAGACGGGCTCTGGCGGATTTAAAGAACGAACACGCCACGATGATCCTACCAGCTGACAAAGGTCGTGCCACAGTCATCATGCCTAGACCCATGTACTATGAGAAGGCAAGCGAACTTCTGGAAGATACTACAACATATGAACGCCTCAAGAAAGATCCTACTTCCAAGTTTTCCAACAAACTGAAAGACACACTGAAACGCCTGAAAGAGACGGACCGCCTGTCATTAGAACAGTACAGAAATTATACCCAACTGTGTCCGACGTCCCCAAGTTCTATGGTCTACCCAAAGTCCACAAGAAAGAAGTCCCCCTCCGTCCCATAGTCGCATCCAGAGGTTCCATCATGTATGAGACGGCTAGATTTGTGGCGGACATCCTATCACCTCTCGTAGGACACACAGATCATCACATCCACAACAGTGCTGACCTAGTGGAAAAACTGAGTAACTACACCCTCGCTCATGATGAACTCCTTGTGTCATATGATGTCTCTGCCCTATTTACCAGCGTACCAGTGAAAGAAAGCATAGAGATCATACGCCGAAGGTTACAAAACGACCAAACCCTCCACCAACGTACATCTCTCACAGTGGACGACGTATGTGAACTCTTGTCCTGCTGCCTCACCACCACCTACTTCACCTTCCAAGGTGAATTCTACCAACAAAAAGAAGGAGCAGCCATGGGCTCCCCAGTAAGCCCAATAGTAGCCAACCTGTTCATGGAGGATTTTGAAGAGAAAGCATTGGCTTCTTTCCACTCCCCACCACGATACTGGGGGCGCTACGTAGACGACACCATGACTATCCTCCCCCAGCAACTGGTCGAACAGTTCACAGAACATCTGAACAACCAACACCCAGCCATCAAATTCACGAGGGAAGTGGAACAGAACAACTCCATAGCCATGCTGGACACCCTCATCACCAGAACTGATGGCATTCTATCCTTCTCGGTCTACCGTAAACCAACTCATACGGACCAATATTTACAGTTCGACAGCCACCAGCCCCTTGAACACAAACTGGGAGTGATTCGAACCCTTACCCACAGAGCTAACACCATATGCAGTACCCAAGAGGCAAAAGACAAGGAGACAAACCACCTGAAAAAAGTGCTCACCATCTCGGGCTACAAAAAGTGGGCCTGGAACAGCCCGGGAGGCAGGAAATCCAACACCGCATCCCAACAGCCAGTGAAACAACACCAGCGCAAGGGACACATCACCATCCCATACGTAGGAGGTGTGAGTGACGCTCTGTCCAGAAAGATCAGAAAACTGGGGGTGGCTGTACATTCCAAACCTTCCAACACCATACGCAGCCAGCTGGTCACCCCCAAGGACAAAACCAGCAAACTCGACAAAGCTGGCATTATATACAGAATAGACTGCCAGGACTGTAACCAACATTATGTCGGTGAAACTGAACGCCCCCTTCAGAAGAGACTAACAGAACACAAGAGGGACTCTTCTCCAGTAGGAGCTCACCTACACGCCGAAAAACATCAATTCAGTGCGGACAATGTCAACATCCTGGACAGAGAAAATAAGTGGTTCCAGCGAGGAGTCAAGGAGGCCATCTACATCGCAGCCACCAACCCCCGCTCAACAGGGACCGGGGCCGTTACACCCTGCCCCCGGTGTACCATTCTCTGATTCGATCTCGTGAACTGGGTTCATCCCATGTTCGCGAGATCTGAGTAGAGATTCACGCAGACAGCATTAGAGCGCTGACGAAGATGGCGAGAACGCCATCGAAAGCTACGGAACTGTGAGTAGCGATTTTTACACTGTTGGGAGACCTTGTTCTTCAAAATTGGTAGCATTAAATATAAAACTAGTAAGGTAATATTACCACAATATTAGCTGTTCCAGAAATACTTCAAAATAAAATACATAACAGTGTATAATTAATCATTATTGTTATTCCTGTTTAAAGCCCAGCTGACTGCACAGAGCCATGTCCGTGCTATAACCATTGCAAAATGTACACAATACCTTGATGCCATGAAGGAAAAAATAAAAAACTGGAAAAGATGATTAAGTACAAATAAAAAGGCATTCACACATGTGATTTAAGGATAACACACACCTGGCACTGATCAATGCAATATTCAAAACAAAAGCTTCTGCTGGTGTGGAAATGCAATCTTAAGTCAGCTGGACTTGAAGAATGTTCTTGTTTCATTACACCATTTGTTTGTAACTCACTGCTGGCTGATCTCAGATATCTGTCCACTTTTTCCGACTACACATCACAGTTCAAAACTTACCTATTCACTCACTTTCCATTGTTGTCATTATGATTAACTCTCAACCCATATGTACCAGCACTTCTAAATGCTAATCATGTGAGATTATGCAATCATTTATATGCATCTTATGACCATAGCTATGTGCATGTGTGGTGAAACTTTGTTGGTATGTATCTATTTATGTACATTATGAATCTTATGCATTCTGGTGTGCACACAAGTAAGAATACATTGTGTGTGTGTGTGTGTGTGTGTGTGTGTGTGTGTGTGTGTGTGTGTGTGTGTGTGTGGGGTGTGTGTGTGTGCGTGTGTGTGTGTGTGTGTGCGTGTGCGTGTGGTTTATCAAAGCTTCTGTGTGTATTAGTCTGCTTCTTGCAAATGTGTAATATACACTGAGTCCAAATGAGTTTGAGGAATAGAGCTATACAAGAATTATTTCTTATTACTATCATGTATCGTTTACTGACTGTGCCACCTTTGCCAGTGTACCTGGTAAGCAATCCGTCTGATTGTGGTTCCTCTCTGGAGTCTGCTTTTCTTTTTCCCTTGGATGCTGTCTGTATGTAATGGTCTGGTTCTGCATGTCCGCATCACTGTACAACACATTAGTGATTGAACAAACGTACGTCAATTTTCAATTGCATTCATTTTAAATGACCCTACGGCTATGTAGGGCTGATGGATATAATCGCTTATTTCTGTCAGCTATGTACAGCTGATACAACCATACTGTTAAATGAGATCCAAAACAAGTGTGACTGCCCGCGTTCAAGCAAACAGGAACCAGAAAAAACACGAAAAAAAGAATAAGAACGTGTATTTAATACAAGAGAAGACAGGCACAAATTTTCGGTCAACTGGCCTTTGTCAAGCGTAAGATCACAAACAAATAAACACCAGATACAAAAATTAGGAGAGAAAGACTGAAACTTCTCTGCTGCTCTGTCCAGTGTGAGAAAAGATAGTGTTAAATCATTGTGCAAAACAAAAATCACTGATCACACATGGAGCCAGTGATAACACACATGCATGAGCAAACCATACATGTAAGATGAAGATCCACTCCCTTTCTGCTTTGCAGGCAATTGCGGGCCAAAACATTAGTCACCCAGAGCTTCTGAAGTTCTTTGAACTGTTTTCTATTCTTACAAACAATGACATGTACCTCATTCTGACTCACTGCGACAGCAAACAACTGCACAAGCACCATTCAAAAGTATATGAACAAACTGTGAACACCTACACAAGGAACTGAGCCTGTCTGACACAGAGGGAGCACTCTCACCTGCGCAGATTTGTTTGCTCAAGGAATCCCGCTCAGACAACTCCATATGCACACTGGAAGGCTCCTTAGGCCTGTGCAAAACCTCATGTTCTGGTAAGATTTTAAATTGGAAGCGGGCACATGAAGAGGGGGACTTTTTATTGTATTTTTAAAAAATTTTTACAATGCGTTGACGATGGCGTCGTTGAGGATGATAATCATGATGCAATGGAGTTCCATCTAGGATTGAGATTGCATGACAGGACTGTACTCTACACTTACTATCATCATATATCTGGCATGAATAAGGCCCGAGATATAGATACCTGTGCTGTGGTGAGGAGGGGGACTTATAAATGAATTTATAAGCTCACACCACCAGAATGATTGTAGCATTAAAATGGACAGGAAACTGGCCAAAAAAGGCTTTGATTTGAATGGAAGTGGGCACATGAGGATGGGGGAACTTGTCAAAGAATGTATAAGCTGACACCACCAGAATGACTGGAGCATTAAAATGGCCAGGGAACTGGCCAGTTTTAATGTTGCGAACTGATAGTGAACAGGAGACAGCACATCTTGAGTCCACAGCTCTGTCAACAGAGCCACACAATTCACGTAAAACCAGTCTTTAGGTCAAACCTGTTAACCCTGCATCATCAGTGTGGTGCTGTAGCCAACTAAAGGGACTTAAAAATCGTAGCGCATCTGACAGTCCAACCCCTGGCCTGTTTTGACCTCTGTCAGCATGGCCCTCTAACCAATCCTAGTCTGGCTCCAGAAAAAAATTTGTTCATGCAGCCTGAAGTCCACCCAAACTGTAAATTGGTATGTGATCCTCTTCAGGACTCAAGCCTGTAAAGCATAACAAGATAGGAGATGGGAACTGCGTTCATAATGATGCTGTTTTTGAAAAAGCCCCCCTGGCTCCCTTGATAGAGCTGTGGACTCAAGATCTAAATTCTAATAGGGAGAAGAATGGCAGAATGATTCAGAGATTCACCTGTTAGTACCTAAACTCATGGATCCAGGTTCATTCCCCATTGAAGCCTCGACCTTACTCTTCAGTTTGATCAGAAAATCAAACTGAAGTCTAGTCCTTCAGAAGGGAATGAAGAACAAGTCTGATCCTTGTGCCTACTGACTAAGCACGCTAAACTGCCAGTTGAAAATAGTGAAAAGCAGGGCATTTGCCTAGCTGTCCTAGTATAAAACATTGGAGAGATAGGATCATTTCTCAGGTCCCTCTCCCTAAAGGCCAACAAGCCTTCTTGCCTTTCTAAGGTCTTGGTAGAATTTTTTTTTTTTTAAATTGGATGGCGCTGCACTGCAGCAACATCTCTTAAAAACAGAAAAAAAGGATGGTGCTGCATTGCAGCATCACACCCTCAACTGAAAGAGCAGCCTGAGATTCACATGGTAAATCAAATGTGACAAAAAGAATGAATATGTGAATATGAATATCTCAAATTCAATCCTAGCCAGTGACATGAAAACTGGCGTGTCATCATAAAATGCAATCATTTTGGTGTTCAGTTTAGTGTTCGGTCGCTATTGTTTTCCACTCCCAGAGGATATGAGAAATTTGTCTGAAAAACTGCAAGCAGGTTTAATTGAAGCACATATATGGACCTGTGCTAAATCCCTCTTGAATTTCTAATCCCCCAACATGGCACAATCGCACAGCTTACCTCTTTATAACTTAAAAAATGCACACAAAAACAACAAAACCCAAAGGAAATGTACCCAAAGGAGGCATTGGATGCAGTCACAATGGATGAGTTGAGGTCTGAGCAGATGGAGGAATTTCTCTCCTTCATTATATCAAAGAGAGCCTTGATCCTCACTCCATTCCCACTTTGGGGCCCTCGAGGTGCTGCTGGCTTTGATGTGGTCATACCCAAAGGCTGCACACACACACACACACACACACACACACACATACAGTAAAGTCAAGACATTGAAAGAGTTTGTTGTTGCTTTAACCCTTTGACTCTTGCAATCTGTCCACCAGTATCCTGCACTGTCAACCAAGTTTTTGCAGTTGGTGGATAGGGTGCGGGAGTCAAACAGATAATAATCACAGATCTGTCTTTTGTCACATAAGACTGTGAGGTAATATGAAAAATGAAAATTCCATACCAAACAGAAATTTACTGCTGTAAAAACTAATAAAACAAAGGCAGTAATTTGTTGGAAACTTAATTTTTTACCCTTCTTTGTCATTTTTGTCAACTGTTTTCAGTGTAAACAAAAACAAAAATTAGAACATTTAAGTTATTAACAAACAAACAAAAAACAGTAGGGTAAAAAGATCATATGATTGTGTGTGTGTGTGTGTGTGTGTGTGTGTGTGTGTGTGTGTGTGTGTGTGTGTGTGTGTGTGTGTGTGTGTGTGTGTGTGTGTGTGTGTGTGTGTGTGTGTGTGTGTGTGTGTGTGTGTGTGCATACAAGCACTCATGTGCGTATACTATGTAGTGTCTGTGAACGTGAAGAGTATGATTCACCTATTATACAAGTTTATCATCATCAGTTTTTTTCCCTAATGATCAAGTGTGTTTATCAGAGAATGGGGAAGGGACAGCAAGACAAAGACAGATGAACAGACAAACTGTGAGACAGAGAGAGATAAAAAGTGAACAGAAACTCATAACATTGTATGAAAAGCTCCACAGGAAACATACAACATAACAGACCTAGGATAGTGCTAAGGCCAAGATCTGAAAGTGAAAGACTGAGAGAGACAGGTACACACATACAGGCTGAGAGTAAGAAAGGCAGACAATGACAGATATCTCACCTTATCCAATCTGGTCTGACGACTACTCTGCACATACAACTCTTCAAAAGCCTCTTGAAACTGTTCTGACGTACGTGAAAAACTGGAGTCTGCCATTCTGCTGCAATCAGCCCAACTGGATTATTAAATCTGTTAAAAAAAAAAAAGCATCTTTTTAACTTGTTATGATTAAATAACTACTTTGTGATGCACCATGGGAAAACCTGGCTAAAGACACAGCCAGCCAGTCTTAGCTATCTCTAAACAACAGCCGGACTGAGTCAAAACTATTACAACTTTTCCTATTTCGAGTCTTTTAACATAGATCTAAATATTCTAATCCCCAATTTTCCAAAGTTTTATAGTTAAAAACACCCTGAAAGACTTTTCTTTTTCAATTATTAAAATTTCATCATTTTATTACTTCCCTTCTCAAAAATGAACTAATAAAGTTTAATCACGTCTACCAGTAAAAAGGCAATAGTTCTATAATAAACTATTTCTGTTTTTTGTTTTCATTATCAATTTCTAAACTCTGAAATTTAAAAATGAGTTGAAAGTTCAGAAATGAAAATTTTGTACGTTAATCCGGTTTTCCTATTTAACATCACATCTTTAGTTCTTTTATATCCTTCATCCTACCCATCAGCTCCCTGCTACATATAACTTATAAGGAACAAAATCTGTACAAATGGATACACCAATGCAAAAACACACACACTATCTTGTGTGAAACATACGTGAACATCTGAACTTTCACCATGAAATGAGTTGCCTGTCATCTTTCACTTCAGTGTTTGCCGGTAGAGTCAAAATAAGAATAAGGTGTCAGGGCTCAGTTGTGAGATTTAATTAAACTGATCACACATAAAAATAGAATGAGAGAACATGTATTTAATATCCAAAACAAAATAGGTGCAAATGTCTTGTTTTGTACAAGTGCAAACGTTCTCATTCTATTTTCTTGCGTTTCTGATTCTCATTTGCTTGAACATTAGTAGTCACTTTGATTTAAACTGATTATGACTCACTTCTGCAAATGCTAAATTCTTTATGAAAAAATATACTTATGATTTTTTTCCTTGTTTAAATATTAATTGGAAATACCTACCATACAGTTTACGGGCATTTTAAGAAGAAGAAAAAAAACTTTCAAAAGTGCCTGTTTTCAATAACCAATTACTCCAGTAGGTCTGTCAAATCTCAGTATGTGAAATATACAAAACTTTATGAAGGTTGAGACTTGGTTGCTATGGAAAAGTTATTGCACAAACTGTAATTCAATTTTCCTTGTTTTTGTTGCTGTTGTTTAATTTTTGTTGTTGTTGTTGTTGTTCTTCGGTAATTTTTGTTTTGTTTTGTTTTCACAATGGTGAATCATACAGGCTCAGTAGTCAAGCAAACATCTGACTTCCAATCAAAAGATGAAGGGCGGACTTTTTTTTATCTTCCAGGTCAACATATGTGCAGACATGCAAGTGCTAAAAGTAAACCCCCTTCACGATTTACTTTTTTTTTTTTTTCAAAAAGATTGTCGCACTCAGAGAGGTCACCTTTGTGCTCACCATTATTTTTTGCCCTATTTTCTACGGCACCTTAATGGCCACAGCAGCTAAGTCAGTTTTTTTTAACCCAATGTGACGATGATGATGTCAACGAGGATGATAATCATGATGCATGGAGTTCCATCTAGGATTGAGACTGCGTAACAGGGTTGTACTGTACACTTCATATTATATCCTGGCATCAACCAGACCCGAGAGATACCGACACCTGCGGTGCTGGTCATAAGATTTGAACAACACCCTCAATGACGTGTCCGTGAAGTGGATGAAACTCGATTGTGTGGTTCCAGTCTTCCCAATGAGCCCATAGCACGCCCAATTCTGGGTAAGAGCTTGTCAGAGCCGAAAAATCCCACAATGATTTTTGAAGGGGCTGATGGGATTCAACCCAGAACCATCCAGTCGGTAGTCCGTTGCATTAACCACTACACTATGGTGATTGGTTTCCCTTTGTGACTATACATTCAGAACAACAAATATGCACAGGTCCACAAAATCCTGTAAGTCATGGCAGTGACTTGTTTATAGATGGGAATATGAAAAAACCCAAAAAAACATGCATGTCCACCCTAGGCATAGTAAGCAGACTGTGTCACAACAAAATGCCTGCACAGTGTGAGCAAAACAATGCACATAGTATATATGCTTAAAAAAGAAAAGGCAGATCCAAGGGATACCATCTTCCATAGCATGCATTGATCAGAAAATAAATGCTTGATTTTAAAGTTTTCATGATTACAAAATCATAAACATGACATTCAGATTCTGCAATAAATTAAAAATAACCATCTGATGACAAGCAATTCATTCCATATTGGAAAGACACATGAACATACTTGTGAAGAATGAAGAGGGGAGGGGACAGAAGAAAATCATCTGGAAACTTAGAAAAGCCTGACATCAGTGACAGATTTTCAGGTTGCCTTAGTTACAAGTGACTGACTTGTAAATTATATCATGTAGTACTGTTATTATTCATTAACTAACAGTCTGAAACAGCACACACACACAGCCTACTGAATAGAATTAAATGATCAACATACACACAGACACACACATACTTTTTAAAAGTTAACCCTATCCCTGACACTTTGCGTCCATCTCATTCCTTCAACAAAAAAGGAGTGCATGCTTATGCATGGCTTTGTGATGATGATGCCCAAACAGTATTAACACTATCCCTAACCCTATCCAAGATATGACTAGGCCTGCTGGAGTTCGGAGTTTGTTCAACAGGGATTCATCGTACTTGAACAGTCACTATCATCTGACACACTCCCCAAGGCTGTGCAAAACCAAATGTGCCAGCAAGGTCTGATGGATACTGTTCATGCTGTAGGTAAGCCTATCTCCAACCACTAATTTTCTAATAACACGACACATATATGCTTGACTACATCATCATCATCCTTTAGTTTAAAAAAAAAAAAAGTTGGTTTGTGACGTGTTCCCCAGGAAGTTCCAGTCCTGTGCCACTGTGCATCGCATACATGGCATAGGCCCACACAATCCCAATGACTGATGGTGACTTCCAGTATGGCAGTTGACTAGGCAGTCTGCTAGCTAGTTACTTCACTGGACACTACCAGAAGTGACATGATTTATGATATACGATTATCTTGAGCTGCCTATACAAACAGAAATAGGATCTGTTTGCGTCATGTCTGGCCCTATCATGATTTATTTGTCTGCTATTGCCACTTTGTGTACCATACATGCAGGGTAGCTCTACTAAGGCTATTTCCAAGCATATGATATTGAAGAATGTGTATCAGTGCATTTTAAGATCTTCTTCAAAAAATCTTTTACTTGAGCCGTTGATGCCATTATATTACTTTGAGGAAAAAGGGGCGGCGGCATCTTCCAAAGAGCCAATCAGAACCCGTTGTTGTCAGCTCCACAAACAGTCGCATGCTCAGATGAGATGCTGAAGTCGGAAGTGACTACTGACATTCGTACTATTTAAGTCATAAGTGCAGTTCCTTTTTCCGTCGGATTTATGATAATCGTGGATTCTGCGACGTATATCTATAATCTTATGGCCTATTGTGATGAGATAGCATATAATACTATAACTAATAATAATTATTATAATAATTAATATCATAAACTATGATAACTGTTACTATATCACAAGCCCGTGACAAGGAAGTAATAGCAGGATAAGATTGAAGATCGTTAGGCCTACATTATCACATGGGTTTCGAGTCAAACCATACCGTCAACAGATTGTAAAATCTCTAACAAAATAATTTTCCATCGGACACCTACTTTCGACATACCTAGATACTGTGCTTCAAAAGACAGTAGACATCACTATCTTTCGAATATCACCCGCACATACCAGTCGTTGTTAAAAAGACCGCCATTCTTGTTTTGAAAACTTCCGGTCTAGAGAGCCATACGAAGAGTTGGCTCCCTTTACCCGATCTTTTCTTGTATTAGGCCTAGTTTTGTTTTGTTATGGTTTGTTTACTTGCGTGATTAATTATACGATTGTTGGACGTCGTAATGCATGGGCATGTGTGTGGTTGCATACGTGAGTGTGTGTTTGTGTGTATGTGTGTTCATTATTGTTACTTTATTATTATGATTATTATTATTATTTATCTATTTCTTTCTTTCTTTTTTCTCGGAGGTGGACGATAGTCTGGAGGGGCTATGATAAAGGATATAATATTTTCATCATCTTAATGGGCAGCGGAGGTTATGTGTAGTATTGATTTGGGATTTGTGTGTGTGTGTGTGATATGAGAGAAGATTATACTTAGTAAATAGTTATGTTTTCATTCAGCCCCTTTATTTTATTTCCTGTTATTTTATCTTATTTTATTTTATTTCCTTTTATTTCGTTTCATTTTCAAGATGAAACACACGCGCACATACACACACACACACATATAATATACATACACACACACACACACACACACACACACACACACACACACATATATATATATATATATTATACATACATATATATATATATATATATATATATATATATATATATATATAATGAGTCAGGTCAGACAAATAGGTCTGCTACTGGCAAGCTGTAGCCCAGTACTACCTGTCACAGCAGGAGACTTGGAGAGGGGATTGGCGCCACCAAGGATTAACCTAAGCCCACAGAAAAGATATGAGAGACACTATAGCCAACAACATACCGGATCGGTCGGGGCCCGGGTTACAAACGACCGCGCTTACCACTGACAAGCACCAGGGTGGAAGTGAAAAGTCAGCTACTGGGGCAAAGACATCATTCAAACTGCCAACGGAAAAAGCTACCATTGGAACCTGGAATGTCCGTACATTCCATCAGTGCGGCAAAGTAAAAGAACTAGAGCACGAGCTGAGACGCTACCAATGGGACATTGTGGGTATATCGGAAGTAAGATGGACAGGCTTCGGAGAAGCAATCACAGAGGAAGGACACAAGATGTGGTACAGTGGCGAAGAGTCACTACATGAAAATGGCGTAGCTTTCATCGTACGCAAAGAAGTCATTGGATGCATCATGAGCTGCACGCCTGTCAACAGCAGAATCATCAGCATTCGGGTGTCAGCCAAACCAAAGAACATCACCATCATACAAGTGTATGCTCCAACTACCAGCCATGAAGACCAGGTGGTTGAAGAATTCTATGAGAAAATAGAAGACACCATCGGAAAAGCCCCCAGGAAAGACATCATCATAGTTCAGGGGGACTTCAACGCCAAAGTCGGCCCAGATGCCTACAAAAACTGGGCTGGAACAGTGGGTCAATTTGGCACAGGGGAAACTAATGACAGGGGACTTCGCCTTCTGGAGTTTGCCTGCACCCAACGGCTCACCATTGCCAACACCCTCTACCCCCACAAACTGTCAAGAAGAACAACCTGGCATGCGCCGAACGGAAAGACTCACAACCAGATCGACTTTGTCCTCACACCGCGGCGCTTCAAATCAAGCATTAATAAAGCAAAGACGAGGACATACCCTGGAGCTGATATAGGCAGCGACCACGACCTCGTGCTGCTCACAATGAAGATCAAATTGAAAAAGAAGTACCAAGCTGCGCAGCCACGCATCAAGTTTGACCTGGAAAAGCTAAAAGATCCAGAGATAGAAGAGGCATTCCAGGCACAGCTCGGGGGGCGGTTCGCGGCACTCAACTTCCTGGACAGCGACATCAACGACCTCACAAACAACTTTGGTGAGGCAGTCCGCGAAACAGCAGAGGAGGTACTGGGGCGACAGAGGAAGAAACACCAAGCATGGATCTCAAATGACATCCTTGACCTCTGCGACAACAGAAGATCACTGAAGAAGACGAAAAACTCCAGCCCTGAAGAAGCCGCACAGTATCGTAAAACCAACAACCTTGTAAAGAAGAAAATGATTGAAGCCAAAGAACAATGGATCAACAACCAGTGTGAGAACATCGAGAAAGGCATGAAAAAAGGAAACAGCAAACATGCCTTCACCACACTGAAAAACCTTACCAAGACGCAGCAAAACAGATCGTCAGTCATCGAGGATACCTCAGGCGAGCTGCTGACAGAAAGCTCCGCTGTTCTGAACAGATGGACGCAGTACTGCCAAGAACTATACAACTACCCAACACAGCCAGATGACAGTTTGTTTCAGGGGGACTCAACACCATTGAGGGAATCCTCACCGCTACCAGTGATGAGAGAAGAAGTGGAAGAAGCCATCCGCAGCCTACCAGCAGGGAAATCACCTGGAGCAGACAATATCCCAGCAGAGCTGCTCAAACATGGAGGGAATGATTTGGTCACTCGTGTAACATCGATTTGTCAGAAGATCTGGGAGACAAAACAGTGGCCCACAGAATGGACTCAATCACTCATCATCCCCCTGCCCAAAAAGGGAAATATGCGCCAATGCCAGAACTACAGAACAATAAGTCTCATTAGCCACACCAGCAAGATCATGCTCAGAGTCATATTGAATCGACTGAAGAAAGAAGCGGAAGAACACCTTGCGGAAGAACAAGCTGGATTTAGGGCGGGCAGAAGCACAGTAGAACAGATCTTCACCTGCCGGATAATGATGGAGAAACATCTGCAGCATCAGAGAGACCTGTTCCACAACTTCATAGACTTTAAAAAAGCATTCGACAGGGTGTGGCATAAGGGTTTGTGGCAGGTGCTAAGAAAGTTTGGCATTGAGGAAGGTCTCGTCCAAACCATCCAGGCGCTGTATAACACTGCCAGCAGCGCAGTTCTCCTCAACAACCAGATAGGGGACTACTTCAAGACCACAGTTGGAGTCCGTCAAGGCTGCCTACTCTCTCCCGTGCTGTTCAATCTCTTCCTGGAGAACATCATGCGTGAAGCCCTCCATGACTTCCACTCCACTGTCTCCATCGGAGGAAGAACCATCAACAACCTGAGGTTCGCAGATGACATCGACCTGATGGGAGGCAGCAACGAAGAACTACAAGACCTGACCATGAGACTGGAAGAAAGTGCAGGTGCACACGGAATGGAAGTGAGCACAGAAAAAAGCAAAGTCCTGGTCAACAGCACAACCAACACCCATGCTGAAATCTACATGAACGGGCAACAGCTTGAAGAAGTGGACGCTTTCAAATACCTTGCGCCACTCTCACCAAAGACGGTCGCTCTACAACAGAAATCAAGACCAGACTAGCGATCGCAACAGCAGCGATGGTAAAGCTAAACAAGATCTGGAAGAGCAGAGAGATCGGCTTTCCATCGAAGATGAAGCTGTACAAGTCCCTGGTGCTCCCCATCCTGCTGTATGGATGCGAGAGCTGGACCATGACAGCAGAGACCACCAAGAGAATCCAGACGTTTGAAACTAAATGCTTCAGGCGCTTGCTCGGGATCTCTTGGCAAGATCGGAAGACAAACGACTTTGTGTGGAGCCAAATAACAACACTCGCAGGCCCACAAGAACCCCTCCTGGCAACAGTCAAGAACAGGAAGCTGTCGTGGTTCGGGCATGTCACACGCCACAACTCACTGCCCAAAACGGTCCTCCAGGGTACACTGGGAGGCGGCAGACGAAGGGGACGACAAGCCAAATGCTGGATGGACAACATCAAAGAATGGACCAGGTTGGATGGCCCCACGCTGGTGCGACAGGCGGAGGACAGGACCGGTTGGCGACGGCTGGCTTCAAGAGTGTCTCTCATCTCTCCTCTACGCCCATCACGGGCAGGAGAATGATGATGATGATATATATATATATATATATATATATATATATATATATATATATAGAGGCTATAACTGAAGCAGTATATGCACAGAAAAGGCAACAAATCGATGTAAAATTTTCCCAAATTTTCGGCGGTACACCCGCCTTCCTCAAGGGGACTTCAGTCCCTGACTACGATATGCTACACAAACACATCAGAATATTTTACGTAGGCTACATTACGTAGTCTTGATTCGGTATTATTATGACGTCAATTGACAGTTCAGGCGGAAAGGAAATATGGTTTTCATTTTGTTCATCCAAAAAGACTCCCTCCTTAGTCTGATGTCCAGGTTCTCAGGGTGCACCTTCTCCACTGCGATACATTTTAAATTTTGAAATGAATGGCCAGTTTGGTTGAAGTGTTTGGTGACCTGAGTGCCTGTATATATATATATATATATATATATATATATATATAATATATATATATATATATATATATATGTGTGTGTGTGTGTGTGTGTGTGTGTGTGTGTGTGTCATCACAACATAGCCAAGATTGTTCCAATGACAGACTGACAGACTGATACAAACTCACGTACGTATGAAATTAAAACAACGCTAGGAAGGACCTCAGGATTAGTCCATCTCAAGGGTTTACGTTCAGGCTTAAGGCTTGTGCCATGATCATTTTGGATCTTCTCCATCATATGGCATCAGTGCATGTGGAATTCATTCTGAACACAGAGACATCTTGAGAAACTGAAAATGTCCAATCGTGTCTTTCCAAAAGTCCTTGTCAGGACGCAGTCGTCTGGGTGCTGACTTTGTTCTTGCTAAGCTTTGACTGGATTATCGTTTTGGAACCAAGGTTGTTTTTTGTGGCCCACATGGTTGCCTTCGTTACAAGTGGAGTTTCGGGGATGCTCTCTTGGTGGTCAAGGGAGTCTAATTTCTGTCTGGGAAATGTTTTCTCGGTAGGGCTTGTTTCCCTTGCTGTTTCTTTTTTCGTGCGAGTCTGTAGGTCTGTGTTTCCAGGGGGAGTCACTCTCTGTTTCTGTTGGACCTGTGAATCACGCTTTTCATGCAGATTCAATGGATTGTGGGGCCAACCTGAGTTCAGGTCTGATTTTTGAGTTCTCGTTATACTGGCTTGGAAATTTCTGGTCAGTTGTTGGGTGTCTGTGTTTCGGGAAGGGTGTAAGTCCTTTTTTTCCCCCTCCGAGATAACCTTGTTACTCGGTAACAGGTTATAAGTGAACTTAAGATGTAGTTCGGGTTCACTTTCGAGATTATTCTGTTTTCTATGTTCACCCTGTAGTCCAGTTGAGTGTATTTGGCAAGGGTGATGTGACGTCTGTACCAGTTTGTGCTGTTCTGTATTGTTCCAATTTCCATGTCGTTTCGAGTGAGTTGCGTTGTTGGTCGTTGTGTGGTGGTGTGTTGTTCGCGTTTATGGTTTAATTTCTGGTTTCCCTAGGTTCTGAACTGGTTTAAGTAAATTAAGAGGCTTGCCCAACTGGTTTGTGTGGCGTTGTAACGTAGGTTTGGGTCAGGGTTTATTCGTCGTCGTTGAGATGTAAATTCGCGATTATTTTCGATTCTCTGCGCTTTGGGTTGTTGATTAGGCCTGGCGTTGTCAATCCAAGCCGTGAGGTTAAGATTTATCCAATTTATTTTACTAATAATAAGTACATTAGACTGTTTACTGTTTGGGGATAAACGTAGTGGAGCTTACCGTTTGGAGATAAGGTTATGTGTGTCGTGTGATAAACTTACTGACAGACAGTTGACGAAGAAGTTAAAGATAAAATGGATATTGTAACTTTATTATTGAGTGCCAGTAAAAGTAACACGTTCATGCACCTGGACTATCCCTTCCAGGTGATTTCCCTGACATGGCCATTTTTGTTACTTTTTTCAGTTATAAGATTGGATTTTCCAGGTTACCATTATGTAATTGTGGGGGTGTGTTGTGGTGACAACTGGGATTTTATTTGAAGTTTTGGGGGTAAAAAGTGATCAGAGCATAGTGATCAGAGCATATTAAGGATTCCATGTACAGTAAGAAAGTTGTTGTCCTTGGCAAAATTCTGTAGAAAAATTCACACCAAAGTAAACAAAAATACATGCACACAGAAAAAGAAACAATACTAAATAAACAAATGAAATAAATAAATAAATAAATAGATAATAAATAAATAATACATACACAAATAAATAAATAAAAGGTGGCATTGCAATTCGACGACGCGACACATTCTTCCCAAGGAATTTCACATGGTAAAACCACTGAGACAACAAACAAACAAACAAACAAAAACAAAAACAAACAAAACCCCTTGAAAATAGATAAATAAATAAATAAATAAAACTGAAGCTATTTACACCTTCATCTCCCGAGTATCATAATTTCTATGTTCCTGCTTGTGCTGTTTGTTACAATTATTTGTTGAGGTCTCGAAAATAAGTGAAAACAGATATGTGATCTTTAAGTTATAATACTAGAGAGCAGAAACAAACACGTTTTTTCTTGGATACACAATTTTGATGTACATGTAATTTTAAAAGTATACAAGAGTAAATGCAGGTGTGGTGTTACAGACTCGAGGGGGAAGTTGTCTCCCTTGCAGTGACATACCCAGACAGTATATACATACATACATACATAATATATATATATATATACACACACACATACATACATATATATAGAGAGAGAGAGAAAGAGAGAGACAGACAGACAGACAGAGAGAGAGAGATTCACACATACATATACAACTGTAGTGTAAAAGGTCTAGTTTGTCTGCTTGTTTCTATTTGTTTGTTCCATTGCAAGGGAAATAATCCTACTTTCCCTCTCCTGGGCTATAATAACGTACTGCATTTGCTGAACTGTGCAATGATTTTGTTCCCTACATATTCGTTGGTATTGTTTGTTATTTATGAAATCAAAGTAGAATATATATACGATACTGTGCACTGAGGCACACTTTTTTTTTTATGCATTCCGACTTTTCTTAGATGCGTACATGCACGCTGATTTGCCCACTGTGTGCAGCCAGCATGTTGGTGCACAGTCTGCATGCTCCGTCTTGGGTGGGCGTGCATGCAGGGTATATTTATGTTTCCATAGGCCACCTGACACTGATGAACACACAGGATCTTTAACATGCATGTTTGGTGTTCTGCATGTGTATACAGACGTGCATATTTGATGTTGTACATGTGTATACAGACGTACATATTTGGTGTTGTACATGTGTATACAGACGTGTATATTTGATGTTGTACATGTGTATACAGACGTGTATGTTTGATGTTGTACATGTGTATACAGACGTGCATATTTGATGTTCTGCATGTGTATAATACAGACATGCATATTTGATGTTCTGCATGTGTATACAGACGTGCATATTTGATGTTGTACATGTGTATCAGACAAAGTGGATTTAGTCACTAGCAGGTCTGCACACACGTTGATCTGGGAGGTAATAAAACATCTCCATCTTTTACCCACCACACAGGAGGTACTGAGGCAGGAATGAATACAGACCTACCGATTGGAAGTCTGATTCATATACCCGTCAGTCTTGGTCTGAAAAGTTTGAATTCTCTTCACAAAATCAGAATGCAGTGTACAACAGGATGGAAGAGGTTGGAGACTACAAGAACAGAGATGCAAATCAACATATAGCAGAGCAAAATGGGGCATAACAACACGGAACAGAAACGGACCAAAAACCAAATTAAGCTGATACTGAGAAACTTTTATTTTCCTTCGATTGGCACTCCATCTTTATTCACTATGTGCTAACAAAACACAGTCTTTCGATGCTTCTGACATAACGAAATTTCTCCTGAAAGAATCGATGAAAAAAAAATCACAGCATAAAAATGATTTATGCTGCACATACACACACACACACACACACACACACACACACACACACACAAACACACATATGTACACACACACACGTATGCACATGCACGCACGCACGTACACACACACCTGCACACGCATGTAGTCGAGCACACATACTGATATAATGGGATTGTGCGTGTGTGTATTAAACAGAATACTAGGCTGATTTGCCACTTTGGTCATCAAAACACTCTGTGGAGTGCAACATCATAAACCTGAACAGAATTATATTTGTACACAAATTAATGATATCAATGAGCAACTGATACACCTAGAAAATAGGCAGGAAGTTAGCGGATAGGTAGAAAGCTGGTGGACAGGTAGATAACTGGTGGATAGGCAGATAACTGGTGGATAGGCAGGTAGTTTGCGGATTGGCAGGTAGTTGGTAGAGATGCAGGTAGCTGTTGAGTGCAGGAAGCTGGTGGAAGTTGTAGGATAGTAAAGGAGGGAAAAGGTTATGTAGGAAGCTGGTGGATAGGGTAAAGGACGTAAAGGTTCTGCAAGAAGCTGGAGGTAGGGTGAAGGTAGGAAAGTGTTCTGCAGAAAGCAGGAGATAGGGTGAAAGTAGGAAATGCTTATGCTTCGGGAAAGGGTTCTGCGTAGAACTATGGACTCAAGATTTGATATCTTGAGTTCAACACAAGACTGTAACATTGTAACATTAAAAACTGGCCTGTTCGCTACCCATCTTAATGTTTCCATCATTCTGGTGGTGTCAGCTTAGTGTTTGATAGGTCCCTTCTTCCATTTCCCTGTTTCAAGACTTTGTCAGCCCATAGAGTTTTGTGCTGGCTAAGGAAATATGTCAGATAATTGTTGGCGGATTTGGGTGGTGCGCATATGGAGCTGTCCGAGCGCGATGAATCCCTCTTGAAATAACTCTGATAAGTCGAATAAGTCTGCAGAAGCTGGTGGATAGGATAAAGATGGGAAAGGGTTATGCAGGAAGCTGGTGGATAGGATAAAGATGGGAAAGGGTTATGCAGAAAGCTGGTGGATAGGATAAAGATGGGAAAGGGTTATGCAGAAAGCTGGTGGATAGGATAAAGATGGGAAAGGGTTATGCAGGAAGCTGGTGGATAGGATAAAGATGGGAAAGGGTTATGCAGAAAGCTGGTGGATAGGATAAAGATGGGAAAGGGTTATGCAGAAAGCTGGTGGATAGGATAAAGATGGGAAAGGGTTATGCAGGAAGCTGGTGGATAGGATAAAGATGGGAAAGGGTTATGCAGAAAGCTGGTGGATAGGATAAAGATGGGAAAGGGTTATGCAGAAAGCTGGTGGATAGGATAAAGATGGGAAAGGGTTATGCAGGAAGCTGGTGGATAGGGTGAAGATGGGAAAGGGTTATGCAGGAAGCTGGTGGATAGGGTGAAGATGGGAAAGGGCTATGCAGGAAGCTGGTAGATAGGGTGAAGATGGGAAAGGGCTATGCAGGAAGCTGGTGGATAGGGTGAAAATGGGAAAGGGCTATGCAGGAAGCTGGTGGATAGGGTGAACATGGGAAAGGGCTATGCAGGAAGCTGGTGGATAGGGTAAAAGATGGGAAAGGGTCATGCAGGAAGCTGGTGGATAGGGTGAAGATGGGAAAGGGTTATGCAGGAAGCTGGTGGATAGGGTGAAGATAGGAAAGGGTTATGCAGGAAGCTGGTGATAGGGTGAAGATAAAAGGTATCTGCAGGAAGCTGGTGGATAGGGTGAAAATGGGAAAGGGTTATGCAGGAAGCTGGTGGATAGGGTGAAGATGGGAAAGGGTTATGCAGGAAGCTGGTGGATAGGGTGAAGATGGGAAAGGGTTATGCAGGAAGCTGGTGGATAGGGTGAAGATGGGAAAGGGTTATGCAGGAAGCTGGTGGATAGGGTGAAGATGGGAAAGGGTTCATGCAGAAAGCTGGTGGATAGGGTGAAAATGGGAAAGGGTCATGCAGGAAGCTGGTGGATAGGGTGAACATGGGAAAGGGCTATGCAGGAAGCTGGTGGATAGGGTGAAGATGGGAAAGGACTATGCAGGAAGCTGGTGGATAGGGTGAAAATGGGAAAGGGCTATGCAGGAAGCTGGTGGATAGGGTGAAGATGGGAAAGGGTCATGCAGGAAGCTGGTGGATAGGGTGAAGATGGAAAAGGGTTATGCAGGAAGCTGGTGGATAGGGTGAAGATGGGAAAGGGTTATGCAGGAAGCTGGTGAATAGGGTGAAGATATAAAGGTATCTGCAGGAAGCTGGTGGATAGGGTGAAAATGGGAAAGGGTTATGCAGGAAGCTGGTGAATAGGGTGAAGATATAAAGGTATCTGCAGGAAGCTGGTGGATAGGGTGAAGATAGGAAAGGTTTATGCAGGAAGCTGGTGAATAGGGTGAAGATGGGAAAGGGTTATGCAGGAAGCTGGTGGATAGGGTGAAGATGGGAAAGGGTTATGCAGGAAGCTGGTGGATAGGGTGAAGATGGGAAAGGGTTATGCAGGAAGCTGGTGGATAGGGTGAAGATGGGAAAGGGTCATGCAGAAAGCTGGTGGATAGGGTGAAAATGGGAAAGGGTCATGCAGGAAGCTGGTGGATAGGGTGAACATGGGAAAGGGCTATGCAGGAAGCTGGTGGATAGGGTGAAGATGGGAAAGGACTATGCAGGAAGCTGGTGGATAGGGTGAAAATGGGAAAGGGCTATGCAGGAAGCTGGTGGATAGGGTGAAGATGGGAAAGGGTCATGCAGGAAGCTGGTGGATAGGGTGAAGATGGAAAGGGTTATGCAGGAAGCTGGTGGATAGGGTGAAGATGGGAAAGGGTTATGCAGGAAGCTGGTGAATAGGTGAAGATAGGAAAGGTATCTGCAGGAAGCTGGTGGATAGGGTGAAAATGGGAAAGGGTTATGCAGGAAGCTGGTGAATAGGGTGAAAATGGGAAAGGGTCATGCAGGAAGCTAGTGGATAGGGTGAAAATGGGAAAGGGTCATGCAGGAAGCTGGTGGATAGGGTGAAGATGGGATAGGGTCATGCAGGAAGCTGGTGGATAGGGTGAAGATGGGAAAGGGTTATGCAGGAAGCTGGTAGTTAGGGTGAAGATGGTAAAGGGTTATGCAGGAAGCTGGTGGATAGAGTGAAGATGGGAAGGGTCATGCAGGATGCTGGTGGATAGGGTGAAGACAGGAAAGGGTCATGCAGGAAGCTGGTGGATAGGGTGAAGACAGGAAAGGGTCATGCAGGAAGCTGGTGGATAGGGTGAAAATGGGAAAGGGTCATGCAGGAAGCTGGTGAATAGGGTGAAGACAGGAAAAGGTTATGCAGAAAGCTGGTGGATAGGGTGAAAATGGGAAAGGGTCATGCAGGAAGCTGGTGGATAGGGTGAAGATGGGAAAGGGATCATGCAGGAAGCTAGTGGATAGGGTGAAGATGGGAAGGGTCATGCAGGAAGCTAGTGGATAGGGTGAAGATGGGAAAGGGTCATGCAGGAAACTGGTGGATAGGGTGAAGATGGGAAAGGGTTATGCAGGAAGCTGGTGGATAGGGTGAAGATGGGAAAGGGTTATGCAGAAAGCTGGTGGATAGGGTGAAGATGGGAAAGGGTCATGCAGGAAGCTGGTGGATAGGGTGAAGATGGGAAATGGTTATGCAGAAAGCTGGTGGATTGGGTGAAGATGGGAAGGGGTCATGCAGAAAGCTGGTGGATTGGGTGAAGATGGGAAATGGTTATGCAGAAAGCTGGTGGATTGGGTGAAGATGGGAAGGGGTCATGCAGAAAGCTGGTGGATTGGGTGAAGATGGGAAAGGGCTATGCACGAAACTGGTGGATATAGTGAAGATGGGAAAGGTTATGAGGGAAGCTGGTAGTTAGGGTGAAGATGGGTAAAGGTTATGCAGAAAGCTGGTGGATAGGGTGAAGATGGGAAATGGTTATGCAGGAAACTGGAGACAGGGTTCAGGTAGGAAAGAGTTATGTAGGAGACTGGAGGACTGCTTGAGGGAACGAAAGGGTTAATCAAATGGTTGATTACTTCGACGTCAGCACTGCAGGCCTCTGCTTCCCACTTGACGACCAACTACCAGCGAACTTCAAATAGAGAAGTTTGTCGTCTGATGCGTTTGCTCTGAAAACAGAACATGCTTTAAATGTAGTGCATAATGAATTGAACATACATGCGTGTGCATGTTCACATACACATACAAATTATCACATACGTAAGTTTCTGTATTTTTGTATATTTTAAGCATTCCATGCAGTCTTTTCTCGGATGCATGTATTTATATTGTTTGTCCCGTATCTTTGCATCTGTTTTATTGCTGCACAGTCTGCATACTCTGTCTTTGGTGGGTATGCAATGTGGGTGTTTTCATTTTCCTTAAGCAATCAAACATCGACACAACTTACAGGATTTCAACATGCCAGTCTGATGCTCTGCGCTCCTACATATATGGGTCTGCACATACGCTGACTTGGGAGACTGGAAAATCCTTCACGATTTATCTACTAGTTAGTACCCAGGAGGGCTGAACCCCCTCCCCCCTACTGACTGGAACTCCAACGTTCTAACTACCAGACTATCATGCCCATGTTCTACATGTATATCTGAGAGTTGGCAGAAAGAAGAAGGAACATCCAAATCCTGAAACACGTACAACCTGTCTCAAGTGACCCTTATTCCTTTCATCATAGGTCATTATATCATCATGTGCAATGCTGCATGGCGGTGGTGATCACGGCCTTCCATACGAATCTATCTTTTGTCGCTGCAAGTATATTTCACACCCTTTTCTTCCTATCCACTCTGCAAACTAACATTTTCTGCCTAGATCTACCTAGTGCTCTTTTCCTCTCTAGCTTTCCTGTTGTGATCAGAAGCTCAAATTTCTCTTGTCTCATACATGTAGAATGTCCTACAAATGTTGCTTGTCTTTTCCGAATCTTCTTCAGTAATGTTCTTACGTTCTTTTCGTGTTTGTTTCGTATTTCCTAATCTCCCTCATTATTGTTCTTTTTGTGTTTGTTTCGTCTTTTCTTAATCTTCTTCATTAATGTTCTTTTAGTGTTTGTTTCTTTTAAGATCGTCTCGTTTGTTTTCTTTGCTGAGGTCACTATATAGTTTCTCTGTTTCTATATTTATATGTATCTCTGGTAGTTTTTATCCGTCTGTCACTGATAGTCAGGATATTTGTAAAGGATGCTCCATAACCCTGAGGTAAAAAAAAAAAAGCGAGTTGGAAGAGATCTCATATTTCTGGTGGCCAGAACTATGAAGGTGGTGCTCATCTCCTCTTCTTCACTGTTTTTTATCACACCACCTTGAACCACTATCACCATGAAATGACGATTAAGATGGACTGAGCACCAGACATAAGCGAGAAGACACAAGAACCTCAGCTGACGAACACTAGGAGATCTCAAGGAACTGAAACACACTTGAGATTTTATGCAGTGTTCGGCCCAAAACAAACAAGAGTGGAGAATCCGTCTTACTGTCCTAAATGCTGATATCATAATGGGCAGTTAGAAAGTACGTACCCTGAACCAGATAGGTACCCCTCTAAAGATGTGCGAACTGTAGACTGTGCGCACGAAGTTTTCTTCAAGCCAGACTCGAATCCATCAAGTCGGAACGGAATTAGGAAGTTCCTTTCATTTCTACGTCAACCAACCTTCTTCTGTTCTCTATATCAACTAGCCTTCTTCTTTCTTTCTACCAATTAGACTATTCTGTTCTCTCTACCAACTAGACTATTCTGTTCTCTATCAACTAGACCTGTTCTGTTCTCTCTCTCTACCAATCAGCCCTATTCTGCTCTCTCTATCAAAAGCCCTCTTCTGCTCTGTCTATATCAACCAGCCCTCTTCTGCTTTTACTGTCAACCAGCCCTCTTCTGCTCTGTCTATATATATCAACCAGCCCTCTTCTGCTCTGTCTATATATATCAACCAGCCCTCTTCTGCTTTTACTGTCAACCAGCCCTCTTCTGCTCTGTCTATATCAACCAGCCCTCTTCTGCTTTTACTGTCAACCAGCCCTCTTCTGCTCTGTCTATATATATCAACCAGCCCTCTTCTGCTCTGTCTATATATATATATCAATCAGCCCTCTTCTGCTCTGTCTATATATATATCAACCAGCCCTCTTCTGCTCTCTCTATCAAGCAGCCATCTTCTGCTCTGTCTATATCAACCATCTTCTGTTCTCTATATCAACCAGCCCTCTTCTGCTCTCTTTATATATATATCAACCAGCCCTCTTCTGCTCTCTTTATATATATATCAACCAGCCCTCTTCTGCTCTCTTTATATATATATCAACCAGCCCTCTTCTGCTCTCTTTATATATACTACACGTCATTATTTAAGGGCCAGGAACGTTTTTGAGTCAATTTTTGAAAGGAGAAATAACCTATTTTCTCTTACTCTTTTCTCCAATTCGTTGCCGTAACTGAATGGATAAGAGCTCAGACAACATTGCAGTTTCCTTTTGGCACGTGTTTGGGGATTTGCCGATTTGCAATGGGCGGCCCAAGGAAGACAATTTCCACACGAAATTGTCGAATCTTCAGCAGGGTCTCTCTGACGACGCAGGCAAGGTAGCGACAAAATTCGCTTTGCACGTGCAAGGCAAGCCCTTTTTGAACACTACTCCAGCCAAAGTTGCCCGCAGACGAGGATAAAAAGGACCCGTTCTTGGTTCGTTTTAACCATGCTTGCAAGACGACGGATGACGGATGAGCAGCGGGGGAGAGCCCTCGCTCTGCTTGATGAAGGCCTAGCGCAGCGGGAAGTTGCTAGACGACTTGAAGTGTCGCATTCCACAATCCAGAGACTGCTGGAGCGCTTCAATGAGACTGGAGCAGTCCAGGAAAGGCGTCACACGGGTCGACCCAGAGTAACGACAAGACAGCAAGACCGCTACCTTGCCCTCTCCGTCCTGAGGAAAGGGCATCCACTGCGGTGACCTTGAGGGGTCAGCTGAGGGACGCAACAGGTGCTAACATCAGCTGCAGCACGGTGAGAAGACGGCTACATGAGGCAAACTTGAGGTCACGGAGACCGGCCGTTCGACCCGTGCTGTCACCGGTCAACAGAGTGCGCCGCATGACCTGGGCCAGGGAGCACGTGACCTGGACAAGGCAACAGTGGGCCCGGGTCTTGTTTTCGGATGAGTCCAGGTTCACCCTGACCTTTAACGATGGCCGGGCTCGGGTGTGGCGACGTCAAGGGGAGAGGTTCGCTGACGCCACTGTCCAAGAGCATAACCGGTACGGCGGCGGGTCGGTGATGGTGTGGGGTGGCATGAGCCGTGGTACCCGGACCCCCCTGCTCCCCATTGACGGCATCCTGAACGGGGTCCGGTACCGGGACGAGGTTCTGGCGGCCGTGGCACTGCCTGCGCTTGTGGACCTTGGTCAAGGCGCCATCTTCCAGGACGACAATGCACCTGCGCATCGAGCACGCCTTGTGACCGACTTCCTGGAGCAGCATGAAGTCGTCCGTATGGCCTGGCCAGCGTGCTCACCTGACCTGAACCCAATTGAACACCTCTGGGATGTGCTCGGGAGGCGCATCAGGGACAACCACCCCCCACCGGGCACCCTGGCCAGGCTGGTCGACATCCTGCAGATCGAGTGGGCGGCCATCCCTCAGGACACACTCCGTACCCTTGTGGGGTCGATGCATCGGCGCTGTGAAGCATGCATCCAGGCTCGGGGCGGACACACGCGATATTGAAAACAGATTGGCCAAATCTGACACTTTCTGTTTTTTGAAAAGGGGGGGATGTTCCTTTAAATGCATGTGCTGTTCACTAATGGGTCATTGTGCTAATTTCTTTTTCCAAAACAGGTGTGGAAATGATGAAATAAAACATAGAATCAATTCTAAACATTGTCAATTATTTCAACTTAAAATTAGAGAGGAAGGAAGAAGTGGCCCTTAAATTATGATTAGGAGTATATATATCAACCAGCCCTCTTCTGCTCTCTTTCCATGTATATCAACCAGCCCTCTTCTGCTCTCTTTCCATATATATCAACCAGCCCTCTTCTGCTCTCTTTCCATGTATATCAACCAGCCCTCTTCTGCTCTCCTTCTATATACATGTATATCAACCAGCCCTCTTCTGGTCTCTTTCTATATATATCAACCAGCCCTGTTCTGCTCTCTTTCTATATACATGTATATCAACCAGCCCTCTTCTGCTCTCTTTCTATATACATGTATATCAACCAGTCCTCTTCTGCTCTCTTTCTATATACATGTATATCAACCAGCCCTCTTCTGTTCTCTTTCTATATACATGTATATCAACCAGCCCTCTTCTGGTCTTTTTCTATATATATCAACCAGCCCTGTTCTGCTCTCTTTCTATATACATGTATATCAACCAGCCCTCTTCTGGTCTCTTTCTATATACATGTATATCAACCAGCCCTCTTCTGCTCTCTTTCTATATACATGTATATCAACCAGCCCTCTTCTGGTCTCTTTCTATATACATGTATATCAACCAGTCCTCTTCTGCTCTCTTTCTATATACATGTATATCAACCAGCCCTCTTCTGCTCTCTTTCTATATATATCAACCAGCCCTGTTCTGCTCTCTTTCTATATACATGTATATCAACCAGCCCTCTTCTGGTCTCATTCTATATATATCAACCAGCCCTGTTCTGCTCTCTCTTTACATATATCAACCAGCCCTCTTCTGCTCTCTTTCTATATACATGTATATCAACCAGCCCTCTTCTGGTCTCATTCTATATATATCAACCAGCCCTGTTCTGCTCTCTCTTTACATATATCAACCAGCCCTCTTCTGCTCTCTTTCTATATATATCAACCAGCCCTCTTCTGCTCTCTTTCTAAATATATCAACCAGCCCTATTCTGCTCTCTCTCTCTCTATATATCAAGCAGCTCTCTTCTGCTCTCTTTCTATATATATCAAAAGCCCTTTCTGCTCTGTCTATATCAACCAGCCCTCTTCTGCTTTTACTGTCAACAGCCCTCTTCTGCTCTGTCAATACATATCAACCAGCCCTCTTCTGCTCTATCTGTATATATCAAACAGCCCTCTTCTGCTCTCTCTCTCTATATCAACCAGCCCTCTTCTGCTCTCTCTCTATATATCAACCAGCCCTCTTCTGCTCTTTCTGTATATACCAACCAGCCCTCTTCTGCTCTATCTGTATATATCAACCAGCCCTTTTCTGCTCTCTCTCTATATATCAACCAGCCCTCTTCTGCTCTCTCTGTATATATCAACCAGCCCTCTTCTGCTCTTTCTGTATATACCAACCAGCCCTCTTCTGCTCTATCTGTATATATCAACCAGCCCTTTTCTGCTCTCTCTGTATCAACCAGCCCTCTTCTGCTCTCTCTGTATATATCAACCAGCCCTCTTCTTCTCTCTCTGTATCAACCAGCCCTCTTCTGCTGTCTACATCAACCAGCCCTCTTCTGCTGTCTACATCAATCAGCCCTCTTCTGCTGTCTACATCAACCAGCCCTCTTCTGCTGTCTACTTCAATCAGCCCTCTTCTGCTGTCTATATAAGTATATTGATCAGCCCTCTCCTGCTGTCTGCATCAACCAACCCTCTTTTGCTGTCTATATCAACCAGCCCTCTTCTGCTGTCTACATCAACCAGCCCTCTTCTGCTGTCTACATCAACCAGCCCTCTTCTGCTGTCTATATTGACCAGCCCTCTCCTGCTGTCTACATCAACCAGCCCTCTTCTGCTATCTGCATCAACCAGCCCTCTTCTGCTCTGTCTCTATATTAACCAGCCCTCTTCTCTCTCCCTCAAGACCAACCAGTTCTCTTCTGCTTTCCTTCTATACCAACTACCTCTTTTCTGCTCTCTCTCCCTTTATACTAACCAGATCATCTGCGTCACTGAGGACTAGACAACGGTTATATTTTCTTACCCGTATCTCAACAGATCCTTACCCGTCTTCTCTCAGGTGACCGTGAAGCAGATGACGAGAAAGAAGGCAGGGAGGGGATGGTGTGTGGAAGGGCAGGCGACTGTGGCGCCTCTGTTCCTCCCTCTTCCTCTCCCTCCTTTTCCCCCAGCCCTTCTTTGTCACGCAAAGCCCGTGTGGCGCGGGCGGCACGCTGTCTACGCACTACGCGCGCCTCCTCGGCCGTCATACGCTTCTGGTTCCGTCGTGCACGCTTCCTACGCACGTTCAGCCCGTTCTCCTCGTCTGTGTCTGCGTTGGGACCACTTCTTTCCGACTGTGTCTGTGGAATAGGGTAAGGAAGGTAGCTTGAACGGTCGTTGGGGAGCAAGGCTTCAACTTACCTTGGGGACAGCATTACGCGCGCGCGTGCGTGTGTGTGTGTGTGTGTGTGTGTATGAGAGAGAGAGAGAGAGAGAGCAACAGAAAAGAGAGAGAGAGAGAAAAAAGTGACAGAAGAGAGAGAGAGAAAGAAAGAGAGAGAGAGACAGACAGAGAGACAGACAGAGAGAGTAAGAGACAGACAGACAGACAGATTCAGACGAAAACACTGACAAATCCTACAGTGATCAAATATGTTGACACACTCATCGATAGAAAAAAAACAACAACCCAACTCTGAACATCTCTGTAGCTGTTGCTGTTCAAAAGAAAACGCTAATGGATTCACATCGCTCACCTACAAGATCAGTATTGTCTATGGCCTACAAACCTTCAAAATACTCTCAAGACTTCCATCATCTGATGACAGAGTTGAGAAAAGGCTGTATCATTACTGTTTACAGCCCAGCCGACTGCGTAGTGCCATATCAGGGCTATAACCATCTCAACACCCCTTTACACCTGAAAAAATCCTGGAATAAAAAGTTAGATACACGTATCAATAATTTTTTTGCATATATCTGAGGATATGCCCCTGGCGTTGACCACGCAGTCCGATTCATCATAAGGGGTTTTAAAAAACTGAATACAAATAAATAAACATTACGAAGTACACCGAAACATGTATAAAAACTGGACGCAACGACCAACAACTGCTTCTGCGTATCACATTTTTTAGAGCCAAAAATGCACTTAATACAATGTAATTATCAACCCTAATAGACAGTATGGAAGGATTTAATGATAACACAGGTGAATGGGTCAGGAAGGCAGAAAATGAATGGAAAGAGACGATAGAAGGCAAAGGAACAAGTTTCAATTTCAGTTTCAGTTTCTCAAGATGAGGTCTCGGTGCTACGTATGAATTCCATATGCACAAAGTCACAGGTGCCATGTGATGGAGCAAGGGAGCAACACAGAAAATGACAGATGGGGGATACTATTTATACTGAGAGACCCGACATTCTCATGGACGGAAGAGGTTGTGGAGTAAGTTTCGTGGAATACAAACACCATGGTCGAGTAAGAGAGGCATGTTCGTTGTTCACAATGGCAAAGGTAGGACCCAGGTTTCATAAGATAACATCATCATCATGTGCCCTGCCGCATGGCGTTGGCAATCATGGCCCTCCATATGCATCTATCCCTTGTCGCTCTAAGTACACCTTCCACCCTCTCTGTCCTCGGCCATCCTGCAAGTCAGTCCAATATTTTCCCCCTGAGCCTACCTGATGTTCTCTTTCCCTCCAGCTTTCCTGTTGTGACCAGGTGCTCTAATTCCCTTTTCCTCATAAAATGGCCTATAAACGTTGCTTGTCTTTTCCTATTCTTCTTCATCAATGATCTTCTTGTGTCTACCTCCATCAAGACTGTCTCGTTTGTTTTCTTTGCTGCCTATGGAACATTTTCTTAGAAACCACACTTCGGCTGCCTCAATCTTGTTCTGGCTTTGCGTGTTGACTGTCCACACCTCACAACCGTATAACATTATCGGTTCTATATAGCATTCAAGAACTCTCTTTCTGATATTAATGAGACAACAGGATAAATACGTACAGTGCGGGGAGGCGGAGGTTGCATGGGGTGTGGATGGTGGTGATGTGCAGTGGGGGAGGAGTGCCAGGAGGTATGGGTGTGAGGGTCGTGGGCCACGTCCAGCAAGTAGTCCACCACGTTGTGGTCAGTCAGCTCCACCTCTGTGTTCCGCATCAACTGCCGCTCCACCTGACTGAGGCCCGTCATGTCGTCCTCTTTGAAAAAAGAGCAGGATACATACTGAAGCGTGTTTTAGGGGGGAAAATACAGTAAAAGTTTCAGTTTCAGTTTCTCAAGATGACGTCTCCGCGCTCGGAACGAATTCCATATGCACTAACGTCACAGGTGCCATGTGTATGGTGATCGTGGCACAAGCCTTAAGCCTACACATAAACCCATGAGCTGGCCAGGTCCTGAGGCCCTACCTAGATTATGTTTTACAAAGTCTATACTTCATACTGGCATTTTATCAGCCTACCATTGGAATAATCTTAGTTACGTGTAAATGGCATGTGTATCTGTGTATCTTACCCTCAAAAAAGGAACACACACACATACATATATATATATATATATATATATATATATATATATATATATATATATATATATATATATATATATTAAATAAATAAAGAATTAATTAAAGGTCTGAATCACAACACAACTAGCTATCCTGTATAAACTTGTCTCTCATGACAGAACACCCCCCACCCCCAGTCAATGCCCATATGCTCAGCTGTCTATCAACTAGGTGAAGACAATATTTTCTTAATCATAGATAGGTATGTAAGTAAGTGAGTAAGTAATTTAGTAAAATAAGTAAGTAAATAAATAAGTAAGCAAGCAAGCAAGTAAGTAAGCAAGCAAGCAAGTAAGCAGGCAAGCAAGTAAGCAAGTAAGAAAAGAGAGAAAAAGAAAGAAAAAAGTAAGTAGGTTAATAAGTAAATGAGTAAGTAAGTAAGCAAATAAGTCAATAAGAAGTAAGAAGGTGAATAAATAAATACAAAATAAATGAGTATGCAGATAAATAAACAGGTAAGAGATGAAAATAACATATAACAGTAAATACATTCATATACCCACATGCCCACACACAGACATACGCACATACATACACACTCATATCGACACAGCATGATGGCCGACAACAACAGCTACAACACCAACAGCAACAACAACACCAGCAAAGAGGAAACACCCATATATACATATCATGTGAAACTTACAGACATATCTGGATAACAATCAACAGACAGTAAAAGACAGACACGAGGACAGACCAAGACAGACAAAGAAGGATAGACGGACAGGCCAGCTGACCAACTGGCAAACGGACATTCAGACAGACACTGACCAGATCAAAGAACTGTTGTACACATACATATATCTTACACACATATATCTAAGTCAGACAGAAAGAGAGAGAGAGAGGGGGTATATGGACAAAATGTGCGTGTTGTTTTTACATACCAATTAGTGCTACTATATCAGGGAGACCAGTGTCCTGTGTCATCTGCAACTCGTGGAGGGCCGCAGTCACACATGGCGAGTTCAGCATGCTCTCCTCCGATTGCCTGCCACACCAAACATATACAGACACCTATCCAGTCCACTGGCTGTTAAACACTAGCCAACCTACGAATCAACTTGCCACCACTACATACTGTTAAACGCCGGCCAACTTACCAACAACTGCCACTGCTACATGCTGTGAATCACTAACCAACTAAAGAATCAACCAACCAACCAAACTACCACCAATCTCTTCTGTTGCCCAAATATCCTCAGTACACCAACAAACCAATTTCACACAAAACCTTGGTTAAGCATCAATCAATCAATCACTAAATCATCTGGCTACCCTGCTAACTAATGTACTAACGAACGATTTAACAAGAAATGAAGCAACGAACGTTAATGAACAAACAATTCCAAATTTCAGTTTTCTGAAGAGAGTGGTCTATTCTAGAAACATTTCCTTACGCAATGACATCGCATTTGCCAGCCATGATGAGAAATAAATCATAGCATATGCTATAAACCCTACGCACTGGTGAGGTCTTGCACTTTTACATTCGCAATGGTGAAGTCTTGCATTTTTACCTGCTCACTGGTGAGGTCTTGCATTTTTACCTGCGCACTGGTGAGGTCTTGCATTTTTACCTGCGCACTGGTGAGGTCCTGCATTTTTACGTACTCACTGGTGAGGTCCTGCATTTTTACCTTCGCACTGGGGAGGTCTTGAATTTTTACCTAACTTACGGGTTCTTCAAACTTCAACCATCAATCAATACTTTCAACAACCAAGGAGATAAAACTCACCAATAAGCAATTAAGTGATCAGTTAATTAACCAACACAGCAACCAGCCAATCTTTTTCTCGTTCGCCGTAACACTTGGGAGTTTAATCTCGAGGATAAAATAGATCATCTTCTGTAGCACAGCTTCTCCTGCAGGCTCAAAGAGTGTCGGCCAGATCCCCTCTCTCGGTAACTGGCATCTCTCGCAGTCCTGGAGGATATGTGTTCTTCTGTCTGGTCAGCTTCTCCACAGGGTACTGGGAGATGGTACAAGTCGGAAGCACTTGTTCATGGCGGTTCAGTCCGCAGGTGGAGAGCAATGACTTCCTCTTGCCAGGGCAGCCCGTGGTAACTGTCTGTAGCTGGGGTGTTCTGAACAGAGACTTGATAATGTTTTTCATCTCCGTGTGGCTGCTGCTATTCCCTTTCTGTTCATACTCCCAGCTTTACCATTTTGTTTAAACACTTCTTCATGAACTGGATGGCACAGTATGAGGGGATCCCCTACATTATTTGTATAGCGCACCTGATGAACGTTCTGAGATGGAGAGGACAGGACGGGTGGTCACTTTCTTCCAGCTGTGATCCCACTCCTTTGCTGAAGCGTTCATGTAAAGTCCTCACAGTCCACAGCGCCAGGTCTAGTGTAGATTGTTGACTGCCACCGGAAAGAATAGAAGGCAGGTTGGTCTGCAAGGTCATTGGCAAGTAACTGATGTTTCTTGTCCTGCCAAGTTTCATTTTCTTCTCAAGTCGAGTGTGTCTTATCTCCAGTTCCGGGAATGACTGCAGAAGTTTCCAACGATGAGAAAGCCGCTGTTTGGGATTTAGATGCTGTAAAGAAATATCATCTTGTCACTGGGGCAGTACCTGTTGAATTCAAGGGTGTTGCTGGTGGTGGTGATGATCTTAACTTTGATGTATTCAGCTTCTCTGTGTTTCTTGGTTTTGCTGGATGGCTGCTTCTAACCAGCATCATTACTCCTTTTTTTTCTTTGCCAATCATTCATAAGAGCCTGGTATTCTCTGATCTTGGAAGGTTCCCCTCCCTGCTGATGTTTCCTGTATGCAGGTGAAGTTAACGTTGTCCTCGAACAGAAAGTGCTCAAGTTCGGCCTTCTTGTTGGAGCATCTTTCAGCATCAAAGGCATGATGGTAATACCAGGTTTGAAACCAACTTAACCATCCCATCATCCAACCAAATAACCGACTGACCAATCAGCTTCATTCAGGTAGCATTGTACACACACACACACACACACACACACACACACACACACACACACACACACACACACACACACACACACACACACACAAACATATACTCACGAACCTGTGAGTGAAGTTGGTGACCATGGCAGGGACGGGAGTAGCCAGTCTGGGCAGAAAACAAGTCGGGACACATGGTGTTCGTGGTGAATTGGGCTGGCTGAAGCTCAGATTGACCAGTCTTGGCAACACTTTGGCGCTGTTCGTCGTAGATGATGCCAGAAAACTTCTAATCGCTACAGGAGCTTTAAAACAGGGACTTTGGGGGTTGGTTTGTGGCTGGTTTCCTACGTCCCGTGGATCTTGAAAGAGGTCAACATTCTCGCTTGAGTCTTCTGATAAAGACGCGTCTCCTCTTTCCTCAGTACACTGTTCACAGCACAAATTCAAACACTCAAAGAATCAAGCATTCCGATTTTTTTTTCGAATGCGTGTATGCACGTTGTTTTGCTCACACTGTACAGGCAGTATGTTGCTTCATACTCTGTCTTCTGTAAGCACGCATGCTGGGTGTTTTCATGATTCCAGAAGCCACCAAACACTGACATGACTTACATACCATGCATACTTTAAAGTTCTGCACGCATAAACCCCTGCAGGAAGTGTAGGTACTAAAAAGATCTGTTGACATGGGAGAGCGGCAAAAATCACCACTCTTTACCCACCAGGCGGGAGGTATGCATCCAGGCAGAATCCAACTCCGGACCAGCCCATCAGAAGTTCTGACGTCTTACCCACTTGAATACCTCACCCTTCATAGCACAAATAAAAACAAACCAGAACAAGCGTATATATATATATATATATATATATATATATATATATATATATATATATATATATATATATATATGTATATATGTTAATGAAAAATTCAAGTAAACTGAGGAACCTTAATGAGGTTATTGTATGTCCTACACATAAAGTCGAGAACTGATGAACAGACTATAAAAAGATTACATATTATTTCCATGATCACCGTTTTGTTTTTTATGAACTTCACTTAAACAGGTGTGAACCTGCTTCTAAAACACAAACATTTTGAAATTACGATGTAAGTGATCAGCTTCAAGAAAATGTATTGACATAGCTGGCAGACTGGTTATCCAATAATATAGGAACCAGAAAAACCCTAAAACAGAACCAGAACGTGTATTTTCAGTTCAGTTCAGTTCAATGTCGAGCTTGCTTGGCTATCCATGACACGTTTCCTCCATCCCTCTCTGTCAGACATTGCAGTAGGTAGTTCATCATACTGACAGCCCGTATCATCGATCAGTTGGTCAATGAAGGTCTTCTTTGGACGTCCTTGTCTTTGTTTGCCGTGACTGGGTCTCCATAGTAGAACATTTCCTACCAGTTCCTCTTTGCTGCGCCAGCAGTGTCCCGCGAAACGCAGTCTTTGTTGACGTATTGATTTACTGATTGGTGGGATCTTACCATATAACTCTTTGTTTGTTGGATGTTCTCTCCAGGATTTGTTCAGGGCTGCACGTAGCATTCGTGTGTATGCTCCATCAATCTTCTTCTCCAATGTCGTTGTTAGGGTCCAAGAGATTGATCCATATGTAAGAATGGACTCTACTGCTGCTCGGAAGAAGTTCCTTTTCAGGTTGTCTGGTAGACTGGATTTCCTTGTCGGTCCTAGGATAGGCTGTCAAGCACCAGAAGAAGTCAAACGGGTGGCGGATAGGGGTAACTGCAAATATCCAATAAGCAGTCCCGGACCAAATCATGGGAGGCCCTTTGGCAAGGCCGAGCACCCATCAGCCACCCTTGCTAGGGTCACAGTGAAACCAGGGACAGCAGCATGGCAGATGTGCACATCAGCGGAGGAACTTTGTTTAGTCAACGGTGAAGTACACAAGACGCTGGACAGAGACGCCCAGGGTCACCTAGTTCGCTTGGGAAACTACTGCTCAAACTTGTATGAGGTGGCGACCGCAAGTGCTTATTTAGCTAAAGAAAGCAAATGAAATGACACAAATACAAAGAAGTTCATCCCGCATCACTCGTCGCGTGGTCAAACATGGAGCGCCTCCTGCAACGGTGTCTCAGGCTGCAGTCGAAAAATCAGCTACTGAGACCAAAATAATCAAAATACCAAAAACTCGAAACTTAAATACATGACTGATGAAGGGAAAGAGAGACATCTTCATAGCTACTCTCAATGCCCGTACACTTCAGAAGGAGGGACAGATACCTGAACTAACTGCATAAGCAGAATCTACAAACCAAAACATCATTTCCCTCAAGAACATAGATTCATACATGAAGACATTGCAACAAAAGAACACGATTTCGGAAGTTGGAAGCTGATTACATGTTCAGCCTGGAAAAACAGCGTGAATGCTACAACTGGCGGAATTGGAATGCCTTTCAGACAGCAGGCCTACAATGCACTTAGCATTGTCAAAATGATATCTCCAAGAATTATGATGGCTACTTTCAACGGAAACCCTTGAACCTCGATAGTCTCCTGTTACAGCCCCACTAATGCAAGTGATGAAGCGGAAGTCGAAAGATTTTATCAGGACTTAACATCAGTCACCAGACAAATCCCGAAGCACAACATTCTCATTATTGGTGGCGACTTCAATGCACAACTTGGAAACATTGATAGCTTTAAACATACATATCACTCTCAGACTAACAGAAACGGCTCTATGCTAAAAGACTACCCCAATGAAAACAATCTCTTACGCCTCAACACTCTATACAGAAAAGAACAGGTCAGCTATGGACACACAAATCTCCAAATGGGAGCAAAGCACAACTCGACTATATTATCATCAATAAGAAATGGAAAAACAGTGCAAAAAATTGCAGAGCATTCAGCTCGTTTGTCAGTGTTGCATCAGACCACCGCATCGTTTCTGCTCGACTTCGTTTGAGCCTTCGAGCAAATATAAACACATCTTGCAACACTATTACAGATGACTGGTCAAATCTAAACGACAATCCTGAAATTCGTAACATCTTCATAACAAGGGTGAGAAATAGATTTGCTGCCCTACAAGATACAGCCTCAGCAAAGACTGCTAACATGACATACAACCACTTTGAAATGGTATGTAAAGAAACAGCTGCAGACACTATCCCGCTGAAACCCAAAATAAAAAAAACAAACTCCCTGTGTGAGTGAGGAAATCTGTCAAAAACGCAAACAACTACAAGAAACTGCACAACTAAAAGACTCTCAACCATCTCCTTAGAACATCTTCTACTTCAATAATGCTCGTGCTGCTCTCATAAAGACCTATGAAGCAGAGCAAACGAACTATCTACAAAGCAAGATCGACCAGATCACAAATGCTGTCAGCAACAAAACGTCTGCTGTTGCATGGAAAACAGTGAACGAAATTAGCGGTACAAAAAAGCTGTAACAGAGCTAAGCTAAAAGCAACTAGCCAAGGAGAGCGAGTAAAACTGTGGCAACAACACATCCAAGACATACTCGGGAAACCTTCAGAAATCTCTAAAGAAGAAATAACTCCAGTCTTCACGAAGGAGCTGAATATCAAGAAAGGACCATTTACGCTGGATGAACTACTGATACAGTGAAAAGCATTCAGTGTGGAAAAGCATGCGGACTCGATGAGATACCAGCGGAAGTATGGAAAATAGAGGAATTTCACCAGATTCTGCTGGAATGCTGCAACAACATTTATAACCAAGACCCAATAGAAAAATGGACTAAAGGATGCTTGCTTCCTTTCCCCAAGAAAGGTGACCTCAGAATCACAAAGAACTACCGTGGAATCACATTGACTGCAATTTCTGCAAAGATCTACATCCTAATGCTCCTAAATAGTATAAGGCCGGAGGTAGATCCAGTTCTGAGGAAAAACCAAAACGGGTTTCGCCAAAACAGATCGACATCTGGACAAATACTCACCATCAGACGCATATTGGAAGGCATAAAAACCAAAAACCTCCCAGCTGTTCTCCTATTCATCGACTTTTCCAAGGCTTTTGATTCGATCCACCGAGGAAAGATGAAGGAGATTCTAACTGCATATGGACTACCCAAGGAAACAGTAGACGCCATCATGATGCTGTATTAGAATACCCGCTCTATGGTTCGCTCCCCCGAGGAGACACAGACTTCTTCAACATCACTGCTGGAGTCCTTCAAGGAGATACGCTTGCCCCCTACATTTTCATCATCTGTCTCGACTATGTGCTGAGGAAAGCAGTGGATAAGAACAAAAAACTCGGTTTTACCCTCACAAAACAGAAAAGCAGACCGACCCTGCGGTAAAGATAACAGATGCCGACTACGCTGATGACCTGGCTGTTCTCGCAGACCACCTAAAGGATGCAATATCTCTCCTTCACAATATCGAAAGAACAGCAATGGAGATCGGGCTCCACCTCAATGCGAACAAAACAGAGTCCATCTGCCTGAATCAAGACGCATCAGAAGGTATGAGAAGTCTCAATGGAGATGCGATCAAACAAGTTCAAGACTTTAAATATCTTGGCAGCTACATTGATCCACAGAACAAGACGTCAATACCAGACTCGGAAATGCCTGGGCGCTCTAAATCAACGCGTATTTAATACAACTAAACAAGACAAGCGCAAAATTTCGGCCAACTGGCCGTTGTCAAGCGTAAATGTTAAATCACACGAATAAACACCAAATACAAAAATTAGGAGAAAAAGACTAAAACTTCCCTGTTGTGTTGTGAGACGTTCTTCTGGCTTGGGGTCCCTTCCATTCTCTAAATCTGGCTAGTCAGCTTTTGATGAACATTTAGATCTAACTTCTCTGAGAACAGCTGAGGCAAATGTACGAGTGTTACAAATGTCTGAAAATATTTTATTGGGGTCGTTATCGATGCTCAGTCCAAACATTCGCAGAATATGTGGTTGTGTTGTGGGAAAACTATTCAAAATTTGTTCGGACACATTTTATCCCGGGGTGGGTAGACCCTCCAAAAAAAATAAACAAACTTAGATCTAGTTTGACAAATCTGCAATTAATGGCTGGCAGATGCCAGATCCCGTCGGATTTGTTATATGACTTTCGTTTGAGCTGAATAATTGTACGTTGAAAAGCTCAGAGGTTTTGGTTTTAATCATTTTTAAATTATGTTGCTACGCTTTTGGATAAAAATGACATTTTATTTGGATTTTATTGAACATTAACAAACGCTGAAACGAGTACGACATATTCTGATATTAATTCATAATTGTATCATTTATATTTATTTAATGTGTTACTTTGTCATTGGAATTGAATTTTTTGAAAGAATTATGTCTATAAAATCATGTCTTTTGTTGGAAAAAAATACCTTTAAAGATCGTTCTGTTTCTTCTGCTGTCAACTGTGGTAGTGGTCCTTTGTTTATGAGAGAATGCAATATAAGACTTGGCTTGGGAACTTTCATTGTCACAGTTAGGTTCGTTGGTCTGTCATCGTCTGGTCACCAAAGGGAGGGCACTAGTCCAGCAGTGCGGCATAAAAAGGAAAGTGGGAGGGTCAACTTTCCATTTCCGGGTTAACGAAACCCGATGTTGTCGCTGGGTTGCCTGTAAAGTAATTTGGAAATCTTCATACTTTTGGAGCTGTTGGCGGAAGAATAACTGGTTTTAACCGACATGTGCAACGATTGTGTAAAAGAAGACTTTCCTGAAAGGGTATTCTGGGTTATATTTTGATATTATCGTTTACAGATAGGTGTGTGACAATATTTATTACTTATGAGCAACGACAAGTGTCAAGTATAAAGTAAAATGACAAAAAGTTGTGAAAATAGATACTAAGATTAAAGATAGGCTAGGTTTTAAAATTCTTCGTTCAGGCTTATTATCGTCGTTGTTGAAGCCGAATGAAATCATTGTATCAGTCATCTGTCAGTAGGTTGCTGGGAAGCGAGAGAGACCTAAACTGCATCATGATACGCAGTCGGTGTCATGGGCTCGATGGAGGCCCTCTTCAAGCCAAGGGTCTTGCAGTTTTGGCACTGCATTGTTGAATCATCTATAAAATCATAAAATGAATGTTTGTGTATTGGTAACTTAAGATTGAAGACTCAATATTTTTGCCTTTTCCAAAACAGTGTGGATAGTTGGTCTTCAGGCATGTTAGTGTTATGATATGATACACACATATGCAAAGAATAATCAACTGGTTGATTGCAGTCATTTCCCTGGAAAAAGAAGAAGAAACACATTGACCGTAAAATTTTCCACATCAGTGCCATAAAATATTTGAAACAACCTCCCCCTCCTCAACTCCCCCACCCAGCCCCAGTGCACATAGGCACACACAATGAACTTTCACACACACGTGCACTTATACAAGTTATAGTGTGCAAAACCATCACCAAATGTAAAACTTAATTCAGAGTGAAAAATTCACTACGTTGATATTGAAAACAGTTGAAAAAAAAAAAGGAGTGACTGAGCGGCTGCAGTAACTCAGTAAAGCGGGCCATTTAAAATCTATATGCAGCAGATTTAGATGCAATAATGGAAGTGGCTAAAATCTTTACATATTCTCATGCTAGGTTAAACAAAGATCAAACAGTATAATGCCTCTACAGAGTAGTAATAAAAGCTTCTCTCTGCATAGACTAAAAGTAATAAATGCTCTCATATGAGTCAAGTTCATACAGATATGGAAACTAGCCTCCCCCCCCCCCCCCCACATCTCCCAACTAGGTGATATTTGCAAACAAGGAAGGCCATGTTGTTGAGATATCCAGATTAGAGATAAACCATGGACAACCACAATCCTCCAGGAAGCAGATTGTAGTCTGCAGTTAAATGTCCCGATATCATGAAAGCTGTCATGTGTTCATCAGTTTGATCTTATTCTGTGAAGAACGATTTCCTTATTATTTCACTTAGCGAATAAATCATTGAAATAAAGTTGATGATAATAAGTTGAAGAAGCACACTTTTAGAGCATACAATCATACTGTAGCCATTTCTATAAGAATACAAACCAAAATATTGAACAGAATTGCTGTTGGAGACAATTCTCTATAACAAAAATAGAAAAAATTTAATTGTAGAACCGTTTTGGTCATGAAACATTAAAAAAGTCATTAGCTGATTAGACTTTTATTTTATTTCTCTCGTTTTAATTAATGCTTTCTATTCTAATAGCTAATGTAATAATAATGTAATATTAATAACAGTAATAATAATAATGATGATGATGGTGATAATGATAGTAATAATGATTCCATTTATGTAGCACAAACATACATGTCAGAGAATGCTCGTTGCACTTTACGAACAGCATAAACATTGCGATGTTAATACAGTAATGTGGTGCAACAATCAGATACGTACAATGATACATCAGTCACATTCAGTGCAGCATAAACATTTCATTGTCAATACATTATAATGCAATACAAACACATGGGCTACAGTATACAATAAATCAATGTAACATAAACATGGTTCATCAAAGATGACAAGAAATATGTTTTTCACTATTTCACTATTTTCAGTTTATGATTATCAGCACTTGACAATCACACACATGAAAATAGACACACACATATAAGCACGCATACACACACACACAACACACACACACACACACACACACACACACACACACACACACACACACACACATATATACATACACATACCTTGTGTATATGTATATATATATATATATATATATATATATATATATATATATACACACACATACACACTCATAGTCATACACCTGCACACACACACATACACACACATGCAGATGATGCACAAATACACACACACATACATTAGACAAATTGTAATACCATTGGCTTTAAAAACCAGTCTGTTGACCAAGTTTCTGTGTTAGGCATATATTTGTTTGTGTATGCTTATTATGTGTAGAATAGCAAGGACTGTATTTAAGACAGGTCGTTTGAACCTAAAGCTACTATCTTTGAGTAATAAAGTGTGTTCAAAGTTTCAAATAGTAGTTAACAGTACTAATACTAGTGATAGTGCTAATTGTCTGGTAAGTTTTAATTTGATTGTTTATTACTGGCATTTAGTGGATAGGTTTTTTTATGTGAATTGTTTTGAATTTGATAATCATGTTACACTCATTGTTGCCATTTACTTATCATGTATTTGTCACTTTGTGTGACTTACTGTGCATGTGCATTCTCCTGCATCAGTGCTTTTATAAATGTACACACACACATGCACGCACGCACACACGCACGCACACACACACACACACACACACACACACACACACACACACACACACACACACACACACACACACACACACACACACACACACACACACACACGTGCATGTGCGCGCACGCGCGTGCACAGAGTTTTACATGGATGTTTTCACCAATCACCAGGACACCATGTGCCTGGACACGGGGTCCTATTGTTGAACTACGCTGGCTGCGCACAGTGTGGTGGCAGGGAGCTGGAGATCAAGAACCGCATTATCACGGAAGACGTAGAAGAATTCATCACATATCACCGTAAGCAACAGAGCCTAAAGAACCTTTCCTACACTTGCCAGAAAAGACAGGAAGAAATGTCTCACCTGTAAGACTGACTGGTTGGTGCCACTTTGGATTTTTGATGGGCATGATAGTCCATCGAACACTGCTCTTCCAGTTAGGGGGGGGGGGGAGGGGGGGGGTAAAAGATGGAATTTTTCCAGTAAAAGTTGGAGATTTTTCCAGTAAAAGATGGAGATTTTTTCCAGTGAAATATTGAGATTTTTCTTATCTCTCAGATAAGTTTTATATAGATCTGTTTGTGTTTGAATTCCCTTCATGTGTGTGCACATGATCAAACACACATGTTAATAATTCTATACGCCATGTCAGTGTTCTGTGACTGATGGTAACATGAAAACACCAGCTTGCACCCCAAAAACAAAGTATGAGTGTGTTAATGGTGGGGTAGAAACAAAAACAACAGCATGTTTGTGAAAACATGCTCATATAGTCAGTTGTACATGGGACTTGCAATTCAGAAATGAGAAAGACCCCCTCCCCCCCCTCCCCCCTCCCCCCCCCCCAAAAAAAAGCACTCCCAGAAAGCAAACAATAATGACAACAACAAAACCACAAAAAAACTTTGAGAGCCTCTTGAGGGCTTATGATTTATGATGGCACCCACCAGATGACCTGGCAGTTAGAGAGGGTTTTTTGTTTGTTTTTTTGTTTGTTGTTGTTGTTGTCTTTTACTTCTGAGTTCAGATTTTTTTTTTTTCTGATGTGCCTGTGCACAGTGTTCTGTTTGTATGTGTTCTTTTTGTTTGCTTTAACAAAAACTTTCATTCTTAATTTCTGTATTAATTATCATTGAATGTGTAAGAATATACTGTATGATTTTGGCTTGTCTGTTTTTTGTTTTGTTTTTGTATTGTTCGTTGTTTTGTTTATATAGCATGGTGATTTTTCCTAAAGAAAAGTTTGCAAACTACACCTTCTTTGTTGCTGTGGTTTCTTTTACATTGTTTAATGGATGCTGCACATATGACCTCAGATTATCACTTCATCCAAAGGACTAGCACCCAGACCACCACTGAAAGTGTAGAGAGAAGGGAGAAAAATCTCTATGTACTTGTATGGGGCTTTCTATTTATGCTGGATCATTGTAGTTGAAGAGATACTCGTACATATCACTGTAATGTCGCTGAAATTTGATTCAGTGACAGATTGATGCATGGATTATCAGTAGTATCCTGGTATGTAAGCTTGCACGTCCGTAAAATGTAATGTGGGCTTTTCATAACCACAAGGCAAGGTAGGGCCACAGGACCTGGCCAGCTCATGGGTTTATGTGCAGGCTTAAGGCTTGTGCCATGATCACCATACACATGGCACCTGTACTTAGTGCATATGGAATTGGTTCAGACATCATCTTGAGAAACTGGAATTGAAACTGAATAACTACAAAGGACATTTCAGAATATTTTCATGCACCCAGATAACATTTCAGAGGATTTCTTTTATAGCCCCAGTTAAACTTTCAGAGGATTTTTGTTCTCCAAATGGATGGGTGCAACAGTCAGTTTGGAAGGTCTGGGTTTGAACCTGTCTGTGTCTGTCGGGTAAAGGGTGGAGATTTTTCCATTCACCAGGTCAGTGTGTGCACAATTTTTTTTTTTAAAGATCATTGCACTTACAGAGGTTACATTTGTGTTCATCACTGTTTGAGTTTTCCTTATTTTCTGTGGTTTCCAATGGCACAGAATGTGTCATCACCTGTTTGAGTTATCCCTTATTTTCTGTGGTTTCTCAATGGCCACAGAAGCGTGCTCATTACCTGTTTGAGTTTTCCCTTATTTTCTGTGGTTTCTCAATGGCCACAGAAGCTGGCACAACTGTCACAGTGCAGTGATAAAGTTGTTGAGGAGGATAATAACCAAGATGCTGTGGAGTTCCTTCTAGTATTGAGACTGCGTGACAGGGTAGTACTCTTTGTTCATTATCATTATATATCCTGGTGCCAGCCAGGCCCGTGAGATACAGACACACTGCAGTATTGGCCAGGAGATTTGAGCAACACCTTCAATGATGCATCCGTGAAATGTATGAGATTTTTTGACTGTGTAGTCCCAGTCTTCCCAATGAGCCTGAACCATGCTCAGTTGTGGATAGGAGCTGGTTGAAGCTGAAAAATCCCACAGTATATTTTGAAGGGACTGATGGGGATTTTAACTCACGACATCGCAGTCAGTAGTTTGTTGTACTAACCACTACAACTCCGTGACTGGTTCAACATGTGTGCTGATTTGCTAGAGCCTGGTTCCCTTTCATAAATACAGTAGGGATGATAATCTGAAGGCCATGCGGGTCCATTTAGGTTTGAGACTGCTTCAGTGCATGTAATGTTATGGCTGTACATTGTGTAGAGCATATTTGAAGCATGTATTGATGTTGGCGTTTATGTTGTGTGTATGTATGTATGTGTGTGTGTGTGTGTGTGTGTGTGCACATCTGTGTGTGTGCATGTTTATGTGTGTGTGTGTGTGTGCACATGTGTGTGTGCACATATGTGTGTGTGTGTGCACATGTGTGTGTGTGTGCATGTGTTGTGTGTGTGTGTAAGAGAGAGGGAGAGAGAGAGAGTGTTGTTTATCAGTGCTGACACTGATTATGATATTGTACAGTATTGAGAAGAGTTGAAAATAAACAATTGTTCTGAAATAATGAACATTATTGCTGTTGTATTTTGGGGCCTGTAGTCGAGTGTTAGAGCGCTCGTCTCGTGCGGAAGGTCGTGGTTCGAACCGCTAAACGCGGTCGATTTTTCCGGCCTGAAAACTCCCTCTGTCCACCAGCAGTGAATGGGTACCTGACTTCGGTCGGGAGGTTAAAAAGCGGCGAAGGAGAGATGGCTCCGCCTTTCATAATGCCGTGCCTAGATCGGTGAATCATTTAACAGTTCACCGCCCCTACGGTCATATTGACCATGGGACCTTTAACCTTTAACCTTTGTAGTGTCCTTTCATCAGAGGAACATTTTCCTATGACTGTTTCAGACATCTGTTCCCATTGTGAGCATGTGGTGGCCAACCATGAATATACCTTCAAAGTGACAGATGAGTACCAGGTATGAAATACTTTCATCTTTAAATAATGGTAACTGATTGTTGGGTCACATTCCTTATGATTTCTGATTACTACTTGACACTGAATGCAATAATGCTGTATCGTTGGATTTCAAAGCTTTTGAGTACATGTCACTTCTTGTTTTTTGTCCTTTTTGGAATGTGTGTGTATGTATTCTCTCTCTCTCTCCCCCCCCCCTCTCTCTCCTCTCGTGTCCCTCTTGAGACCTCGGATGTGTGCAGCAATGGAGCACCCTTTATTTTTTTTATTTTTTGCTCACCTTCCCCTCCTCTTTTTTTTCTTTTCTTTTGTCTCAGTGTATGCAAGTTGTGTGTGTGTGTGTGTGTGTGTGTGTGTGTGTGTGTGTGTGTGTGTGTGTGTGTGTGTGTGTGTGTATGTGTGCACAGACAGTGAAATCCTCATGAATATTTTAGGCGGGCAGGCAGACAGACAGACAGTTAGACAGACAGACAGATTTACCTTTACTTAGGAGGCAGTTAGACTTTGACAGACATATGTTATCACCTTTACTTTAGGCAGTCTGATTCATCATTTTCTTTCTTTTGCATTTCAAAGGAAATGGAAAAAAGTTCTGTTTGTTTGTATGTTTGTTCCTTCAGTTGGATGTTTTTTATCTTTGTTTTTATGTGGTGTTTTACTCTGATGTGTACTGATTTTACAGAGTTATCTGTTTAGGCATTTATCAGGACCAACGAGTTTACTTTGGAGATAGTTACTTGTGTCGCTGACTTCTTGATGTTACATTTTGTTCTTATTATCAGTGTGTGGTGATTGTTTTAAAAACAGTTGTAGTATTGAATATTGAACATGTTTTTAATGTGCGGTCCAATTTTTGTTTTGTATCATTTCTTCGCATGTCAGGAATTTGTCTTATTATACAGATAATATAAGAATGTTTTTTTTTTTTTTTTTTTTTAAGAATCATCATACTCAGGGAGATTTGCTTTGTGGTCATCTGTTTTTCTCTTTTTTTTGGGTTTGTGTTTGTTTTGTTTTGTGCCATATTCTATGCCACCTTAATGGGCCGCAGAAGCTCGCACAGTTTTGACGTTGCGATGATGATGATGACATGAGAATGATAGTCATGATGTTCTGGAGTTCCATCTAGAATTGAGACTGTGTGGCAGGGCTGTACTCTATGCTTACCATCATAACATATCCTGGCATCAACCAGGTCAGAAAGATAAAGACACCTGCAGTGTTGGTCAGAAGATTTGAACAACACTGTCAATGACGCATCTGTGAAGTGGATGAGACTTGATGCGTGGTCCCAGTCTTCCCAAGGAGCCCATAGCATGCTCAACTGTACGTAGGAGCTGGGTGGAACCAAAAATCCCACAATGATTTTTGAAGGGATTGATTGGGATTCAAACCCACAACCTTCCAGTCTGTTGCACTAAGCATTACACTGCCACAATCCCTCATCCTTTCCATGTAGCCTACCGCATTGCCATAGCACTGAAAACTGTCTACTACACATTCTCAACAATCTCCTCATGCAACTGAATACTGGCAAAGTCTCTCTGCCTCACACTCTTGATGTCTGCAACATTTGAAAACATTGCATCAAGGATTTCCTTCAGTGAATTCAAAACTTGGCATCTCTGACATTGCTCTGTCTTGGTTCACTTCATACCTATCAAACAGAAAACAAACCGTTCTCATCAATGGCACTTACTCTCAACCTGCATACCTGACCTGTGGTGTTCCACAAGGATCTGTCCTTGGCCCTGTTCTTTTCACTCTTTACACCTCCCCCCTGTCCACCATCACCAACTCCCATTCTATAAAACACCACTTCTATGCTGATGACACCCAACTTCAAGACAGTGACTCACCTGATAATATACAGCGCCTGTTGACTCGCACCACTGAGTGTTACTCGGACATTAAGAACTGGATGACACACAATAGACTTCAGCTTAATGACGACAAAACAGAAGCTATCCTCATTGGCACCCGTCAGAAACTTTCTCAGCTGCCTCCTCTTTCTCTCCCATTATGTAACACATCAGTCCCAATTTCTGATTCAGCTAAAAACCTTGGTGTCTGCATTGACTCTACCCTCTCCATGAACAACTTTGTTTCTCAAACTGCCAGATCCTGCTACTATCATCTCCATCGTATAAAGCTGATCAGGAAGTATCTCTCTGTCGAAACAACTGCAAAACTCGTTCTCTCCTTCATAATGTCTCGCATTGACTATTGCAATTCACTCCTGTCTGGTCTTCCTGCCTCCACCATTCACATCCTACAGCGCATTCAAAACAATGCTGCACGCCTTGTACTCAAAAAGAAAAAAGCTGACCACATATCTCCTCTCCTGGCACAACTTCACTGGCTCCCTGTATCAAAGCGCATACAGTACAAACTAGACACCATGTGCTACAAAAGCCTCAATAACGCAGCCCCCGATTACCTGTCAAGCCTACTTGAGATCTATGTTCCCTCACGTACCCTCCGCTCTGCCTCTGATCCTCTGACTCTTCGCTTTCCACGCACTAAGCTCAATACCTATGGTCCACGAGCCTTCTCTGTTTCTGGTCCACTCTCCTGGAACAAACTTCCTCTCTCAGTCCGTCAGCAACCTACTTTTGTCTCCTTCAAGTCCGCTCTCAAAACTCACCTTTTCTCTCCTGCATAAAATCCTAACCTCACTCAACCCTCCCTCTGCAGCCTGTCTCCGCTCGGAGGGAATCACATGGTTATAATATATAATTGTATGCTATGCTCTCTATAATTTTCCATTGCTTTTATTCTTGCTTTTATTGCTTTTATTCTTTCTCCCCATTTATAGCCATGCGTGTGTGTGGGTGTGTGTGTGTGTGTGTGTGTGTGTGTGTGTGTGTGTGTGTGTGTGTGTGTGTGTCTGTGTGTGTGTGTGCGTGTGTGTGCGGGCGTGCGTGCCTGCGTGTGTGTCTGCTTCAGCGCTTAGATTTGATTTTATCAAGATTTTGCGCTATATAAATGTTGTAATTATATTACACCATGTCATCCTTATGTTGAGTTACTGATTGAATAAATGCATAAATGAATGTGTTTGGTTCCATTAATGATTTGAATAAATGCATGAATGAATGAATAAACGGATGTTTGAATGCATAAATGATAGTGAAACAATAAATGAATGAATGCATGGAAGGATTTTTCAGTGAATGAAGAAGTGGTAAACTTACGATGATGTCTCCTCTAGTATAGTGACATTTTTTTTCAGGAATATGAGATGTCCTGTCTACTGTGTGGAAATGGTGAAGACTCCAGAAGTATAATGCCTATTGATCCACGTGGCCCCCTGACATAGTAGTTTATGGTTTCTGAAGTAACAAGTTTTTTTTCAGGAAAAGAGAGCGATATTTGAGAGATGATATGGCCCAATGAAATGCCCTCTGGTCATGATGAAAGCACTTCAATGCAATTGTGAATTGTGTTAAATATGATACAAATAAGGTTTTGGTAATCATTTGGTTTTTCATTGTTAAATCAGCTGTTGTACAGAACTGTTACTGTTGTTTTCTTCTAATGTTAAATTTATGTGACAGTATGTCAGTTTTCTATGCTGCTTTGACATCTGATGTCATGTTTCACTTTGCTGTGTAATAATATACTTATTCACACCATTTTAACATCTGATTTTCTGAGTACTGATTTTTGAAATTTCATGAGATAAGTTGTGTACATATGTATGCAGGAATTTGTTTGGTGTAAAAGTAGAGCTCTCACTTTCAGTCATGACTGTACAGGTTGAAGTGTGGCGCAAAAAAAAAAAAAAAAAAAAAAAGTGTGCATGCAGCAGTCAGCCCACACATGAATGGATACCTGAGCCTGCAGTGTGTACTGTTAGGGAGGGTAAATTTAGGCTTGTATACTATTTTCCGTCCGCTTGTAGTTGTACCAGGAGATGTGGCCTGGAGATGAAGCTATTAGTGTGGAGCTAGACAGGGAGGAGATGGGCACTGCCCTTATAATGCTTGCCTGGAGACTGTGACAGTGACAATGATAGTGATACTTTATTTTCCAGCAGTAGAAGTTATTACTAAAAGCCACTTTTCAAACTTTCTGTTGCTTGCATGCTGGGTGTCTCTATGTTTCTGTAAACCAGCCACAGACAAGAGAGAGAAAAGCTGAGGTCTTTGCCATCTCACTGTCTTATGACCTCACAGTTATGGACCATTCTTTGATTTTACTTTACCTTTTGAGAAAAAGCAATGGTTGACCATTGTTTTTCTTTTCTGATTACTTTGGCCTATGGTGCTGTGCTTGGTGCATCCAGGTCCTCTTCAAACCATATGTTGATTCTGAAGTAGATGATCCATGTTTGCTGTCAGCAGTATTTTTGGGGACCTCAGTTGCTCAGAAGATTGAGAGTTGGATTCACATGCTGGTGGTTGTGGGTATAAACCTGGAGTGTATTACATTAAACTTACATTCTTACTGCAAGTGTTGTTCAGGAGGTGTAAGTGTAGGATTAGACTAGTTCCCTTTCCTCGCTTATCTGGGATGGTTATCCGTGTTGACCATATCAGCTGAGGCGGATGCTTAGTCAGACTGTATCAAATCAATCAGTCATAATTATCACTCATAGCCATAGTCTCTCTCAAGACATGTGTGGTGGTCATCATTCATAATCCATTTTTATCACTTTACATTGCAAGTTCAACTAGATGCTGGTACTCTCAAGGGCTGAAGTGTTGATTCATGGAAGTATGTGGTATTCCATTGATAAACCTGTTGTTGGAAGAGATTATGGAACTGGTCAGATGTAACAAGTTGTCATATCTGCAGGTGCACATTGACACTCATTGTTAATGACAATACTCACAAAGTGGTTGGCAAATAAACTACAGACTGGGATGCTGTGAGTTCAGACCCCGGCCAAAAAACCCTATATGACTAATGTATATTTTTCCAACACTGCAATCTGTAGGTTATGCTATGTCATAAAGACTAAAAAAATCGTCCATGATTTTATTCTGATGATTTACATTTAACTGAACATATGGAGCAGCCATGTAGACACGACGGAGATTAAAAAAAATCATTGTTGGATTTATCTTTATTATCCTTTTGTTCTGTGTACCACCATGAATATTTCTAAGACTTTGACATTGCTTACAAAGGTCACAAACCAGCTCTTATTGATTGGAGTGTTGGGCTAGTGGTTTAATTTCCTGCTTTTGAAAATAGAGACTAGGGTTCAATTCCTGGTTGGACAGGGATTTTTCTCCACCCTCCACCAGATCTTGTGTGGTGGTGTGTGTGTTGTCTTTTTGATAAGGTGATAAACTGTGTGCAGCATAATCATAACGCACATAAAAGCCCACGGCAGCAAAGGAGTTGTTCTTTACAGCATTATGCAGAAAAATCTGCATGAGCAGATGAACAGAAAGACATGCAGGAAAAAGGAATGAGGTGTTATATTGTGATCTGCTTTCCCGCAGAACCATCTTAACTTTCAGACAAAAAATTGTGTTTAGTAACGAACCAAAGAAGCACAAAAATAGAATTGGAACACACAAATATGTTATGAAACAAGACAGACACACATTTTCGGCCAGCTGGTTTTTGTAAGGTGTATACAAAAGACAACAAAGAAGAAATGCAATCTCTATCCACAAAAAACAGTAGACATGTCCCAAACGTAGCATACAGTGATATACACATCTGCCATTTCTCCTGCTGGATGCCACGTTTTGGAAGTTGCCTGCTGTTTTTTTGTTCTTTGTTGTGCATTCATTCTTTGCTCTCTTTTGTATACGCTTGACAAAGGCCTGTTGGCTGAAAATTTGTGCCTGGCTTATTTTGTGATATTAAATAGGCTTTCTAATTCTATTTTTGTGTCTTTTCTGGTCAGAAACTTTGTTGTGACTGAAGTAAATGAATAAAAAGTTGATAGAGATACAAAAATGTTAACAGACAATGCTTTGTTGAGAACACTGAAGTTGGCGTCACCCTTTTTTGTTTATGATGTCTTAGCACATTAAATGTTTTTAGATGTACATAAGATGATGCTTTGATTGTTTTTATTTGTATGTATATTGATACATGCTTGTGCATGTGTGTAATATGGTACATGCTTGTGTATGTATGATAATTATAGCGTTGTAATGCATATTCGAATTGCTTGAGTGCACTTGGTGGTAGTGTATGCAGCTCTGATCAAGAACGTTGGTTGATTATGTGACTGTTCCTACTGTGTGCATATATGAAAATCTAACAGAGTAACAGCAACAACGACAAAAGACACACCCTTACACACTTGCTGCACACACACACACACACACACACACACACACACACACACACACACACACACACACACACACACACACACACACACACACACACACACACACATGCACATATGCACATGCATACACACATACATGCAGATACACAGACTCGTACACACAAAAACAAAAAAACACACGGACCTTACACACATACGCCGATCCAATTTCCATTATTTTTAAATTTGGATATGGTGCATTAAAGAGTGCCATGTCTCATAATTTTTTCTGATCATTACTTTTAAATAAAACCAAATTTAAGCTTATTTTGCCTTTGTTTTTACTGTCTTGTGGTGTATGTGTGTGTGTGTGTGTGTGTGTGTGTGTGTGTGTGTGTGTGTGTTGCGCGCGTGTGTATGGTTGTGCAATGCATATTATATGTGTGTGTATGTTGTGTGTGTTTTTGTGTGTGTATAAATGCTTCGCCCTTTTCTCCTCACATTTTTGTAGGATTTTTTTCTGGCCCTTTTTCAACATCGCTTGAGTTACTTTGATCCCGTGCTGAGTCTCAATACACCACCAAACCCAAGTTCGTTCATTCAAAGTCCATGGGAGTTTGTATTGTCAAATCGCCGTGGGGCCACCCTCTAGAGAAGGCTGCATTGCTGCTGGTCACTTTGGAATTCTGATCCATCATACTTTGTCTCTTCTTACAGGCCCCCTATCACTGACAGTAATGCTCAGTCACAGAGACAAACTGATGACATTAATCCCCCCTGTCCCCTTCCTCACCCTGATAAAGAGGCTACCACCACCATCTTCCAGCGACAGCCTCCCCTCCCCCCCCCCCCCCCCCCACCTACCACTGATATAAAGACTTTCCTTCATGCGGGGATGCAGCAGAGAAAACTTGAACCGAGGTCGGGGTAGATCTTTGATAACTTTCAGGATGTTATGATATTTGATGATTTTATGATAATGGGGATGATAATCTTAAGGTTATTCAGTTCCATGTTGGACCGAGTGTACGTGGCGTGGCTGTACATTGTGCCCATTTTCATAACATATCCTGGCATCAACCAGGCCCGAGAGATACAGACACCCGCAATCTTGGCCAGGAAGTTGAGTAACACCTGCAATAATGCATTCATGAAGTGGATTTGACAAAGTGGTCCCATTCTTCCCAATGAGCCCATAGTGCAATCGGTTCTTGGTTGGAGCTGGTTGAGTGGAAATTTTTTCTAAATCAAAATTATATGAATTGATGGGTTTCAAATGTCCAGCTTTCCAGTCATCAGTGCGTTGAGCTAACCACTTTGCCACAGCGACTGGTTGTTTTTGTTATTTATATTGTTTATTTTTGGCGTTTCGATTTTGTTGGGATGTGTATACACATATTGTTTTGCTCACACTGCACAGCTGGTATGTTTGCTGCAGTCTGCATATTTGGTCTTCCATGGGCGTGAAACCGAGGTGTTCTCATGTTTCCGCGAGCCGCAGGGTACTGACTTGATTTGCAGGATCTTTAACATGCACATTTGATGCCCCTGCATGCATATATGCATAAAGGTTGTTTTGGCACTGGCAAGTTGCACACATGCTTACTTCAGGATAGGAAAAATCTTCACCTTTTACCCATGAGACGGGAGGTACCCTGGCAGAATCGAACTCCAGATCCTCTGATTGGAAGTCTGATGTCTTACCCACTTGATTATTGTGCCTGTAATGCCGTATAATTATTCACAGCTCTTTCTTTCAATGTTAGTCTCTCTCACACACAATGCACACACACGCATGCACACACACGCATTCACACACACACACACACACACACACACACACACACACACACACACACACACACAACACACACACAAAACACACGCTACCGACACATACAAAGTGCAAATAAATACAGCAAAATAGAATTAAACATTTATGGAGGACGGAATGTTTTTATTCAAAACAAACTGAAGTAATATATATATGTGATAATATATAATTTATAATATATAATATATATATATCTGTGTTGTGTGGTGGGTGGTGTGTGTGTGTGTGTGTGTGTGTGTGTGCCAAGACTTTCATCTTGAAAGATCAAAAAAAAAAATTACAGTTGAAATACAAAACATTTGATGATCATGGTTACCAGTACATGTATATAAATGGAACAACAGAAATCATGTAAATAGAACATGAAATACCATTAAAATAACATGTTTGATTGCCTAAACAAAACAATTTTAACCCTTTGACTCTCGCACCCTGCCCACCAGCATCCTGCATTGTCAACCATGCTAACAAAGCAAAAACTTGACTCTTCCACTCCATCACCCTATCCAACTTCCCGCAGGAAACTTGTAAATTGGGTAAAGGAATTAAAGGGTGGTTTTGTTTTTGTTTTTGTTTTTTTGCAATTGTTGGATAGGGTGCGAGAGTCAAAGAGTTAACATATTGGTATAGATGTAAAAGATGCAACACAAATGATGAAACTTTTATAGGATGAAGATAATTTGTCAAAGAAGGCATTTTTATAATGCAGTACGAGTATTAGTGATTGAAATTGCTACAATTGATATGTATTATCAAAATAGTATGTTTAAAAAAAAAAAAAAAAGGGGGGGGGGAGTCAAAAGAAAAGAAAAGCAAGCACACACACACACACAAGCATACACACACAAGTGCGTGCGCACACACACACACACACACACACAAGCACATGCACGAACACACACATACACACACACGCAAAGAGGCAAGACAGTAATGAAGTAATGAGTGGCTCAGAAATTGGGACTATTTTTCTTTTTGTTTGTGTGTGTGTATGTGTACATATGTGTGTTTGTATGTGTGTGTGTGCAACCACTGTGCTGTATGCTTCAGTGGGATGCAACAGCTGTTTGTTTCTGTACTCGATGGAAGGGAACTAACACAACTCACATCCCTGTGTCTTTGCAGACAATAGTTAATACTTATGAACACCATGACGGTAAGTGAATTCAATACACCTATATGCAGGCAATAAGTCCCTTACATAGCATTTGATCAACATCACAGTGGTCAGCTTATTTGCAATATTAACGGTCACAGACGAGTTTACTTTTGCAAGTCCAGATATCAAAGCCACAAATGGATGATAGTCACTCAGAGCCCGGCTGATATTGGATCCAGTAGTATTTTGAATTCGGCCATACGCCTGAGAAAAAAAACAACACTTTTTTAAATTCAACCACAGTAGTAGGCCTCTGTCAGTCAGTGTTGGCTATGGATGATGCGCTCTTGTGTCACGTCGTGTCAAGTTTACGCCTCTAGAGCACCACAGGCTGTCGCTGGTAAGGCTGATACGGGACAGGCAGTATCTTCGACAGCAGATGCATGTATGAATGCCGGCCATGGGATTGCCTTTACAGGGGATTGCTTTTCACCTGACTCTCTTTTCCTCAGGTAAAAGTCTGGATCTTCTTGTCCCCTGACCTGAGTTGTTTCTGGAGCACACTACGCCATCTGTTGTGGTCGGCTGCTGTGTACTTCCTAGCTCTCTGTGTTGATGTCCAGAGCTTTCATATCGGGCTTGCAGACGTCTTTGTGTCGTACCTGCGGGGCGGCCAACAGATCTCTTGCAAGAGACTAGTTCACTGTAAAGGATATCCTTCGGGACACGTCCATCTTCCATCCGGTACACATGGCCAAGCCAGAGCAGGCTACATTACCGGAGCAATTTGTGCATGGTGGGGAGACCAGCGCACGCTAGGACCCGGGCGTTTGGTATTTTGTGGCTCCACTTGATGCTGAAGACGCAGTGAAGGCAGCGCAAATGAAAGCTGTTCAGCTTTTGCTTTTGTTTGGCATATATTGTTCATGTTTCGCTGCCATACAGTATAGTGCTGATGATGCAGGCGTTTTACACTGCCATCTTGGTTGGAGTTGTCAGCTTTTGGTTCTCCCAGATGCGAGCAGTAAGTCGGCCTGAGGTTGCTGCAGCCATGCCAATGCGCTTGTTGATCAAGGCATCGAGGGACAGATTGTTGCTGATGATGGACCCGAGGTATGTGAACTGGTGGAGTTGTCGATGGTGATGACAGGTGGGATGTCCACGTCGTAGCTCAGCACATTCGTCTTTTGCAGGCTGATGGTCAGACCAAAGTCTCTGCAGGCTGTCTATGAGCACTGGAGTTGTTGCTCAGTGTGTGAGGTAACAGCAGCAGCATTGACAAAGAGCTCACACTCCTTTGTCTCTGTTTTCAGTCTTGCGAGGATGAAGAGTCGCCTGTCGCATCTGGTGTGTAGGCACACTCCTTCCGTTCAGTCCCAAAAGCATGCTTCAAGTGCATGGAGAAGAAGATGCCAAATAGGGTGTGCGCAAAGACACAGCCTTGCTTCATGCCACTTTTGATATCAAAAGTACTCGTACTGGATGGTTGCCTTCATAATTATTGTCGTGGACTGATCTGATCAGGCTGTGCAGCTTTGGGAGGCATTCTGTTTTCAGGAGAATGTTGAACAGTACACCCTTGCTGACCATGTCAAAGGCTTTGTGAGGTCGATGAAGGCGACATAGAGGGTTTTTTTGCTGTTCTCTGCATTTCTTCTGTAGTTGTTGAAGGGAAAAAATCATGTCCACTGTAGGAATGTTCTGATCAGAAACTGCACTGGGACTCAGGGAAGATACGCTCAGCTAGTTTTGGAGATGCGCCTACACGACTCGGGCTACGTTTGCCTACGATGTTCAGTAGGGAATGCCCTGTAGTTGTTGCAGTCGTGGGTTACGAACTCGACATGCATATACTTATAGGTAGGTCTATCACTGTTTTGAATTCAGCATAAGCCAGAGAAAAAAGTGACACAATATTTTGGATCAGGCCACAAACCAGATGAATAAGTGACACACCTGCTATCTGATCACACCACCCACCATGACACCAAAACCATCTTTCAGGGTGTGTTGTGTCGAGAGTTTGACCAAGACAGCAATAGTATCGGTACTCGTGTACTGAATGTTTCCCTACGCATGCTACTGGAACTGACACCAGTGTTAAGCTTATACCATAACTGTAGGGACCGGTTTGTACGTGCTAGCATGTATTTGATCCTTGAATGCATTGTATATATTTTAGTACATTAAAACAAGATCATTGTATTGCGAATGTTTCCTGTGGAATGCGTGATCACCACATCACAGTCAACACACAACCACATTCCTAGTTAATAAGAAGCACACGAGGGACCCAGAGCACCAATGTCTCGTTACCCTCCAATCACCTCCCAAGCTCCCGACGGCACATGATAACTATTTTATCAAGCAAAAAAAAAAAAAAAAAAAAAGGGGGGGGGGGGCATCCATGCACTGCATGACCCATTCGGACCCGGTCATCAGTTACCTTATTTACAAACCGAATGGCAAGGTAGGGGAGATGACAAACCCCAGGATACAGCCACACAACGCGCACCAATCAAGTCCAGCCTAGATACTGGACTAAGACGGAATGAAAAAGCCCTTAACACCTTATTCCGGGCTTCATCTCTCTGCTGGTCAGTCCCGCCCGCCTGCCAGCTCTATTCCCTTCACTATGGTCTGGCACACCTAGCAGTCAAAAGATCCAAATGTTGCTTTAGTACAACCAAGGGTTGTTCAAACTGGCCGCGAAAGTGCATGGATGCTCAGACACAGCCCATTTTGCCATTCAGCTAGGTTTTAATACAAACCCACCCCCCACCCACCCAAGTTGCTTTGCCCAGTCTTTCCTGTTCAAGCACAGGCCAGCAGATCTTTCCCTGTGGTCATCAGGCCTGATCCCCTGAAGTCAACGGCCAAGCCACAAGTAAAAGTCAACAAAAAACACCAGAGGGTGCTTGATGGGACCCAGAGCACTGGCACCTCACTACTCACAAGATGTGTGTATGATCACCAACAGGAAAAAGAATCTTCAATTTTGACAATTTTGTAACACTAGCTAAACAACAAGCTCAGAAATGTAAATTCAAAGATGGGAGGCAGATGAGAGGTCCACAAACTTACTCTCAAAGTGGACACAGAAGCCCAGGGAAACATCCTAGCCTCTCCCGGTTGAGGGAAATATTTTGACTGTGACTTCACCACAAGACAACCTCCCCAAGGACAAAATTGCTTCAGCGGAAAAAAGTGTGTCATATTGTACAACGGACAAACATTCCCTGTTACGGTGTCACCATGATTCCTTGCAAATTCAACAGCTCAAGCTGCGAAACACGGCATTCTTCATTGTTGAGGTTCCAGGAACCTGCCATCATAGGATTTTCCATCCTAAAAAAGCCCAAAACTCGTCACAATGAATACAACCTAAGTCCACATAACCTGCAGGTGAAGTCCAGATCCAGGTGGCACCTATCAAACTGAAACGGTCAGCGACCTCAAACATCACTACCCTGACCAATTCGACAGAATTGGCATGCTGCCTGACCATGCCTGACCCTGATGTTCCTACCCATGTCGACGCTCCCAGAAACCCCCCATAGTTCTGAACGACACCATCAAGAAAAAACAAATAATACCAACCAGCACAACAATGGGAAACTCTGCAACCCCATAAAATACCCACCAAGCCAAGGAAAATCCTTGGAGCTGTGCTGTTCCACTGCAATGATCATTGCAGACTACTTCAGCTAATACTTTGTACAGATTTGAACAGGATACCAGCAGCAGAATTTCATTAGAGCTATGAAACATCTTCTCAGAACACAGCATTCCAAAGATGGTGATCAGTGACAACGGGCCACAATTTGCTGCTGAACCCTTTGTACAGTTTGCAAAGGAATGGCAGTTTGACCATACAACGTCATCTCAAAGGTACCCTAGTCCAATGGATTCACAGAACGCCAGGATACAGAAAGGGGACATTGGCTCTGACCAAAGCCTTAAAACCAGACCTGATCCAGGCCTAACTCTCTTGTGCCTTCGCACACATCCATCAGTCCAACCCTACCTTGCCCCATTGAAATCTTCACAGAAGGAAAGCCAGGTCCAACATCCTCTCTAAGCAGACCAGCAACAGGCCAACCAACAGCGACATACGCAGAGCCCCATAAACACCAAGCAGCTTAAAAAACTACTATGACCGCTGTGCTACTGACCTGCCTGCCCTCTTCTGAGGTCAAGCAGTCCATCTTCAGGACCAGTCTGGGAAATTGCAGGAAACTAAGGTGGTGGAGAATTGCAACGAGCACAGATTGTACATTTTAACAACACCAACTGGACAAGAGCCGTTGGAGAAACTGCGTCTACCCCCATGATGTCCCTCAAACGACAGAAAGGATCGTAAGTTTGATCCTCAAGTGGTTCACAGGAAACCTGGGGCATGTTTCATGTCTGTGATGTCCTGTTGGGTGAGTACTAAGAAATGAATTGGTCACCAGTCAGCGTGGCAAAGTGGTTCAGCGAAACGGACCACTGACTGGGAGCTCTTGAGTTCAAACCCCCTGATAGATTTTTTTTCCTCTGCCCTGACTGGCTCATGATATCCAGAACTGAGCATGTGATGGGTTCATTGGGAAGATTGAACCAACCAACCAACCAAACCAACGACCAACCAACCAACAACCAACCAACCAACCAACCAACCAACAACCAACCAACCAACTAACCAACCAACCAACAACCAACCAACCAACCAAACCAACCAAACAAACAAAAACAAGCAAACAAACCAACAAAAACCTGATCGAAAATACTGTTCTTCTTTCACACAATCACAGGCGTCTTCTTCGTTTTGTTAGTTTGTTTGGCATCTTCATGGTCCAGCCACAAATGGCAAAGAATGTGTTTTTTTCCAGCACCTGCCAACTGCCAAAGACCTTGGTGGTGGCCAGAAGAGTTGTAATTGTCCATGATTGATTTGGTTCATTTTTTACGTCGACACCTACTTCAGATGATATCGCCAATGTTGATAACCATCCCAGGGAAGTCAAGGGGGGAGGGGGGACCTATCTGATCCTATACTGACACCACCAGAACAACGATATTAAGATGGGACCGTGAGAAGGCCAGTTTTAATATAGCACACCCCAGGATTCGAACCCACAACCATTAGCATGTGAATCTGACGCTCAACAGACTGAGCTACTGAGGCCCGCCGAAGTTGGCCATGTCTCCTGCCACTCCACTTAATCTTGTTGAGGCCCAGGACCCGGGCTGCTTCATTCTGAAGGGGCCTCAGTGGGGTAAGCGTCATTGTTTTCTGATATAGGTGACCACATAGACATTCACGTTACTTACAATAATATTATGTGGTGCCATTGTTTGTTAAAAGGCGTCTGCAGGTCTGAGGCAAGTTTCACAGGCGTAGCAAAGTGAGACAAAGCTTTGCTAAAACGAGCCAGTCAAGCGAGCGGGTTTCTTAATACGGTTCCCGCTATTGCGAGCAAAGCTAGCAGCTACGTTAGCGAAGCGTAGCGGTCTCCAGAGGTGCTACCTTACAATTTCAAGATGGCGACCGCGTGTGTATCAGGATGCACATCTTTGTCCTCTGTTGCTGTCTTAGTTAAATTTGCCGCAAAAGTGGTTAAAATGTTTATCAGTAATTGAAGAGACATCAGGCAAAGAGTCGTCAGCAATTTTACTCAGAAGAAGCAAATTCACGTGTTTTTTTTCATGTGTTCCGCCATCTTGGATTTTCTGGGTGTGCTAGATTTGCTATGACCAGTTTTGTACACACACTCACCCCTAGATTAGCTAGCTGCTAGCATCTAGCTTTAGCTCAAATTGATTTGCTACACCTGAGAAACTCGCCTATGGTAGGCCTACTTCTGACTTCAGCCATGATTAGAGGTGTGCCCATGCTCAAACACAGGAGACAAAACTCAGGGTCAGCTGTTGTTTTAGATGTCAAATGTTAACGGATCAATTGCTTTCGAGTAACGATGTGATTATGGGGGTCAAAGGTCATGGGTCAAAGATGATAAGGTTCATGTTGTGGATCAAATGTATGAGGTCAGCGGTTTTCAATTGGCTTGCCGTTTATGACATCAATTGGTCAAAGGGTAAAAAGCTACGGGGTCAAGGGTAACAATGTCAAAGGTCAGGGGGCGGGGGTCACATGTAGCTGACACTGAGCAGTTCCACTCCGGCATTGCCGTTCTCTACACACACGGAGTCACTGGTCTTGCCGTTACACACTGACGTCACCACTGGCTCTTCATTGCCTTTGCGTTGCTCTCCATTGAAGCGGCCTATCTCTGCCTGCACACACACACACACACACACACACACACACACACACACACACACACACACACACACACACATATATATATATATATGTATGTGTATATATAAATAAATACACACACGTATATGTATGTATATACATATATATATATATATATACATATATATATGTATATACACACATATATATATACACACATATGTACACACAGATACAGACATATACACACATACATACACAAATACAAACAGACAGACCATCCACACCACCATCACTATCTGTACATCTACCATATATCAACATCACTACCACCACCATCATCATCATCATCATTCCACCACCCTGCTGCCACAGCCACCACCACCATCACCATTACTACTATCACCACTGCTACTGACACCAACATCACTTCCGCTGCTGTCATCACCACCACCACTACCACTTCCACAATCGCTACCATCATCACCACCATTATCACCACCACCATCACCATCATCACCACCCCCACCATCACCACCACTACCACCACCACCACTCCCACCGCTACCGTCACCATCATCGCCACCACTACAGTAGAGTCAACATCACCACCACCATTGTCGCTACCATCACCGTCACCATCATCATCACCTCCAAAACAAAATAATAACAACACAAGTTTATGGCTGTCTTTCCAAAGAATATACGATTAATAATAACACATGTCTTACCTTAGCTGACCCCTGATTTTTAGGCTATCGTTAGATATCATAATATAACGACAATCTCACTCTTGCCCAACACACGTCACCTACACGCTCACAAAAAACAACATGGACCGACGGCCAATCACACGTACACACACACAAACTAATACCGCTACACGTATACAAACTAAAGCCCCCTCTTGACGCCTCCCACCCCTGAAAATATCAAACTTACACATTAACCTTTTGACTCCCGCACCCTGTCCACCAGCATCCTGCATTGTCAACCATGCTAGCAAAACAAAAACATCCCTTTGACTCCCTCATCATATCCACCAGCTTTCTGCAGGAAGCTGGTGGATAGGATGAGGGAGTCAAAGGGTTGAGTTTTTTGCAGTTGGTAGATAGAGTGCAGGAGTCAAGGGTTAAAGTTTAAACACATAGAACCGCGCGTGCACACACACTCTCACACACACACACCCAATACTCTCCCTTCTCCACTCTCCCCTATCAACACCACACACATCCACACACACACACACACACACACAAACACGCACACACACACACACACACGCACACACACACAAAGAATAGTGCGATGAATACGTTAGTTCAAATAAATGATGCTTATGAAGAAAATACGACGTACATGAAATTTAAAAAAAAGAGGGAGAATAACAAAGAAAAGAAAAGAAAAGCAGAACACAGGAAAAGACGACCAGCAAGCAGTCACCCAGGAAGTAGTGAGACAGGACAACCAGGCAAATTAGCGTGATGTTCAAGTTTTGAAAATGTGATAAAAAAAAAGGACTGAAAAACAGAAAAGAAAAAAAAGGAAGAAAAAGGGAAAAAAAACTAACACACACACACACACATACCCACACACCACACACCACACACACACACACACACCACACACACACACACGCACACACCACACACAACCACACATCAACACAACGCAAACCACAACATTAACGTTGGTTATAAAGGCACGTTAGGCTGAATCAGAATGAAAACAAGCGAACAGGGGACATGGGAATAAAAAGGACACCCGAACAAAAGGTGCATCCAGCGACTATTTACCGCAAAGCTCGGGTCAGCAACCTGCTGACGCCTGCCCTGTCCTTCAGATGATATAGGACAATGAACGTGCCAGAGGTTGGTGGAAGAAGACAGACAGCAAGTATTTCCTATTATGAATTCTTTACTTGTGCCCACTCAACGTGTTTCTCTCCCCTTTCATTTCTTGTTCAAGGCCATGATGTCCAACTATGTCATCTACCTTCTCCTATCCCACTTTACCATTAAATCTCTCATTATTATTGTAATGTCCTGTGATTTACACGAGCCTTGGCCGTCTCTAATTCTTCATAGACGTTGTCAATTTCTTCCTCATACTTACAGATGTTGGTACATGCATATATCTGGATGATGCTGATATCAAATGGCTTGCCATCCAGTCTAACTAATAAAACTCGGTCTGATATAGCCCAGTATCCTTTGACAACTTGACTTGTCACTGTCCATTATGATGCCTAGTCCTCTTTCATGTGTGTCTCCAACAGAATATATAATTTTATTGTTTGCCTGATGTTATCATGCCTGCCCCCTTCCATTGTCACCTCCCCTAGTCCTAGAATATCGATGTCAAGCCTTTCCATCTCTATCTTGACATTTTCTAATTTTCCTTTTTGCAGTAATGTTCTGACATTCCAGGTTGCAATTTTGATGTTTCAGTCCAAACAAACAAACTGCAAACAGACTCTAAACAACAAATCCAAACAAACAAACTCCAAACAGACTCCAAACTGACAAACTCCAAACCAAACTAAAAAAAATCCAAACAATCCAAACAAACTCAACAGTCAAACTAACAAAGTCCACAGACTCCAAACTAACAAAGTCCAAACAGATTCCAAACTAACAAACTCCAAACAGACTCCAAACTAACAAACTCAAAACAAACTCCAAACAAATCTAAAACAAACTCCAACAGACTCTAAACTCAGTGTCTGAAATCCAAAACAAGTGCGACTGCCCGCGTTCAAGCAAACAGGAACCAGAAGAAAAAAAAAACACACCACACGAAAAAAAATAAGAACGCGTATTTAATACAACCAGACAAGACAGGCGCAAATTTTAGGCCAACTGGCCTTTGTCAAGCGTAAGATCACGAACAAAAATAACATACAAAAATTAGGAGAAAAAGAGTCTTAAATACGAAATCCTAAACAAGTGTGACTGCCCGAGTGGTTTTTTTTTCTGGTTTCAATGTCTGAAGTTATAAGTTTGACTCCAATCAGCAGACTGGGGCCGCTGCCCACAAGGATGAATCCGTGGGTGACCATGAAAATCAGTCAAGGCATCAGACTGACATACAGTCATACAGTTCCAGTGAAATGAGTCAAAGTCTGGATACCCCCGCCAGGTGGGTAAAGGATGGAGATTTTCTGAACTCCCAGATCAACATAATTATATGCAGACCCTAGTGCCTAAGTAAACCTCTTTCGTGTATATGCACACGTAGAACATCGGTCATTCGCGTTGAAAAGTCTCTTAAGTCACGAGTCTCTAAGTCATGGCATTTCTTGGTGGTTCATGGGAGTACGAAAACACTCGGTACCGGTATGCATGCCCACCGCAGACTGAGTGTTGCAGACTGTGCAGAAACACATCGCCTGCATTGTGTGGACAAATGTATGCATTCACATATCTGAGAAAAATCGGAATGCATTTAAAATGTTTGAAATTTCCATTGGACTTCGGCGTTAAGGGAATCATCTTTATTGACAGAAAGCATGATCTAGAGAGACACAGATACACTGACAGACAGACACACATACACACAGAGGAATACAAGCACACACACAGACACACACACACATTCACACACACACAAACATACACACACACATACACACACACACATCACACACACACACACACACACACACACACACACACACACACACACACACACACACACACACACACACACACACACACACACACACACACGTACATAGTAGCGTTGGGGAAGGTCCATATAACTTGCAGAATATCGAGGAGGAGGGGTGTCTTCCAGACCATGTGCCGAATTTCGGGATGTTGTCACGCCATCTATTTCCATTGCCGCCTGGCTGACTTTACGAAACAGGCGTGTCCCCTTTGTAGACAGAAACCACATGTTGTCAACTGTGCCATCACAGGTGGTTAGCGCGACGGACTACGACCGGATAGGTCCTGGGTTCGAATCTACATCACTTTAAAAACATTTTTGTGGGATTTTTCAGCCCAAATCGGCTCCTGCACACAGCTGAACATGCTCTGGGCTTACTGGGATGACTTGGACCACACAAGTCGAGTCTCATCCACTTTATGGACGCGTTGTTCAAATTGTTGCTTAAATTTCATCGACGATATCACAGTGTTTGTATCTCTCGGGCCTGGTTGATGCCAGGATATAAAGTAAGCGTACAGCGTAGCCTCGTCACGCAGAATCAATCCAAAATGGAAATCCATAGTATCATTACTATCACATCCATTCTCACCCTTATCGCTGTGTGAAAAATTGACTCAGATTCTGTGGTCTTTTATGTCCTGTTGTGAAGGTGACCTAAGTTTCAGTAAGTTTGGAGGAATATTTAAAGAGCCCAAATAAGCGGCCTGGGGGTACCGAGTAGTGACTAGGTAGGGGCACAGGTTATCTTGCGACTCATTTTGAGGGTTATGCCAAAAAAACATATACTTCAGTAAGTTTTTATCAAACGGTGTGTTCTCTTCACGGGAATACATTAAAAGGGCCATCCTGGTATCTTGGTAACATTACAGACAGGTTCGTCTAGAACATTCGCATTTGGATTAGAAAGACTGGGGCTTGTTGGTTCTTTTGAAAGAGACGAAAACTTAAGATCTGGTATCATGAGTTCAGTCCCAGCCCACAACATTTAAAAACTGGTCTGTCTGCCGCCATTCTTACTGTTTCTATCATTCTGGTGGTGTCAGCTTAACTTTTCATAGGTCCATCTCAGTCACTCCACATTTCAAGATCTTGCATAGGGTTTTACACAAGCTCAGTGTGTCTGCCAGACAACTGACGGCAGAGTTGGGTGGAGCGCATATGGAATTGCCCCAAAGTGCCAAGACTCTCTGTTGGATAAACTCCAAACTTTGACGAATGACTACTATCACGAACACCTTCCCCCTCTCCCCACGAACACCTTCCGCCTCCCCTCCCCGACAGTAGTAAATACAGCATGACCACAATACACACTGACCGCTGTAATCATTGAAGGCTGTATGACAACGTATGGACACGGTACTATGGACACTAAGCAAGGACACTAATGGTACACACACTGCTGTGAGAAGAACAAGGCACAGGGCTATATCTATGGTGGCTATGCTCGACACATTTACACGATAATCTTCTTTATTTATTGCAAGATGCACTTTTCGTACAAATGGTAAATCCAGAAACAGAAAGGCAACAGCTTGGTGGAACAAAGAAGTGAAGGATGCTATCAAGGAAAAGAAGAAACTATACAAGATCTGGGTCAAGTCAAAGGATGAAGAGGACTACATCAAGTACAGACTTGCAAGAAGACACAGAAAGTTGTGAGAACAGCAAAGGAAAAGTCATGGACCCAGTATGGTGAAAAACTCTGTGAAACATGCAAAGCTTCACCAAGAGAGTTTTACAAGAGTGTGAAAGCGATGAGAGTGCGAGATGAACCTTTCGATCCAACCACTATCATCAATGATGCAAACGGGGAAACATTGCATGGAGAGGAGAAAATAGTGAAGAGATGGGAAAACTATTTCAAAGACCTACTCAACCCATCAGGAGTATGGGCACAAGACACACAGTCCCGGTTCACCCCCAGCCACCCAGACCACTCAGAGCCTACCACCCTAGAGAGTGAAGTAAGAAAAGCAGTGAAGACCAGTCCTAAAGGAAAGGCAGCTGGAGACGACGGCATAACAACTGAAGCCATCCATGTGTGCGGTGAAACCGGAATTCAGTGGCTCACCACCATCTTTCAGAAAGCTTGGGAGGAGAGAAAAGTACCAGAAGACTGGCAAAATGCAATAGTGGTGCCAATATGGAAGAAGAAGGGCAGCAAGAAAGACTGCAGTACCTACTGAGGCATATCACTACTCAGTCATGTAGGGAAAATGTACGCAAAGATCCTGGAGCAGCGCACTCGAGCGAAAACAGAACATCTCAGTGACGCCCAATTTGGCTTCAGAAAAGGAAGAGGGTGCACCGATGCAATCTTTGCACTACGACAACTGTGCGAGAGGGCGATCGAATACGACCGAGATCTCCATCTTGTATTCGTTGATCAAGAAAAGGCCTTTGATCGAGTCAACAGAGACAAGCTATGGAAGGTCCTCGAGCAGTACGACGTCAACGGCCAGCTGCTAGACAACATTCGGGCCATCTATGCCAACAGCAGGAGTGCAGTCCGCACCGCCAGTGGAACATCTGACTGGTTCCCAGTGACATCGGGAGTAAGGCAGGGCTGTAATCTCTCCCCTCTTCTCTTCGTGATCTATATGGATCAGATTACGAAGGAGGCAAACCCAGACCCTGAGGCACTCAATGAACTCATGTTTGCGGACGACCAGGCAATGGTGAACAATGACAAGATACAGCTACAGGAGCACACAGACCAGCTCAGTGAAAGCTGCGAGACATACGGCATGAAGATCAGCGTCAGCAAGACCGAGGTCATGACTGTCAGTAAGAGACCAAACAAACTGGATATCAACATCAACGGAACCCAGTTGAAGCAAGCCAGTGAATTTAAATACCTGGGCAGCATCTTCACTGAAAATGGCAAACTAGACAGAGAAATCGAGACCAGATGCCAGAAAGCCAACGCAGTCAGCTACCAACTTGCCCCTCTCCTGAAACACCCCAGCATTCCCACCAGCACTAAGGCGAAACTCATCAACACCATTTTTCTACCAACGCTGACATACCAGTGCCAGACATGGTCCCTAACTAAAGTCCTCGAGAGAAAACTGGTCACCTGTGAAATGAAATGCCTGAGGAAAGCAGTAAACAAGACAAGGCGGGACAAGATCAGAAATGAGGTGATACGAGACATGGTAGGAGCAACACCAAGCCTACAACACATCGAACATATGAGGATCAAGTGGTTCGGACACCTCACACGTATGCCCCTAAACCAACCAGCTCTTCGGGCATACAACACCAGATACTCTGGCTGGAGAGCCAGAGGAAGACCAAGACGACGATGGAGCGACTCCGTGGCAGACACCCTCAGAGCTCACGAGATGTCCCTTCTCCAGGCCACCCGCCTTGCTGCTGACAGACGACTGTATCTCCCCGCGACGCCCTCCGGTACAAGCGGAAGGAAAAAGTAAAGTAAGTAAGTAAGATAAATCCAGTCTCCAGAGAAGATGTTTTTAATGCAGACGGTACGTGATTGCCGCTGCAGTTCACCTATGAACATGGTCAAATAGGTGCTAGCTATTCTTTGGCTCCGTGAAATGTACCGGTAAATGTGTAAATATGCGTAACTGGATGTCCTCTCCATCGAAACACGTCGTCGAATATTAAGCTGAGGAAAAGCAACAACAACAACAACAGCAACAACAACAACAACAACAGCAACAACAACAGCAACGGCAGCAACAACAACAACAACAACAAAATAACGACGATTTCAAGAACGACAGCAACAGCAGCAGTTTTTCATAAGGCAGCGTATTCACGCTGAGAATCAACTTTCTATGTATCAATACCACAGGACGCAATGTGATAGAAAGACATTCAAAATGATCATGGTATAAAGCCATAAACCTCCACATGAACTCAGCACGATCTTGAAGTTTTACATAGCTTATGGGTTATCTATAGTATAATATGAATTGTCTTTTGCTTGGTATCGGTCTGTTATTGAAACAAAGTTAAGCTATCTACGAAAAGTCCTATGAAACCCGCAGCTCCAGTTTCAGATTTAGTTTCATTTTCACAAGATAACGTCTCCGCGCTCGGAATAAAATCACTATGCATTGATATCACCACTGATGCCATGCGATGGAGAAGATCCAAAACGATCATGGTATAAAGCCTTAAGCCTGCACACAAACCCTATGCATGAAGCCTACTGCACTAGCAGCAACAACAGCAATTACAAAGAAGACACGCATAATGCTTCCGCTTGTGAGTTTGAAGACAAAAAAGTGTTTTTATCTAAAAACTGAAATAATATGTCTGTTCACTGGCAAGATAGTATTTCCGATTGAACGGGCAGCAAACCACAGACTACTGGCAGAGGAAAAAGTAGATTACACGCAACAGAAAGAACGCTTGAAAGGGTGCATAAAAACTACAGCAACAGCAGGAACAATATAAAAATAGCAATAACAATATGAATAATGACGATAATGATAATAGTAATGGCAAAGATAAGAATGATAATAATGATAATGATACTACTAATAATGATAATGATAATAATGATAATGATAATGTGATGATGATGATTACAGTGATGATGATAAATAATAATAATGATAATAATAATAATAATAATAATAATAATAATAATAATAATAATAATATAATTGTAATAATGATAAGAAGAAGAAGAAAAAGAAGAAGAAAAAGAAGAAGAAGAAGAAGAAAGAAGAAGAAATGGATAATAATAATGACAACAATACTACTAGTACTACCACTACTACTGATGATGATAGTGATGACAGAAGCAACAATAATATAATTTCTCTAACATACATGACAGTTTCACAGTTGGGCCAAAATTTTTTGTTTTTTTTCCTTTTTTTTCTCTTTTAAGCGGGTACATTGGCCATGCTGATAGAGCCGTGGACCCAAGACGTGATGTCTTGAGTTCAATACCAGCTTGCGACACAAAAAACTGTCCTCTTCACTGCCCATACCAATGCTTCAGCCATTCTGGTGGTGTCAGCTTACTGTTCACTGCCCATACCAATGCTTCAGCCATTCTGGTGGTGTCAGCTTACTGTTCACTGTCCATACCAATGCATCAGCCATTCTGGTGGTGTCAGCTTACTGTTCACTGTCCATACCAATGCATCAGCCATTCTGGTGGTGTCAGCTTACTGTTCACTGTCCATACCAATGCATCAGCCATTCTGGTGGTGTCAGCTTACTGTTCACTGTCCATACCAATGCATCAGCCATTCTGGTGGTGTCAGCTTACTGTTCACTGTCCATACCAATGCATCAGCCATTCTGGTGGTGTCAGCTTACTGTTCACTGTCCATACCAATGCATCAGCCATTCTGGTGGTGTCAGCTTACTGTTCACTGTCCATACCAATGCATCAGCCATTCTGGTGGTGTCAGCTTACTGTTCACTGCCCATACCAATGCTTCAGCCATTCTGGTGGTGTCAGCTTACTGTTCACTGTCCATACCAATGCATCAGCCATTCTGGTGGTGTCAGCTTACTGTTCACTGTCCATACCAATGCATCAGCCATTCTGGTGGTGTCAGCTTACTGTTCACTGCCCATACCAATGCATCAGCCATTCTGGTGGTGTCAGCTTACTGTTCACTGTCCATACCAATTGCATCAGCCATTCTGGTGGTGTCACCTATCACGTTGTGTGCACTGACGCAGTCAACCAATGCATCAGCCATTCTGGTGGTGTCAGCTTACTGTTCACTGCCCAATACCAATGCATCAGGGTGGTCCTACCACTCTCCTTGGCAGTCAGCCTCTGGTTGTACTGTTCACTGTCCATACCAATGCATCAGCCATTCTGGTGGTGTCAGCTTACTGTTCACTGTCCATACCAATTATCAGCCATTCTGGTGGTGTCAGCTTACGTTCACTGCCATCCAATGCTTCAGCCATTCTGGGGTGTCACTTACTGTTCACTGTCCATGACCAATGCATCTAGCCATTTGGTGGCATCTGCTACAAGCTCATTGATGTTCACTGCCCATCATCACATCTGGCGTTAGCATGCAACATGTACCACTGTGGTGTCAGCTATACTGTTCACGCCCACATCAATGCTTCAGCCATTCTGGTGTGTCACTTACTGTTCCCACGGGGTCCTGTTTCCACTCTCTCCCCCTCCTCCCATTTCAAACCCTGCCAGCACATACGTTTCATGCAGGCTCCATGAGTCTTCTGGATAATAACTGGCAGATTTGGATGGATCGTATGTGGAATTGTACAAGTGTGATGAATCACTCTTCAGCAAACTCCCAACTGCCACCGGTGACTGTTATGTTGTGGTTAGCACAACAGATTACCCACTGAAAGATTGTAGGTTCGAATTCCATCAGTTTCAGTTTCAGTTTCATCAAGATGACGTCTCTGCGATCGGAATGAATTCCATACGCACTATCATCACATGTGCCATGTGATGGAGAAAATCTAGAATGATACGGCACACGCCTTGAGCCTGCACATAAACCCACGAGCTGGCCAGGTCCAGAGGCCCTACCTAGATAGTTCCTTAACCCTGGGATCGTAGGAGAGTGAGGTGACAGAGACCTCAACTTTTCCCAGCATTATGAGGGCAGCAACCATCCCCTCTCCTCGCTGCAAATTCATATTCATATTCACTTTTTCTTAACAAGACTTCAGAAGGCAAGAAGGCTAATTGTTCTTCAAGGTTTGGGACTTGGGAAATCAACCTCTCTCTCTCCAATATTTCATACCAAGGCAGCCGGCCTATGCCCTGCTCTTCACGATTTTCAACGGCCGTGGGATCTTAAGCGTGCGCAGCCAGAAGGCACACGGGTCCGACTCGTTTTTCGACCCCTTCCGGAGGACTAGACGTTCAGTTCGATTCGTCAAACTGAGGAGGGGAGCGAGCCCTGGAACCTCGTGTTTAGTTATTTGGCAGGCGAACGTCTGAACCATTCTGCCACTCTTCTCCACCAATCTTGCCTAAATCACTGTGGGATTTTTTTGCCACAACCAGCTGCTGCCCAACTGTGAGCATGCTGTGGGATCAAAGGGAAGACTGGGATCACACACTCATCGAGTGACATCCACTTCACGGATGCATCATGAAAGTGTTGCTTAAAAGTCCTAACACCGCAGGTGGCTGTATTTCTTGGACCTGTTGACTCTAGGATATATCTATGATAGTGAGCGTATAGTGTACAGCCCTTCCACAAATGTCTCAATCCTAGATCAGTTAAACTCCATAGCACAATTATTATCATCATCATCATCATCCTCATCGATATCATCATCATCAAAGCGATGTACATAGAATTATCCCAGCTTCTGTAGCCATTAAGGTGTCATATAAAATGGGACAGAAAACAAAACAAACTAAAAAGAAAACCTCAACTCCAAACGCCATGACAGTGCATAAAGCATGCTAGATGGGCACACCACAGAAGAATATGCAAGTGTGTAAATAATTAAACGTAAGATAGTGCTGGGATGAACCGCTTTACACTACACAGCTATACAACAGACCAGTGTCAAATGATAAAGCAATGACGACAATGGGTGTTACCTAAAGGCCATGTTACACAACACGCTGGCACAACAAAAAGACATGAGACAATGGCTTCACCACGAAGCCACTCCATGCTATAAATTAATGGCATACAGCGGGAGCAACTTATACACCTAAAGGTTTATTCACACACAACACATTAGCACAGAAGACTGACAGAAATGATGTCAGTGACATTTGAGTCACTGAAAAACAGTAAAAGTTTACCATCACCTTTACACATTTATGCTACGTACTGCATCACCCAAAAACCAAGAATCCAAAGACAACAGCCACTCAAAAAGAAATCAGATAGAAGAGAACAAAACAAAATATACAACGAAATCAAAATCCCTCACATTGAAAAGAGAGAGAGAGAGAGAAAGAGAGAGAGAAGAGAGAGAGAGAGAATGAAAGAGAGAGGGAAACAGAGAGAGAGAGAGAAAGAGAGAGAGAGAGAGAAGAAAGAGAGAGAGAGAAAGAGAGAGAGATAGAGGGAAAAGAGACAGACAGACAGACAGACAACAGACAGACAGAGTCAGAGAAAAAGAGAGACAGAGAGAGAGAGACCAAACTGCACGTTTATTACAAATTAAAACTGATGTGCATTTCTTAGGTAGGTGTATGTGCGCGTTCTGCTAGAGACTATTTTTCCTTTTCTCTAAGACCCAGAACTGGTAGGCCGTGGTGGTGCTCTCCTTACCTGGTGGGGGGGGGGGGGTTCTCTCACTCAGTCTGGGTCCGTGACTCAGAGTTTACAGTCGTTAGTAAGGGGCTTAGTAGACAGCTCTCTTGATAAATTGGGTCATCACTGTTGAACTCCACCAAAGTTACTGAGTAGCTGTGCAGGGTCTTCTCTGGTGAGTGGCCCTATGTAGGGTTGACATATCTGGTTTCTGTGGGCTTCCTGGAACTGGGACTTTGAATTCTGGGTTGAAGGTGTCTTGGTGCGTGGGACTTACACAACTGAGGTGGAGCAGAAGGTGGGTCAGAAGAAATAAAGAAGAACCCAAACTGTTCGCAGAAGAGGTTTCAAAGATGGCAATAATCAGATAACCAATTTGCCTTACAGAAAGCATTCCTGTATAAATCTGTAGAGCTGTCTGGTAGAAAGAAACAAACCGACTTATCGAGGTTTTGCTGTCTTATTGCCTAGTCCCCTGCTCATTCTAAAGCGTTGGGAAACGCTATGTCAAAACCTCCGGTTTCTTACAGCAAACGCCAAAAACAGTCACACACACACACACACACACACACACACACACACACACACACACACACACACACACACACACACACACACACAACACACACACACACACACACACACACACACACACACACACACACACACACACACACACACACAAACACACCGCCTCGCCTAAGAAACGCACATATTCATGCAGCCAGGCTGAGACACTCACCTCCAGCCGTCTAACAGTCTTGCGTTCCACTTTCTGTGCCTTGGCGATGAGGACGTCGCTGATGTATTTGATGACCAGGGACAGGTAGGCCAGCCCGAACAGGATCCACACGTAGGAGATCACCTCGTAGGTCTCGTGCAACGTGCTTCGTGATATCCTCTGCTCGTGTATGCCTTGTGGGGGTGGAGGGTGGGTTGGATGGGGGAGACAAAAATGCAAGAGTGCAAGAACGTTTGGATGGCTAAGTCAGGTCTTGTCTTTTCTCGTTTTGTTTTGTCTCGTTTCGTCTCGTCTCGTGTTTTGTTTTGTTTTGTTTTGTCTCGTCTTGTCTTATCCTATCTTGTCTCGTCTAGTTTTGTGGTTAAATGATATACGCTTTTTTTTGGTATTCTGTCTCGTCTTGTCTTGTCTTCTCTTGTCTTGTCTCGCCTAGTTGTATGGTCAAATGATATACGTTGTTCTTATTCTGTCTCGTCTTGTCTTGTCGTGTCGTGTCTAGTTTTGTGGTTAAATGTTATACGTTTTTCTTATTCTGTCTCGTCTTGTCTTGTCGTGTCTTGTCTAGTTTTGTGGTTAAATGATATACGCTTTTCCTATTTTATCACGTCTTGTCTTGTCTTGTCTCGTCTAGTTTTGTGGTTAAATGATATACGCTTTTCTTATTGTCTCGTCTCGTCTTGTCTTGTCTCGTCTAGTTTTGTGGTTAAATGATATACGTTTTTCTTATTCTGTCTCGTCTTGTCTTGTCTTGTCTCGTCTAATTTTGCGGTTAAATGATATAAGCTTTTCCTATTTTGTCACGTCTTGTCTTGTCTCGTCTTGTCTTGTCGTGTCTTGTCTAGTTTTGTGGTTAAATGATATACGCTTTTCCTATTTTGTCACGTCTTGTCTTGTCTCGTCTTGTCTTGTCGTGTCTTGTCTAGTTTTGTGGTTAAATGATATACGCTTTTCCTATTTTGTCACGTCTTGTCTTGTCTTGTCTTGTCTCGTCTAGTTTTGTGGTTAAATGATGTACGCTTTTCCTATTTTGTCACTTCTTGTCTTGTCTTGTCTTGTCTCGTCTAGTTTTGTGGTTAAATGATATACGCTTTTCCTATTTTGTCACGTCTTGTCTTGTCTTGTCTTGTCTCGTCTAGTTTTGTGGTTAAATGACATACGCTTTTCATATTCTGTCTCGTCTTGTCTTGTCTTGTCTAGTCTTGTCTCGTCTAGTTTTGTGGTTAAATGATATACGCTTTTCATATTCTGTCTCGTCTTGTCTTGTCTTGTCTCGTCTAGTTTTGTCGTTAAAACCATATACGCTTTTCTTATTCTGTCTTGTGTGTTTGTAGTTCCTGTCTACTTGAACGCGGGCAGTCACTTTTGTTTGGAGTTCAGTTACTTAGGTCTGTTTGGAAAGGCATTGTTTCTGTGCGAGTGTGAACAGCCTGCCTCTCTCCCCCACCCCCTTCTACTCCCATCTCTATCATTATCATCATCGTCGTCGTCGTCGTCGTCGTCGTCATCATGATCATCATCATCATCATCTTCGTTGTCGTCGTCGTCGTCGTCAATATCGTCGATATCGGCGTCATCGTCGTCGGCGTCGTCGTCATCATCATCGTCATCGTCATCATCACGACGACCGTCATCACCATCATAGCCATCGTCATCATTTAATCACGTTTGTCATCCAGATTTTCCACTGTTGACCCTGACAACAGCCTCCTTGCAGGGTACCCTGAAATGTCAGACTGTCATGACGGGTGCGGTGACCAAATCAAACAAGTTGCTTCCTTTCACTGTTGCTAGTAGCGAATCCTGTGAGCCCACTTAGGTACTGACTGATCATTTTGGGTCTTCTCCATCACATGGCATCGGTGGCGTCAGGGCATATGGAATTCATTCCGAGAAACTGAAACTGAAAAATATGGTGAAGTTTATATTTTCTCTGATTGCAACTGTGCTTCCGGGATAAAGGTTGGAGGAAAATTGAACAAACAACATTCGTTACGCAGATAACACCGTGCTAATTGCAGGAAATGAAAGGGACCTACAAAACCTTGTGAATGTAATAGAAATAGAGAGCAAAAGTAAAGGGTTGGGGCTAAATAGCAAGAAGATGTAAGTCATGGTAATCAGTAAAAAACAAAAAATCCGGCCATGCAAAATAACAGCAAATGGCACATCTTCGAGACGGTTGATAAGTTTAAATATCTGGGAACTGTCATCTCTCCAGACGGCAGATGCATATCAGAAATAGCCAGCAGAGTCGGTCAAACCAAAACAGCATTCAAGAGGTGAAAAGCGTTCTTACCAACAAATGCCTATCAATTAACATCAGGAAGAGAGTTCGTGAATGTTATATGAAGCTGATAATATTATACGGTTGTGAGGCATGGACAGTCAACACGCAAAGCCAGAACAGATTGGGGCAGCCGAAATGTGGTTTCTGAGAAGAATGTTGAGAGTTCCATGGACAGCAAAGAAAATAAACGAGACAGTCTTGATGGAGGCAGACACAAGAAGATCGTTGATAAGGAAGATTAGGAAAAGACAAGCAACATTTATGGGCCATTTTATGAGGAAAGGGGGAATTAGAGCACTTGGTCAGAACAGGAAAGCTGGAGGGAAAGAGAACACCAGTTAGACCCAGGGAGAAAATATTGGACTGACTTGCAGGGTGGCTGAGGACAGAGATGGTGGTAGATGTGCTTACGGTAACAAGGGATAGATACATATGGAGGGCCATGATCGCCAGCGCCAAGCGGCAGGGCACATGATGATAATGATGCAACTGTGCTTCACTAATAACACATGTATCTGTTGTTTCTTAAAATGTATAAAAAACAAGTTGTAGAAAAAACACAACAACAACATTCTATTCTCTGAGCACTGTCCCAAGTCTTTACACGCAAAAGGATGACAGGAGCTATAACTGACTTACACAGTCTGTACCTGACAGTGAAGCTGATGGAGCTGATCCTATGGGTTAACCATCAACTCCCCCATAGGCCCCTCCCCTCCCGCCCCCTCGTCAGAAAAATGACCAACTCACAGTGACCTCTACCCAACCCCTATGATAATGTCACTGTTGTCCCACCATCCAACACAACCATCCAACACAACCATCCAACATCCAACCATTCATTCAACGTGTGACACTGACCTATGATGTAGTCACCAAAGCCTATGGTGGACAGGGTGGTGAAACAGAAGTAGAGGGCCTCCAGGAAATGCCAGTCCTCAATGAAATGGAACAGTGTGGCAGGAGCGATGAATCCCAGCAGTAAACCCAGCACTAAGATTAGGGCCATGTTTAACATACGGTTCACCTGTAAACGATTATGTAAATGAATAACCAATAAGAAGCCAGCTGATTGAATAAACAAACAAACAAACAAACAAACAAACACAAACAAACAAACAAACAAATAAGCGAAAGAATTAGACAGCCAACCAACCAACCAAAATTAAAAAAGGAATCTTTAAATAGATAAACAGCTCATTAAATAAATAAATTAATAAATAGATAAATTGATAAATGAATACATAAATGAATAAATAAATAAATAAACAAATAAATAATAGATAAATAGATAAACAAATAAATACACAATGCATAATAAATAAATGAATAAATAAATAAATAAACAAACAAACTAACAAACAAATAAATCTATGAATATATAAATTAATTAATCAATTAATCAA
>CM060308.1:17065329-17067829 GCA_030674185.1 Monoplex corrugatus | reverse complement strand
CGTTTTTTCCGATGGCTGTACACACGATGTCGACCTCTGAGCCGACAACATCCCATAATTTCTGTCTCCTTTAAAAAAAACACCTATTCCTTATGAAAACGTGTATATGTACGTGTGCGGGGTGGGGTGGGGTGGGGGGATACTGGGGGACAGAATGTCTCATATCGGTCGGAGGGAGGCGTGAGTGTGTGTATCTGTGTGTTTGTATCTGTAACAAAAAAATGTGTTTGCTAAATTTTCTCATCTGTGTGACGAACCATGGAAATATACTTGTCCCAGTGGTGCCAGTCATTTGCATAGCACTCTCACTGATGAGTTGAACCTGAATTCCATATACCAGCTTCTGATGGGATAGGGGCGAAGGCGTGAAAGGGTTAATCTCGTGCAGTCTGATTAGGCGTGAAAGGGTTAGTCTCGCTCGGTCTGTTTACTAATGTTACCTGTTGGGCCGTGTGGGGAATCCCTTTGTGTTGGATGTCAGTCGTGTGTCTTTCAGTCTTTGTCATTTCTTCATTGCATACATCTGCCCCTATTCATTTGCCTCTCCACAACTTCCATCTGCCCACCTGTTTTTTAATGTCTGTTTATCGGCTGACACGGTTTAATTCGATACCTTGTACACACTCTCTCTGTCTCTGTCTCTTTGTCTGTCTGTCTGTCTGTCTCTCTTTCTCGGTAAACGTAACGTTTTGGGCTACTTGTATTATTGTTGCTTTCTTCAGATTTTAACATATTTGTGGAACTGTGGGTGTTGCCTTTTCATTGTCATTGTGGATGGTAGTGTTGTGTGTGCCCTAGGATTAGAGAGGCCACGGGAACCCATGAGGGTCTCTAGGAAAGAAAATCCGCCTGTAACATGGGATTAAGACAAACACCTCCAACCCTGATAAGGATCATGGATCATCATCATCATCATCATCAAGTGCCCTGCCGCATGGCGTTGGAGATCCTGGCCCTCCATATGTACCTATCACTTGCTGTCGCAAACGCATCTTCCACCCTCTCCGTCCTCAGCGACTCTGCAAGTCCATCCAATATTTTCTCCCTGGGTCTTCCTGGTTCTGTCTTTCCCTCCAGCTTTCCTGTTGTGACCAAGTGCTCCAATTCCCCTTCCTCATAAAATGGCCTATAAATGTTGCCTGTCTTTTCCTAATCTTCCTTATGAATGATCTTCTTGTGTCTGCCTCCATCAAGACTGTTTCGTTTGTATTCTTTGCTGTCCATGAAACTCTCAACATTCTTCTTATAAACCACATCTCGGCTGCCTCAGTCTTGTTCTGGCTTTGCTTGTTGACTGTCCACGCCTCACAATCATATAACATTATTGGTTCTGTATAAAATTCAAGAACTCTCTTCCTGATGTTAACTGATAGACATTTGTTGGTAAGAATGCCTTTCATTTTCTTGAATGCCGTTTTGGCTTGGCCGATTCTGCTGCCTATTTCTGATGGAAGGCAACGGGAAACCACCATCGTGCTTTCCCGAAGTATTGTCATGGCCAGACAAAACAAGAAAATGAGAATGATGGATGGCCTTCAGATATAGAGATTAGCTGTGAAATAAGCCAGGCTCCGCTGGTTTAAGACCGAGAGCTTTGGAAAATTTGTAGGGCAGGAGAAGTGTTGGCATGTGTATTGGCATGATATTCGCAATCAGACATTCAAAACAGAGTATGATAATTTTGTATCATCAAACTGATTGATAATGGTCGTCTGAAAGCCTGAACCCTCCTTGCTTTCAGTTTCCAGTTTCTTAAGATGACGTCTCCGCGCTCGGAACGAATTCCATATGCACTGACGTCACAGGTGCCATGTGTATGGTGATCATGGCACAAGCCTTAAGCCTGCACATAAACCATGAGCTGGCCAGGTCCTGAGGCCCTACCTAGACTATGTTTTACCAATCTATATTTTATACTGTTATTTTATCAGCCTATCACTGGAATAATCTTGGTTACCTGTAAATTCCTTCAAAGAAGAAACAAATCCCTCATGAACAGTGATAAATCTCTCTAGAACAGTGATAAATCTCTCATGAACAGTGATAAACTCTCTAGACAGTGATAAATCCTCATGAACAGTGATAAATCTCATGATCAATCTCTCATGAACTAGTGATGATTCGCTCATGAACAGTGATAAATCCTCTAGAACAGTAAAATCTCTCATGATCAAATCTCTCATGAACTGTGATGATTCGCTCATGAACAGATGAATCTCTCTGAACAGTGATAAATCCTCTGAACATGAAATCTCTCTAGAACAGTGATAAATCTCTCTGGAACAGTGATAAGTCTCTCTGGAACAGTGATAAATCTCTCTGGAACAGTGAAAAAACTCTTATCAATAGTGATGAATCTCTCATGAACAAACTCCAAAGTCGTGCTAGGCTTTTGTACGCTGTCTTGATAAGAATGAACTTGTTCGCACTAGGTCAAAAGTTTACACACAACAAGGATTTCTATTTCATCCCGACTTTATTCCGACTTTTACGATGTTGT
>CM060308.1:17060329-17062829 GCA_030674185.1 Monoplex corrugatus | reverse complement strand
CAGACGCACACACACACCATAAACACACACGTAAACACACCTCACACACACACAAACACACACACACACACACACACACACACACACACACACACACACACACACACACACACCACTCACAAACACACCAGACACACACATTCACCGTCGATATGAAACAATCTCCCTTGAAAGAAAAAAAGGAGGTGGTGGGATGGGGGATGGGTGTAATATCGAAAAAGGAGACAGTGGTATGTAAGTAGGGGTTTACCATATTTTTTTTATACTAAAAAGCAGTGGACGTATGCATGCATGCATAAATACATAAACAACGAGTTCTGAAATAAAAAAAAACAAAGAAAAAAAGAAACAAAGAAAGAAAGGAAGAAAGAAAGAACCCTGGCCGCAATCTAACACAGGTAGAAACAGTTCAGCTGTCGATCGTGTGTAATCACATTGATTACATCTTTGTTCAATACGGTCAGTATTGCGCATCTCTGAAAACTGTCCCTTCTTTCTTATGGTTTCATTCAATTAATACATACACACTATTGAGCAGTATTGCAAAGATTTTGGGTTAATGCCGCTATTGTTTGCTTTGTCCATTCTCGAATTCTGAAGAAGAAATGATTACACGAACAACAAGAAAATAATAGCACAACTATTGGAAAATCCGTTTTCTGTTTAGTTTAGTTAACAAATAACATTGTCAGCCGATTCGCTCAGTCATGCACACCGGATTTATAATTCAAACACAAACTGTCACGATTATTTCCCTTGACGACAAACCATTAGTCCGCGGACGTGACAAAGAGACATGCGTCTGGAGATTCAGCTCTCGTCAGCCATGGAATAGCTCGTCAGCCATGGAGCTGGAGGTAGCTGATACATGCCATGGAGACAGCTCGTCAGCCATGGATATAGCTGATCAGCCATTGGAGACAGCTCGTCAGTTCTGATCTAGTGTGTCGGCTTTTAGTTCGTCAACTATTATTCAGGCATTATGAGTGTATCTCTAACCTTTTCCCTAGCTTCTTGTCTAATAAGTATCGGTTTTCTGTTTCCTACGCTATTACGGACAGTCAACAAGCAAAGCCAGAACAAGATTGAGGCAGCCAAGATGTGGTTTCTAAGAAGGATGTTGAGAGTTCCATGGACAGCAAAGAAAACAAACGAGACAGTCTTGATGGAGGCAGACACGAGTAGATCATTCTTAAGGAAGATTAGGAAAAGACAGGCAACATTTATAGGCCATTTTATGAGGAAAGGGGATTTGGAGCACCTGGTCACAACGGGAAAGCTGGAGGGAAAGACAGCACCAGGTAGACCAGGGAGAAGATGCTAGACGGACTTGCAGAGTGGCTGGAGACAAGGAGGGTGGAAGAGATGCTTGAAGCAACAAGAGAAGAGACAGATGGAAGTCCATGATCGCCAACGCCATGCGGCAAGGCACCTGATGATGATGATGATGACGCTATTATGTAACCTTTTCCTAAACCCTAACTCTGTGATCTGCTGTTCTGGTTATTCGACCACACGCTGTAATTTGGACTTTATATTTCTAAGCTTAGACTCATCCCTAACCCTTTGATCTATACCAGTCAACGTGGTGAGTGGTCATTGCAATGGACTAGAGACCTGGCAATCGTGGGTTTGATCCCTTCTCAATGCAATATTTTCAAAACAAACAAACAAGAAAACAAACAATTAAACAAAACAAAACAAAAAGGCGGGGGAGGGGGCATCTAGGAGTCCTGACTTGGATACATCCCGGCCCCCTTAGTGTGTCAGGAGTTAATAGTCGAAACACTTGCTTGACGGGGGTTTCTCCTCTGAGGACCTTCTGCTGTCCGGCTCGCCCCAGAGTTTCTTACTAACATATAACAGACAGACAGACAGACACACAGTCATACACAGAGACACACAGACAGACAGACAGACACAAGACACAGACAAGCGACACAGATACAGACACAAGGACACACTTACACACATATATATAACATCTCTCTCTCTCTAAGAGAGAGAGAGAGAGCTGACACTGCTATAGACTTGTTGAGAAGACTGGGACCATACAGTCGAGTTTCATGCACTTTATGGATGCGTTACATCAGAGTACTGCTCAGATTTTCTGACCAACACTGCAAGTGTCTATATCTCTCGGGCCTGGTTGACGTCGGGATGTACTATGAAAGCATGCGTAGATTATAACCCTGACACACAGTCTTAATCTGAAACTGAACTCTATAGCATCATCAGTACTATTCCCATTCTCATTATCATAGAATTATGAAAAAAAAATGCCACAGTTTCTTTAGTCTTTCTTGCCCTGTTCTCATAGTGACCTGTTTAAGTGGGTCAGGAGGAAGAAATCAAACGTAGGATAACCCTTGGCTGGCAAGTGTTGGGAAGAGCAAGTTCGGTTTTTAAGAATGACAAAATTCCAACTGTCCTGAAACGAAAAGTCCTCGATCAATGCATTCTGCCCACAGTCACCTACGGTGCAGAAACGTAGAATCTA
>CM060308.1:17040329-17050329 GCA_030674185.1 Monoplex corrugatus | reverse complement strand
ATCATACTCATCCACACTAAAATAGTTCACAATCAACAGTCAAGTATCTCTTTTATAACGAAAAAATAAAGATGGATAACAAAATAATCCAGAGTAATAAACTAAAAGAGAAAGAAATATACTGCATCAAACATTTTCTTTAAAAATGGCTGTTTTTTTTTATCGATGAAGAATTTGAAACTCACATTGTATTAGTTTTGTCACTTATAATGGATGGATATCTTCAATCAAACAATATTTAAGAACAACCAGAATTGAAATGAACAACAACACGAATAGTATTTTGAATGCGCCAAGTGCAATAAGGCTAATAATGAGTGTACAAAAGGGAGCAAATTTTACTATGAAAAATCTGAATTGGATGATAGTAATGTCAAATTGTTGTTCAAGGTGGTCAGAGAAACTAGAACATTAAACCCGTTCCTATAGTTAAATGATGTTAAGTTAAAATGATTGCAACTAAGAATAGTTCATCGGATTATTGCAACCAATATAATATTAAACACAATGGGTATTGCAAATACGACAAATTGTACATGGTGTAATAATGCCAGATATTCTATTGAACATTTTCTGTGGAACTGTTACTGTGTCTGCAAGTTTTGGAACTTAACAGAAAAACTAATCAACGCAAAATGCGATAATACCTTCAACATCAAAATCACACGAAACCTAGCGTTGTTCGGTGTTGATCAAAATGTAAAAACAGATAGAGTATTTCATCTTATAATAAAGCTTCAAAATCATTTATATATAAATGCAAAGTAGACAAATGTGTTTCGAATATACATACTTTCCAAAGAATGTTAAAACAATTCAAAATTGAACTTTATGATGTCAAAATAAACCTTCACTTGTCCATTTCTAATGTTCAGTGGAACAACTATATGCCAATGTTCTCCCCGTAAAAACAGATTTTCTTCATGACATGTTCTTGAATATTGATGTACATAATAACACCATCATTGGTTACAATATTATCTCATATGTTTTGTAAGTATAGGTTGTTTCTGTGAGAACAATATTTGTCTTGTATGTATAAATTGATATCATTTCTGTTATCACATTGTTCGTTGACGCTTGATTGTCGTTCAGCAAAGGGATGTGCTTTGTGAAATGGGTTCTTAGTGGAAATGTTGACATGAATTAAATCTTAATGTTCATTTTGAAACTTCCAATGAATAAAATGTGATTATGTATATTCTGTACACTATGCGAGTTCACGTATCAATAGTGTCTTTACGTACGTGTAAAATTTGTTGTTGTCATATTTTATTGCCACATTGTGTGTTAGATTTCCGTTTGTTACGAAAAAAGATGAATACAAAAAAGTAAACAAACAAACAAACAAACAACCCCAACACAACACAACTCAACCAAGCAACACAACCAACAACAAAAACACAAGCAATCCAACAACCAACCAATCAACACCAACCAACCAAACCGACCAACCAACACAACCAACCAACCAACCAACCAACACAACCAACCAAACCAACCAACCAACCAACCAACCACCAACCAAACCAACCAACCAACCAACATCCAACCAAACCAACCAACCAACCATACCAACCAACCAACCAACCAACCAACCAACCAACCAAACAACCAACCAAACAAAAATCAAGTATCAACCTCAATACATGACGCACAAGGCAAACAGAATTTATTACACAAACAAAAACGATACGAAGGCAGCCGACATGTTAATCCCACCTTGATATCAAAGCCCTGGCCCATTGCGGGTGTATTGTTTTTCCGATATCTGTGTTCAAGCTCAGCATATCCAATTACTTTAGATGCATTTGCACATCTGTGCATTAAAGTCTGTTTTCAATTATTTAATCTCTCATGCGCATGAAAAATTGTCCGTAGGGCACACACGTTTTATCATCATTGTGTGGACATGCAGCAGCAGGCAAACACACCAGCTTGTTGTCAAAGTAACAAAACGAACTGTCCAACATTAAAGACAAAAACAAAAACTGGAAAAGTTGGTCCACCCACCACAACGTCAGAATCATCTAAATAGATAAATAAATAAATGACTGACTAACTAACCGACCGACCAACCAACCAACCAGCCAACCAACCAGCCACCAACCAACCAACCAACAACCAACCAACCAACCAACCAACCAACCAACCAATCAACCAACCAACCAACCAACCAACCAACAACCAAACAACCAACCAACCAACCAACAAACCAACCAACACTACTAACCAACAACCAACCAACCACAACCAACCAACCAACCAACCAACCAACCAACCAACCAACCAACCAAAACCAACTTACTTACAACTAACTAACTAACTAACTAACTAACTAACTAACTAATACTAACTAACTAACTAATACGAACGAACGAACGAACGACGAACGAACCAACTAATAACTAAATGGACATATAAATAAATAAACAAACAAATAAATAAACAAATCAATCAATAAATAAACAAACAAATAAATAAATAAATAGATAAATAAATAAATAAATAAATAGATAAATAAATAAATAGATAAGTAAAAACAAATAGATAAATAAATAGATAAACAAAAATATACAAAATACATAAAACCTTAACACAACTGCAAAACAATGCACCTTTCAGAAATTACACAAAACACTTTCACTTGGGACTGTGTGGCACTTTTCAACGCAATCCTCCGTGACAGACATAACACTTTCACTTTGGCCTGTGTGACACTTTTCAATGCAGCCTCCATGACAGACATAACACTTTCACTTTGGCCTGTGTGGACACTTTTCAATGCAGCCTCCATGACAGAACATAACACTTTCACTTTGGCCTGTGTGGCACTTTTCAATGCAGCCTCCATGACAGTCATAACACTTTTACTTTGGCCTGTGTGGCACTTTTCAATGCAGCCCCCATGACAGACATAACCCTTTCACTTTGGCCTGTGTGGCACTTTTCAATGCAGCCTCCATGACAGACATAACACTTTCACTTTGGCCTGTATGGCACTTTTCAATGCAGCCCTCCATGACAGTCATAACACTTTCACTTTGGCCTGTGTGGCACTTTTCAATGCAGCCTCCCATGACAGACATAGCACTTTCACTTTGGCCTGTGTGGCACTTTTCAATGCAGCCTCCATGACAGACATAACACTTTCACTTTGGCCTGTGTGCACTTTTCAATGCAGCCTCCATGACAGAATAAGATTTTCACTTTCAGCCTCAACAACACACATGTCTGACTCGAAAAACTTGACCACACACTTGACGCAACAGCACATAACAGAGACATGACGAAGGATTATTTTCACATTACGATGCCTGAAGTAATAACACAGAAAAACAGATGAGTTTCAGCTTGCTTTCTCCCCAAACTCGGGATGAATCCCGATTGAACTTGTGATCCAGGTTACAGAACCGACGCCAAAAGAATTATATATTTATATCTATATCTATATCTATATATCTGTATCTGTATCTGTTCTATCTATCTATCTGTCTATCTATCTATCTATCTATCTATCTATATCTATCTATCTATCTATCTATGTATCTATGTATGTATGTATGTATGTATGTATGTATGTATGTATGTATCTATGTATGTATGTATGTATGTATGTATGTATGTATGTATGTATGCATCTATCTATCTATCTATCTATCTATCTATCTATCTATCTATCTATCTATCTATCTATCTATCTGTCTGTCTGTCTATCTATCTATCTATCTATCTGTCTGTCTTCTATCTATCTATCTGTCTGTCTGTCTGTCTATCTATCTATCTATCCATTTATCTATCTATCTATCTATCTATCTGTCTCTCTGTCTGTCTATCTATCTATCTATCTATCTATCTATCTATCTATCTATCTATTTATCTATCTATCTGTATGTATGTATGTATATATGTAATATATATATTCATATATATGTATATGGCATTCTTGACTGGATGAGGACCTTTTCCTAATCCAATCGGCAATTTCTTTACCTATTAGCAGCAGAAGCATTCCAATCTCCACACGACAAATTGCAGTTTTACCATGCTGGTTTCCCATTGGTAAATTCTGATACCGCCAATACTAGAAGAGATACCGGAAGTACCGATCTGATCGTATTTTTATTTATTTGCTGGGCTTGCTAATTATTTGGGACTTAATGCTTCGTGCCAACAATGAGCGAAGTTTTTGAATTTAACCCTTTGACTTCTGCACCCTGTCCGCCAGTATCCTGCATTGTCAACCATGATAGCAAAGCAGAAATTTAAGTCTATGATTCCCTCAGCCTATCCACCAGTTTCCGGCAGGAAGCTGGTGGATAGGGTGAGAAAGTCAAGAGTTAAGTTTTTGCAGTTGGCGGATGGGGTGCAGGAGCCAAAAGGTTAAATTTCTGTTTAGAACATCGGCTGAAAATATCATTTCATATGAAAAATCATCACCAAACTATATATTCAGCTGCTCTTAGTCGGACTTCTAAATTAAAGAGAGACAAGGGCAGGCACTCTAATAACTGCTTTCAAACCGAAACTAGGTGAACAATTAGTTGTTGGTCACGACAATGAACACACCGAGCATGCATGCTGCGTACCCATCAACGATGCAGTCTGTGCAACAACACAGTGAAATGTGGTCAGCTGGCCTGACGGATTGAGTTCTCCATGCTCCATTTAAACGTCTCATCGTGTGTGATGTGTAGTGAATCCAGATGAGTTAGGAGAATAGATGTGTATAGAAACGTTTTGTCATAACAATAAGAGTAAAGTCAATGATGACAGATACTGTAAGTCACAGCAAAAACCAGCCAACCAAACAATCAACCAACCAACCAATCAACAATCAATCAATCAATCAATCAATCAATCAATCAATCAATCAATTAATCAATCAATCAATCTATCAAGCAAGCAACCAACCAAACTAACCCAAACAAAAAAAAACGACACAAAACGACACAAAACAAAATAAAACGACACAAGAAACCCAAAACAAAATGAAATGACACAAACAAAACAAAACAAAACAAACAAACAAACAAATAAACAAACAAAAAAGCGACACAAAACAAAATAAAACGACACAAAACAAAACAAAACGACACAGAACGACACAAAACGACACAAAACAACACAAAACAAAACAAAACAAACGACACAAAACGACACAAAACAAAACAAAACGACACAAAACAAAACAAACAAAGCAAAACGACACAAGCAAGATAAAACGACACAAAACAAAACAAAACAAAACAAACAAGACAAAACGACACAAAACAAAACAAAACAAACGAAACAAAAACGACACAAAACAAAACAAAACGACACAAAACAAAATAAAACGACACAAAACGACACAAAAAAATCAAAACGACACAAAAACAAATGACACAAAACGACACAAAACAACAAAATGACACAAAACGACACAAAACAAAATGCACAAAACGACACAAAACGACACAAAACAAAATGACACAAAACGACACAAAAAAGCAAAAACGACACAAAACAAACTGACACAAAACGACACAAACACAAAATGACACAAAACGACACAAAACAAAATGACACAAAACGACACAAAACGACACAAAACAAAATGACACAAAACGACACAAAACAAAACGACTCAAAACGACACAAAACAAAACAAAATGACACAAAACGACACAAAACAAAACAAAACAAAACGACACAGAACGACACAAATGACACAAAACGAACAAAACAAAACGACACAAAACAAAACGACCAAAACGACACAAAACAAAACGACTCAAAACGACACAAAACAAAACAAATGACACAAAGAAAACAAAACAAAATAGCACAAACAAAACAAAACAACACAAAACAACAAAAACAACACAAACAACAACAACAACAACAGCCAAACAAACAATAAACACACAGGCAATCTGAATTAAAGCGTCTACCAGAGTTATGAAAAACCAACGGGAAAACCCACTGTATTGAAGAAACAACACAAGGGAACACGGCTGGCCAGCTGGCCTTTGTTAGAAGTACAAAGAAGGGAACAAAGAAACCAGGTAACTAGATTTAGGACAGAACAAAATAAACAATGGAAAAGGTCACTAGATTTAGGACAGAACAAAATAAACAATGGTAAAAGATCACTAGATTTAGGACAGAACAAAATAAACAATGGTAAAAGGTCACTAGATTTAGGACAGAACAAAATAAACAATGGTAAAAGATCACTAGATTTAGGACAGAACAAAATAAACAATGGTAAAAGATCACTAGATTTAAGACAGAACAAAATAAACAATGGTAAAAGGTCACTAGATTTAAGACAGAACAAAATAAACAATGGTAAAAGGTCACTAGATTTAGGACAGAACAAAATGAACAATGGTAAAAGGTCACTAGATTTAGGACAGAACAAAATAAACAATGGTAAAAGGTCACTAGATTTAAGACAGAACAAAATAAACAATGGTAAAAGGTTACTAGATTTAGGACAGAACAAAATGAACAATGGTAAAAGGTCACTAGATTTAGGACAGAACAAAATGAACAATGGTAAAAGGTCACTAGATTTAGGACAGAACAAAATGAACAATGGTAAAAGGTTACTAGATTTAGGACAGAACAAAATAAACAATGGTAAAAGATCACTAGATTTAGGACAGAACAAAATAAACAATGGTAAAAGGTCACTAGATTTAGGACAGAATAATATACAATATTTTATATAGCGCAAAATCTTGATAAAATCAAATCTAAACGCTAAAACAGACACACATGCACGCACGGACACACACGCACGCACGCACGCACGCACGCACACACACACACACACACACACACACACACACACACACACACACACACACACACGCACACGCACACGGCTATAAATGGGGAGAAAGAATAAAAACAATGGAAAATTATAGAGAGCATATTATATACAATTATATATTGCAATGTGATTCCACTCCGAGCGGAGACAGGCTGCAGAGGGGGTTGAGTGTGGTCAGGATTTTATGCAGAGGAGAAAAGGTGAGTTTTGAGAGCGGACTTGAAGGAGACAAAAGTAGGTTGCTGACGGACTGAGAGAGGAAGTTTGTTCCAGGAAAGTGGACCAGAAACAGAGAAGGCTCGTGGACCATAGGTATTGAGCTTAGTGCGTGGAAAGCGAAAAGTCAGAGGATCGGAGGCAGAGCGGAGGGTACGTGAGGGAAGATAGATCTCAAGTACGCTTGACAGGTAATCGGGGGCTGCGTTATTGAGGCTTTTGTAGCACATGGTGTCTAGTTTGTACTGTATGCGCTTTGATACAGGGAGCCAGTGAAGTTGAGCCAGGAGAGGAGATATGTGGTTAGCTTTTTTCTTTTTGAGTACAAGGCGTGCAGCATTGTTTTGAATGCGCTGCAGGATGTTAATGGTGGAGGCAGGAAGACCAGACAGGAGTGAATTGCAATAGTCAATGCGAGACATTATGAAGGAGAGAACGAGTTTTGCAGTTGTTTCGACAGAGAGATACTTCCTGATCAGGCTTATACAATGGAGGTGATAGTAGCAAGATCTGGCAGTTTGAGAAACAAAGTTGTTCATGGAGAGGGTAGAGTCAATGCAGACACCAAGGTTTTTAGCTGAATCAGAAATTGGGACTGATGTGTTACATAATGGGAGAGAAAGAGGAGGCAGCTGAGAAAGTTTCTGATGGGTGCCAATGAGGATAGCTTCTGTCTTGTCATCATTAAGCTGAAGTTTGTTGAACGTCATCCAGTTCTTAATGTCCAAGTAACACTCAGTGGTGCGAGTCAAGAGGCGCTGTATATTGTCTGGTGTGTCACTGTCTAGAAGTTGGGTGTCATCAGCATAGAAGTGGTGTTTTATAGAGTGGGAGTTGATGATGGTGGACAGGGGGGAGGTGTAAAGAGTGAAAAGAACAGGGCCAAGGACAGATCCTTGTGGAACACCACAGGTCAGGCATGCAGGTTGAGAGTAAGTGTCATTAATGAGAACAGTTTGTTTTCTGTTTGATAGATATGAAGTGAACCAGGAGAGAGCAATGTCAGAGATGCCAAAAGTATGATGAAGTCCAGAAAGGAGAATACCATGGTCGATGGTATCGAAGGCTGCAGACAGATCAAGGAGTGTGAGGAGAGAGACTTTGCCAGTATCAGTTGCAAGGAGGAGATTGTTGAGGATGTGTAGCAGGGCAGTTTCAGTGCTATGGCACTGGTGGTAGGCTGACTGGAAAGGATTGAGGAGATTGTTGGCAGACAGGTGAGAGTTCAGCTGGTTGAGGACAACTTTTTCGATGAGTTTTGACAAGAAAGAGAGATTAGAGATAGGCCGGTAATTTTTCAGTTCATTTGGGTCTAAATTGTATTTCTTGAGGAGAGGGTGAACAATAGCAGACTTGAAAGGATCTGGGACAGTTCCAGTTTGAAGAGAAGTGTTGATGATGTCAGTGATGAATGGGAGGAGAGTAGGGAGACAGTCAGAGTAGAGAGAACCTGGAAGATGATCCAGTTCGCAGGTTTTGAACGACATGGATCTGATTGTGTTGAGAATTTCTTCTTGTGAGACTGGGGAAAAAGTAGTAAGAGGTGTGCCAGAGAAGGAAGGGTCAGATGGGCATGGTTGACAGGGTGTCCTGTCAAGCCTGTCACGAAGAGTTTGTATTTTGGTGGTGAAATACTTGGAGAATACAGATGGGAGTTCTTCATTTGTGTGTTTTGTTGGGAGAGGTAAATCTTTTCGTGTGCCAAGGAGATGATTCATGGTTGTAAAGAGTTCTCTTGAAGAAGAGGCATTCAGGATTTTGGTTTGGAAATAGCTTGTTTTTGCTGATGCAATGAGGGTGGATACTTTTGTTTTAGAGGCTTGGAAAAGTTGCCTATGTACAGTGAGTTTGGATTTGCGCCAGCGGCGCTCTGCTCTGCGGCGGGCACGTTTTGCACAGGCAATCTCATGAGTGAGCCAGGGGGTAGGGGGGCGGTCAGGTGAAAGACGGGTTGTGGCTGGAGCATGAGTGTCCAGAAGATGGTGGAGAGTAGTATAGAATTCATCGGCAAGGTTATGTGACTTTTCAGAAAGGAGGCGGGAGGCATCAGATGAAAATGTAGAGAGGTCAATAGATTTGAGATTGCGTCGAGTCACTGTGCGCGTGGTACGGGAAGGAGGAGAAATGTCAAGAGAACAGAGAATTGCAGAGTGGTCAGATGGAAGAGCTGAAGTTAGACGGGTAGAAAGAACTAGGCAGTTGTCAGTAGCTGAATTGTGGTTATCACGAGAAATGATCCAGTCAAGAATGTGACCTTTTTGATGGGTTGGTTCAGAAATATGTTGTGTCATATTGTGATTGGACAGAGAGTTGATGATATGTCTTGTGTCATAACGGCGAGTGTTGTCGTAGTGGACATTGATGTCACCTAGAATGATGAGATTTCCAGGTAGGAGGCAGTAGTAATCAAGAAGTTGATCAAAGTCAGAGAGAAACATGGATGTGGTGAGCTTGTTGGCAGAGCTAGGTAGAAGTCGATAGACACAGGAGAAGGTGATGGGGTGAGGGGTGGATTGGAAGGATACTTCAACGTGCTCGAAAGAAGGATGGGAGAAAGGCAGAGACTGCGAGAAAGATAGGCGGGAATGGAGTGAGTCGTTGTAGAGGATGGCGATACCACCACCTCGGGATGAGCGATGGAAAGAAGCAAGAACAAAATAAACAATGGTAAAAGGTCACTAGAATTAGGACAGAACAAAGCAAACAATGTGGACACGAAATTGACTAACCTACAATGATGACAACACCGTAAGTGGTCCAATGCTCACCTGCCACACGGGTGACCCAGGTTCAGTTCCTAGCTAATGCACTTGAACGTTATTTTCTGTTTGGGCAGGCTAGTTCTTTTGATAGAGCTGTGTTAACTCAACATATCAGATCCTGAGTTCAGTCCCTGCCTGCACTACTACTACTACTATTACTACTACTACTACTGCTGCTGCTACTACTACTACTATT
>CM060308.1:17027829-17035329 GCA_030674185.1 Monoplex corrugatus | reverse complement strand
CAGTTTAACAGAAGGTCAGACATCTCCTCGAGGTTCACGCAATAGTTGTTCCCAGGTGAAAAGAATGCTTACTTTCTATTATGCCATTGGCAACTAGGGCAGCAACGAAAGTTCTACGCTTATGTCTGTCCTGGGCCAGTCTCTATATAATACTAGGTGTATTTCATGCCAGTCTCTGTATAGTACTAGGTGTGTTTCAGGCCAGTCTCTGTATAGTACTAGGTGTGTTTCATGCCAGTCTCTATATAATACTAGGTGTGTTTCATGCCAGTCTCTGTATAGTACTAGGTGTGTTTCATGCTAGTCTCTGTATAGTACTAGGTGTGTTTCAGGTCAGTCTCTGTATAGTACTAGGTGTGTTTCAGGCCAGTCTCTGTATAGTACTAGGTGTGTTTCATGCCAGTCTCTGTATAGTACTAGGTGTGTTTCATGCCAGTCTCTGTATAATACTAGGTGTGTTTCAGGCCAGTCTCTATATAGTACTAGGTGTGTTTCAGGCCAGTCTCTGTATAGTACTAGGTGTGTTTCATGCCAGTCTCTGTATAATACTAGGTGTGTTTCAGGCCAGTCTCTATATAGTACTAGGTGTGTTTCAGGCCAGTCTCTGTATAGTACTAGGTGTGTTTCAGGCCAGTCTCTGTATAGTACTAGGTGTGTTTCAGGCCAGTCTCTGTATAATACTAGGTGTGTTTCAAGCCAGTCTCTGTATAGTACTAGGTGTGTTTCAGGCCAGTCTCTATATAATACTAGGTGTGTTTCAGGCCAGTCTCTGTATAGTACTAGTGTGTTTCATGCCAGTCTCTATATAGTACTAGGTGTGTTTCAGGCCAGTCTCTGTATAGTACTAGGTGTGTTTCAGGCCAGTCTCTGTATAGTACTAGGTGTGTTTCATGTCAGTCTCTGTATAGTACTAGGTGTGTTTCAGGCCAGTCTCTATATAGTACTAGGTGTGTTTCAGGCCAGTCTCTGTATAGTACTAGTGTGTTTCAGGCCAGTCTATGTATAGTACTAGGTGTGTTTCAGGCCAGTCTCTATATAGTACTAGGTGTGTTTCAGGCCAGTCTCTGTATAGTACTAGTGTGTTTCAGGCCAGTCTATGTATAGTACTAGGTGTGTTTCAGGCCAGTCTCTGTACAGTACTAGGTGTAGTACAGACTTCACTTTTCTCAAGATCAAGGTGAAAAGTCTTTTTGCTGCTGTAGTCTGTGTGAGGTTTGAACTCATAAGCCCTGTATCATCAGCAAGATGGTCTGGCTAATTAAGCCACTGGGGACAGGACTCAACGTCTGAAGTTATATCCCTGTCCGCAACAAGTAACATGACCTGGTCACTGCCCATCTTAGTGCTACAGTCATTCTGGTGGTGTCTTTTTTTTTTTTACAGTGTTTCATAGATCTCTTTTTTCCCCTAGCCTCCTCTTGCTTCCCGTATTTCATGACCTCGCCAGCGCATAGTACTTTGTCTGGATTTGTCATCTTGATGTATATGTACGTAATTGACAAGTAAGGAGAGAGAGAGAAATATGAGTAGATATGTGAGATAAATCTAAATGAAATAAAATAAAAATTGAGTAAATACAATGAAACAGAGAGAGAGAGAGATGAGAGAGAGAAAGAGAGAAAGACAGAGAAAGAGATAGAAAGAGACAGAGAGACAGAGAGAGACAAGGACAGAGAGGGAGAGAGAGAGACAGAGACAGAGAGAGAGAGAGAGAGAAAGACAGACAGAGACAGAGACAGAGAGACAGAGAGAGACAGACAGAGACAGACAGACAGAGAGACTGACAGGCAGACAATGAGAAAAAGAGAGAGAGATGTGCATGTACTCCCGTGCATGGGATTTGATTCTCCTTCAAATGTTGCAATGCAATTCAAAAATGTCTAATACAATCATTTTACGTGTGGGCTAAAATAAAAGGGTCCTCTTCTCCTCACCCGTTCCACAACCCTTAGGAGGTATTCTCAGCATCACTTGACGTAGGTGTTAACGAGAAAATGTGAATTAATCAATAAACAACCCCCAATCTCCCCATCCACTCACACACGTCTGCACATAGCCACTCCCATGGGAATAGAAAATTGAATGTGAGGGCACATGATTTCAGGTTGAACAGCAGAACAAAACAACAATAGCACACAAATTTTCATAAAGTGGCTGCCAGCGATCATCATCATCATCATGTGCCCTAGGTGTGGTACACACTTCACGTTTCTCAGGATCATGGTGAAAAGTCTTTTTTGCTGCTGTAGTCCGCTTTGAGGTTTGAACTCACAACACCTGCGTTATCAGTAAAACGCTCCTGCTAATTAAGCCACTGGGGACAAGACTCAATGTCTGAAGTTTTAATCCCTGTCTGCAACATGAAACATGACCTGTTCACTGCCCATCTTAATGCTCCAGTCATTCTGGTGGTGTCTTTTAAAAAAAAAAATTTTTAGTGTTTCATAGGTCTCTTTTTCCCCCTAGCCCTAGCTTCCCGTATTTCATGACCTCGCCAGCGCACAGAACTTTGTCTGGGTTTGTCATATTGATGTGTATGTACGTAACTGATAAGGAAGGAGAGAAAAAAAAAAGACCATAAGTAGATACGTGAAATAAAACGAAATGAAATAAAATAAAAATTGAGTAAATACAATGAAACAGAGAGAGAGAGAGAGAGAGATTAGAGAGAGAGAGAGAGAGAGAGAGAGCGAGAGAAAGAGAGAGAGAGACAGACAGAGAGAGAGAGACAGAGACAGAGAAACAGAGATAGAGACAGAGACAGACAGACAGAAAAAGAGAAAGAGACAGATGTGCATGCATGCGTGTGCAAGGGATTTGTCTCCCTCTCAAATGTTGCAATGTAATTGAACATTGTCTTATACAATTATTTTTCGTGTGGACTAAAATAAAAGGGTCCTCTTCTCCTTCACCCATTCGACAACCCTTAGGAGGTATTCTCAGCATCACTTGACGTAGGTGTTAACGAAAAAATGTGAATTAATCAATAAACAACCCCCAATCTCCCCATCCACTCACACACGTCTGCACATAGCCACTCCCATGGGGAGCTGAAAATTGAATGTGAGGAATGGTGCTACGTGTTTTCAAGTGAAATAGCAGGACGAAACAACACTGATATACACAATTTAAAAAAATTCTTTTAGGATCATCTCATTCAAGGAGATTACCTTTGTGCTCACCTTTTTCTTCGTCCCATTATTTTCTACGCCACCTTAATCATTAATGGCCACAGAAGCTGGAACAGTTTTTGTAATGCATTGATGATGATGTCGATAAGGACGATAATCATGATGCTATGGAGTTCCATCTTGAGACTGCGTGACAGGGCTGTACTTTACGCTTACTATCATAACATATCATGGCTTTAACCAGGCCCGAAAGATACAGACACCTGGGATGCTGGTCAGAAGATTTGAGCAACACCCTCAATGACGCATCCGTGAAGTGGATGAGACTCGACTGTGTGGTCCCAGTCTTCCCAATGAGCCCATAGCACGCCCAACTCCGGGTAGGAGCCGGTTAGAGCAGAAAAATCCCACAATGAGTTCTGAAGGGACTGATGGGAATTCGAACCCACAATCTTCCAGTCGGTAGTCCGTTGCGTTGACCACTACACGACGGCGACTGGTGTATACACAATTTTCATGAACGTGACTGTCAGTGATCAAGCAAATAGAAAGCCTAAACACGTGAAAATAGAAAGAAAACGTGTACTTAACTAACAAAACCAGACAGACGCAACATTCCCACTAACTAGTCTTTGTCAAGTGTACATGAGGACAGTAACAACAACAACAAATTTACTAGATTTAGGACACCAACAACAAATCAAGGTAACTTCCCTGATAATATGTTTTATTGAGCTTACTGTCATTTTTGTTTAAACTCCAGCGGACTGTGCAGAGCCAGTGGTTTCTAAGAAAAATGTTGAGAGTTCCATGGACAGCAAAAAACAACAACAACAACAACAACAAAACAAAAACAAAAAACAAAAACAAAACAAAAACAAACAAAAACAAAACAAACAAAAAACAACCAAACAAAAACGGACAAAGTTTTGAATGAGTCAGACACAAGAAGATAATAATTTGAAGAAGATAAAAAAAAAAAATGCAACATTTATAAGCCATTTCATGAGGAAAGAGAAATTACAGTATCTGGTCACAATAGGAAAGCTTGGGGGAAAGAGAACACCAGGTAGACCCAGGGAGAAATTATTGGATGGATTTGCAGGGTGGCTGAGGACAGAGAGGGTGGGAGATGTACTTGCAGCGAGAAGGGATAGATTCGTATGGAGGGCCATGATGGCCAACGCCATGCGGCAAGGCACATGATGATGATGAGATGACATTGCACCAACCTGATCCCGCGGTCCTTCATGATAGCCATGTGAAAATAAAACCAAACACATTGATCTCCAGATAAAGCCTGACCATGTAGACACGCGAACGAAAGAAGAAGAAGAACAAGAACAAGAACAAGAACAAGAACAACAAGAACAAGAAGAAGAAGAAGAACAAGAACAAGAAGAACAAAAAGAACAAGAAAAACAAGAAGAACAAGAAGAAGAACAACAAGAAGAAGATTATCAAGAAGCAGAAGAAGTAGAAGAAGCAGAAGAAGTAGAAGAAGAAGAAGAAGAAGAACAAGAAGAAGAACAAAAAGAAGAACAAGAACAAGAACAAGAACAAGAAGAACAAGAACAAGAAGAACAAGAACAAGAAGAACAAGAAGAACAAAAAGAAGAAGATTATCAAGAAGCAGGAGAAGAAGAAGAAGAATTGCGAAGAAGAAGAATTGCGAAGAAGAAGAAGAATTGCGAAGAATCGCGAAGAAGAATTGCGAAGAAGAATTGCGAAGAATTGCAAAGAAGAAGAATTGAGAAGAAGAAGAATTGCGAAGAAGAAGAAGAAGAATTGCGAAGAAGAAGAAGAATTGCGAAGAAGAAGAATTGCGAAGAAGAAGAATTGCGAAGAATTGCGAAGAAGAAGAATTGCGAAGAATTGCGAAGAAGAAGAAGAAGAAGAAGAAGACGACTTCCCAGTTACCATAATTTCCACGTGTTCTCATTTATGATTGTTTTTAAGTAGGAAGAGAAAAGTTTGCACTGCCGTCGGTTTAAAAACTCTTTTGAAATCGTGTGTAATTTAGAAGATAATAACTTCATTCGCTATTGGTCAGAAACTCTTCGGATCCGTGTAGTTCTGTCTCTACATATCACGGGACTGAAATAGGCTGTTTATGCTGAGAGTTTTCTTGTTTCAGCCATATAGGCGTTACTTGATGGATAATATTCGTTTAGGTGTGATATGTGTAAATTATAATAAGATTGTGCCTATTATAATTTCTCAAAAACAATGGTCATAAAATAGGCTGTTTACCTGAAGGGAAAAGATGAAATGACAGAGTTATGGGCCCTGCACACTCGCTAATGTTGAATACGTCTTCAAAAGTAATGACGTAATTCTTTGAACAACTCAAAATAAGTCGAATAATAATCAGTATGATAAATCACTCACTCACTCTCTCTCTCTCTCTCTCTCTCTCCACACACACACAACACACACACACACACACACACTCTCTCTCTCTCTCACACACACACACACACACACACACACACACACACACACACACACACACACACACATATATATATATATATATATACACGTGCGCGTTCATACACACAGTCCATCACGATCAACATCTTCATATGCTCATCATTATTATGATCAACCATAATGTTTCATTGTCTGATTAACGTTAATGTTGTAATAAAATGTTAAGAACGTAAAAAAATATCATACTGAAGGTATTTTGAAAAAAGAATATAATTATCTTAAATGGTATCACAGTTAAAATATCAAACAAAACAAAACAAAACAAAACAAAAAACCAAACCAAAACAAAACGAAAACAAACAAACAAAAACAAAAAAAACCCCAAGAAAGATGGCATAATTAATACACACACAGAGGATGCTGAGCTAGAGTACACTCAAGCCTGTTCGACGAATGACCCTTGACCCAAGTTGTCATCATCTCTTACACACATATATTCTCTCTTTTTCTCTTTCTCGTGGTTTTATATAATCTCTGTCAGTCAGTCTGTCTCTCTCTTTCTTTGTCTGTCTCTCTGCCTATCTCTCTCTCTCTCTATCTCTCTATATATGTATATATGTTATATATATATATATATATATATATATATATATATATATATATATATATATACATACATATATATATATAACATACATATATATATATATATATATATATATATATATATGTGTGTGTGTGTGTGTGTGTGTGTGTGTGTGTGTGTGTGTGTGTGTGTGTGTGTGTGTGTGTACTGTGTCATATTCATTCGGGCACCCTTCTACATGATTACATAATTTAAATCACATAAAGGAGGAATAAAAAAGATATCAGTCAAATAATTTGATAGTCGGGCAACTATCAAGTGGTGTTCCATTTTTTTTTTATCGATGATTACAAGTCCAGATGTTCCAAAAGATTACGGTAAATAGATAAATAGATAAACAACCAAATCACTTTGTTGAACATAAAGAGTATTCCACACACTAGTACTATGCCCATCCAGATGTTCCAAAAGATTACGATAAATAGATAAATAGATACACAAACAAATCAATTTGTTGAACATAAAGAGTATTCCACACACTAGTACTATGCCCATCCAGATGTTCCAAAAGATTACGGTAAATAGATAAATAGATACACAAACAAATCAATTTGTTGAACATAAAGAGTATTCCACACACTAGTACTATGCCCATCCAGATGTTCCAAAAGATTACGATAAATAGATAAACAACCAAATCACTTTGTTGAACATAAAGAGTATTCTATGCACCTAGTACTATGCCCATCCAGATGTTCCAAAAGATTACTGTACATGTATATTTATAAACAAACAAATCAGTTTGTTGAACGTAAAGAATATTCCACACACTAGTAATATGTCCATCGCATAATGAATACTGCTTGGTAACACAAACTTGAGCGCATGTTATGTTTTATTCCACACTGAGTTTGATGATTATTTTATTTATTTTATTCAGCTTTTTTCTTTTCTTTTTTTTCCATGAATCTTTCTTCACTGCATTGTTCTATCAATATGACGACTCACATTATCTGTTTTAACCTTTTGACTCCCGCAGCCTGTCCAACAGCACCCTTCGTTGTCAACCATGCTGGCACAGCAAACACTTAACCTTTGACTCTCCTCACCGTATCCACCAGCTTCCGACAGGAAACTGATGGATAGGGTAAGGGAGTCAAAGGGTTAAGTTTTTGTAGTTGGTGGATAGGGCGCGTGAGTCAAAGAGTTTAATATTTACATTTCATTTCCTTTGATTTTATATGATTTGAAAAAGAACTTTTGTTAGCTGTTCCCTTCGCAGTTTATGCTTTCCGTAACTTTTACACGGCCTACTATTTGAATAAGATATTCATCTATCTACCTATC
>CM060308.1:17022829-17025329 GCA_030674185.1 Monoplex corrugatus | reverse complement strand
GACACCCGTCACCAGACACCCGTCACCCGTCCACCCGACACCCGTCACCAGACACCACCCGTACACCCATCACCCGACACCCGTCACCCGACACCCGTCACCCGACGACACCCGTCACCCATACCGTCACCGTCACCCGACACCCATCACCAGACACCCGTCACCCGATACCCGTCACCACACCGTCATCCGACACCCGTCACCCGACACCCATCACCCGACACCCGTCACCCGACACCCGTCACCCGACCGACACCCGTCACCCGTCAGCATCATCGAGGTCGATGGTAGCCGCTGCAGCAGACGTCACAACAACTCCCCTCCAGATGAGAATTTTTAAATTTTGATTTTAACTCTTTTAACTCCCGCACCCTATCCACAAACTGGAAAAAAACAACAACAACAAAACTTTGACTCCCTCACCCTATTCAGATATCCGCTTTCGTGTGTATACGCAAACAGAATACCAGATGTACTCGTTACAGGTCCTGTGAGTATGTCAGTGTGATAGGAACAGGGAGTCAAAGGGTTAAGGTTTTGCTATGCTAGCATGGTTGGCAGTGCAGGATGCTGATGAACAGGGTGCGGGAGTCATAGGGTTAAGGGTTGTTGATGTGCTTCTGTTTTCGCAATGTTATTTGTTTAGATATTTTTTTTTTCATTTGGTTTTGTTTTGCCGTTACTACCCTTAGTTTGCTGTGTCATCAAGAGCCACAAGTCAGACTGAATATTTAAAAACACTCACATTTAATGGTTATGTTAACAAAAAACCGAACTTGTAAAAGCTTTCATACATAATTACTTGATTGGACGTGAGAGTTGTTTTCTCCACCTACGTGCCAAAACAAAACGAACAAACAAAAAAGACAAACAAAACAAGAAAAAAATCATCAAGCAAACAAAAATAAAAGCAGAAAGAGAGAGAGAGAGAGGACAGACAAGACAGACGGACAAGAGACAGACAAGAGACAGACAGACAGACAGACAGACAAGTGAGACAGAGACAGAGTGACATAAACAGAGACAGAGAGACGGAGACAAAGAGAGAAACAAAACAAAAAGCGACACACACAAAACAAAACAAAAATGAACGAACACCAACAAAAACAACAACAACAACACAACAACAACACAACAACAACAACAACAACAACAACTTCCCGTTACATACAGTCAGAATGGCCCACTATGCCTGAACCCAGTAAAATATTTCCCTCACATCCATCAAAAAGAAAATACATAAATAAATACATGCATGAATTCATAAATGTAAATAACATAAATGAAATTAACATGAATGAATAAACAAGCCACAAAACAGACAAATGACAGCTGCTACATCAGTCAATTACAGACATGTGTGTGCAGACCATCAAGGTCACGTACGTGCTCGTTGACTTCTCTTCCATGTGGACTTAAAACCTCAACCGACAAGTGCTGTAGTCAAGTGGGTAGACATAAAAGTTCCCTCACAAGGTCCTGGGTTCAATTCGCGGACATTTTTTTTTAGAATCATTGTCCTCGTCTTTACCTTCTGCTTTTTTTTTTTTTTTTTTTTTTTTTTCTTCATTTTCTCGGCCACCTTAATGGCCACAGAAGCTGGAAATGTTTTTACAATGCGACGATGATGATGTTGATGAGGATGATAATCATAATGCTACGGAGTTCCATCTAGGATTCAAGACTGCGTGACTCTACTCTACTGCTGTACTCTACGCTTACTGTCATAATATATTCTGGCGTCAACCAGGCCCGAGAGATGCAGACACCTGCGGTGCTGGCCAGGAAGATCTGAGCAACAACCCCCTCAATGACGCGACCGAAATGTGGATGAGACTCGACTGTGTGGTCCCAGTTTTCCCAAAGAACCCATAGCACGCCCAACTCTGGGTAGGAGCCGGTTAGAGCCGAAAAATCCCACAATGATTTTTGAAGGGAGTGATGGGGATTCGAACCCACAACTTCCAGTCTGCACCTGTTGCGCTAACCGCTACATTACGGCGACTGGTTCAGTTCGTGTAAATACCTCCCGCCTGGTGGGAAAAGGGGGGATATTTTTTTTCGATCTCGGAGATCAGCATGTATTCAAGAAGATGAAAAGCATTCTTACCAACAAATAGCCTATCATTAACATCAGGAAGAGAGTTCTTGAATGTTATATAGAACCAATAATGTTATACGGTTGTGAGGCGTGGACAGTCAACACGCAAAGCCAGAACAAGATTGAGGCAGCTGAGATGAGGTTTCCAAGAAGAATGTTGAGAGTTCCATGGACAGCAAAGAAAACAATCGAGACAGTCTTGATGGAGGCAGACACAAGAAGATCATCCATAAGTAAGATTAGGAAATGACAGTCAATATTTATAGCCCATTTTATGAGGAAAGGAGAATTAGAGCACCTGGTCACAACAGGAAAGCTGGAGGAGAAGAGAGCACCAGGTAGACCCAGGGAGAAAATATTGGACGGACTTGCAGGATGGCTGAGGACAGAGAGGATGGA
>CM060308.1:17007829-17017829 GCA_030674185.1 Monoplex corrugatus | reverse complement strand
TACGCAAATTAGAAATCTTGGTGGAGACAAATGTAGAAAAGGCAGAAAGGAGATTATCTGGACTGGTATTTGATGGCATGGAGAATTGATTTTTCAGTGCCGAGTAAATCAGACAAGATGGAAAAACAATTTGTGTGTGTGTGTGTGTGTGTGTGTGTGGTGTGTGTGTGGTGTGTGTGTGTGTGTGCGTGTGTGTGGTCGTGTGTGTTGTGCGTGTGTGTGTGTGTGTGTGTATGTGTGTGTGTGTGTGTGTGTGTGTGTGTGTGTGTGTGTGTGTGTGTGTTGTTTGTTTGTTGTTTTTTTGTTTTTTTGGCTTCAAGTATCTGTGAGGAAAAGTAATCGTTTTCGCTTTAGAGGGCAACTCGGTGATCTTGTTGTGCATGGATTGATAGATCGGACGGTGTGGTTCTAATTTACATGTAGAAGACCGACATTGGCGCTCGGCCTTCCGGCATTCTCGCTTTGGTCTGCGTAAATGAGGCGTGTACCAAGTCGCACATGGATGATCAGGCAAAACACGGGTGAAGGGAGGGACAGGTTTGTCGAGCAAACGGCGGAGAATCGACGTATACAGAATTCAGTGGAATCACTGACATGAGGGAGACATTCAGTCGGAGTTAAGGTCGATAGAATTAAGGTTGCAGCGAGTAACTAGACGCTTATTCCTGGGAGGTTTTATGAGATTTAGAAAGGCAAGGACAACAAAATGATCAGAAGAAAATTCTGTCGTCACTGATATTGAAGTAATCAGTTGACCGGAGTCACGTACGATTACCCAGTCAGTCATGTGGCTCTTCTAGAATTCTAGAATTCGATCCTATTCTGCAACATTAATAACTGACCTGCTTACTGCTATATCTTACTGCTATATCTTACTGCTATATCTTACTGCTATCTCTATTTTTCCATCATTGTGGTGGTGTCAGCTTAGTGTTTCATAGGTCCTTTCTTCCCCCTCCCCATTTCAAGACATCGCAGGCGGATGGGGGTTTTGCACAGTTCAGGGAGTCTGCCAGATAATTGTTGACAGATTTGGGTGGAGTGCATAAAGAGTTGTCCGAGTATGATTTATTCCTCTCGAACAAATTCCATACTCTTAAACTCCGACGCAAAATCCGTGAGAAAGGTAAACTGCAGCAGTCACAAAGTGCCCTTTTATCATTCGTCGATCTGAAAACAGAAACGTTGGACACGAAGTCCCAGACACAATACAGAGCAATACTGGCTTCAAGTGACAAAGGACACAAGTTTTACTTCAGGTGGCAGCAAAACGACAAACCAACCAACCAACCAACCAACCAACCAACCAAACAAACAAACAAACAAACTGCCGATGGCTGGAAAGCAGTTCAGTAGACCTGAGAAAGCAGTTCAGTAGACCTGAGAAAGCAGTTCAGTAGACCTGAGAAAGCAGTTCAGTAGACCTGAGAAAGCAGTTCAGTAGACCTGAGAAAGCAGTTCAGTAGACCTGAGAAAGCAGTTCAGTAGACCTGGCTAGGAATTGTACACAGGACTCTCGCAGAGCGCTGTGCCAAGATTTTCCCACAATCTAAGTGGTGTTGGGAAACAAGGCGCTATGGACCTTAACCTTCTGATGGTCAGCAGTCTGACAGCTGTGCCCATCTCATGTACCTCTATGCTTTACCTTCTCACATTCTGCTCAGGTACATGATCACCATACACATGGCACCTGTGACGTTAGTACATATGGAATTTGTTCCGAGCACGGTGACGTCATCTTGAGAAATTGAAACTGAAACTGAAACTGTTCAAGTACCGTTCAGAGATAAGTATACTGAAACGGTGTGTTCGAGCTAGGGTATGAACTTGGTCATTCATCCCTGTGGCAACCACGCTCGATCATGCTTATCCGCCGGCTTTTTTAGGAATATTGCTCTGATCACTACATTGTCCATTTACCCAAAACACCCTTCCCCATCCCCAACAAAGCGTGTACAGAGACAAGAGTTCAACTCAGTTCAGTTTGATTTTAATCGAAATTGTTGGATTATGTCCCTTTAGTTGCTTTATATGAATAACTCTCGTGAGAACGAGATCCATTCAGACGATTAAATGGGCCAACACAACTGACATTGTCTCAAAACTGTTATGTGCAAGAATATCACATTTTGGCGACGAGGATGGGATTTGGAGCTCACGCAGGGAAGTAGCAATTATTTTTTCGTTTGCAAACACATTTTCTCACACAAGATAACTAGTTCTTGGTGAAAACCGAGTGAATTTGTCTTCAGTCGTTCGACATCGTCAGGCCGTTTAATCGTTAGCCAGTGCGTAGACAGGTTACACTTCGATTTCGAAAACAAGAAAAAAAAAAAAAAAGAGAACAAAATGGTTGTTTTCTTTTAACGATATTGTTAAGATGGCAAATAAGAATAGATTTGATGAATTCAATCCTGCTGTGGAAGATTTTGACTGTTATATTGAGCGCCTCGACTTGTATTTTGAAGCAAATGATGTTGTTGATGCAAAGAAAAAATGCGTTTTCTTGTCTGTCATTGGTGCCAAGTACTATTCTTTGCTACGATCACTGTGTTCCCCCGATGCTCCTTCAACAAAAACGTATGAAGAACTTGTGGCTACCCTCAAAGGACATGTTTCACCCAAACCATTAGTCATTGGTGAAAGATTTAAGTTTCACAACAGACGTCAGTCTGAGCTAGAAACGGTGAATGATTTTGCTGCAGAACTGAGACGTTTAGCATCAACATGTGACTTTGGATAGTTTCTTCAAGAAGCGTTGAGAGACAAATTTGTTTGTGGTCTTTCTGACGCCATGATTCAAAAAAGACTTTTGTCTGAAAAGGAACTTACCTTCAAGAATGCAGTTGAAATTGCACATGCCATGGAAGTAGCAGCAAGTCATTCTGCTGTCCTTCAACCATCTGATACACCAGAGGTGAACGCAGTTCAGCAGGATTCAGCAAAATCAAAAGCACCTGATGGCACCAGAAGCCAGCAAATCCAGAATACCCGGTGTTATCGCTGTGGCAAACCACATCTTGCTATCAGCTGTCCATTCAAGAACTACACTTGTAACAATTGCATGAAAGTCGGGCATTTAGCTGCAGTTTGCCGTTCAAAAAAGAAATCATATGCACAAAAGTTTGTTTCAGGTAGAAATAGGGGCTATACTTCACAACAAACCGTCAAAGAAAGGGATTGACCCATATACAGTTACTCTCAGTGTTGCAGGCAAGCCACTGTTATTTGAAATCGATACTGGAGCTTCAGTGACTCTGATCACTGCAGGTGTTTTCACTAAAACTTTTGAGAAAAACATATCCCTGGTACTCTGTGACATGGCGCTGAAAACCTACACTGGACAGCACATTCCTGTCCATGGGCAAGTTGAGGTTCATGTTTCACACAGAGAGAACTCCGCCATGCTACCTCTCATTGTAGTTGGTGGAAGAGGTCCAAATCTGCTAGGCAGAAACTGGATCCGGGAATTGAACATGGAGACTGCTTTTATGGTAAATCAAGTAAGCGAGAAACCATCATGTGAAGCAGTATTTGACCAGTTCCCCAACCTGTTCAAGGAAGAGTTGGGTCTTGCAAAGTCATTCCCTGTCACACTCCACGTTGAAGAAAATTGCAAACCAAAATTCTACAAAGCTAGAACAGTTCCCTATGCACTAAGAACCAAAGTTGATGTCGAACTTCAAAGGCTTGAAGATGAAGGCATAATTGAACCAGTGAAACATTCGGCCTGGGCGACACCAGTGGTACCTGTACTTAAACCAGATGGAACAGTGAAGCTGTGTGGTGATTACAAAGTCACTGTGAATATGGCCGCCAAGGCTGATGTATACCCCTTGCCCCGTGTTGAAGATCTTTTCAACAAAGCTGCTGGTGGAAAATCTTTCACAAAATTGGACTTGAAACATGCATATCAGCAGTTGCCTCTTGCCGAAGAGTCCAAAGATCTCACTACGATCAACACACAAAAAGGGCTGTTCAGATACAACCGTATGCCTTTTGGGGTTTCAGCAGCACCTGCCATTTTCCAACGCACAATGGACTGCCTGTTACAGGATATTCCGGAAGTGGCTGTGTTTCAAGATGACATACTAGTCACAAGTGAGACAGATGAAAGCCATATTCAGCATCTGAGAGAAGTTCTTCGTAGACTTGATGCAGAAGGTTTCCGTTTAAAGAAGAAAAAGTGTGAGTTCATGTTACCTGAGGTCACATACTTAGGTCATCGCATCACTGCAGAAGGAATCCAGCCCACTGCTGACAAAGTGAAAGCTGTTCAGGATGCTCCCACGCCCAAAAATGCATCAGAGCTAAAATCATTTCTGGGGCTTGTCAACTTCTATGGGAAGTTCTTACCTCATTTGTCCACAGTTTTGTCTCCACTGACCAGTCTCCTTCGCAAAAACACTGTTTTCAGATGGGGAGAGCAACAGAGCCAGTCCTTCAAGAAAGTGAAGGAAATGCTTCTTTCAGCTGATCTGCTGGTTCACTTCAACCAAGAATTGGAGGTGACGTTATCATGTGATGCTTCCACGGTGGGACTAGGAGCAGTTCTGGCCCACAAACTGTCAGATGGATCAGAGCGTCCCATTGCCTATGCATCTAGATCTCTTAACAAGGCTGAGCGGAATTACTCCAATATTGAAAGAGAAGCTCTGGCTGTCAACTTTGGAGTAAAAAAATTTCGTGACTACCTGTTTGGGCGCCATTTTTGGGTGTACACAGATCACAAGCCTTTGATGTCCTTGTTCAATGAACACAAACTCATTCCAACAGAAGTTTCACCAAGAATTCAGCGTTGGGCAATGCAGCTGTCATCATATACGTACACCATCAGTTACATGTCAGGGTCTACCATGACTCATGCAGATGCCCTCAGCAGGTCACCGTTACCAACCACCAGCTCAGAATCAGAGATTCCAGAGGAGTTTGTCTTCTTGATGGACCACCTGTCAACAACTCCAATCACTTCAGCTCATATTGAAGAGAAAACAAATTCTGACCCTGTACTGTCACATGTCAAGAAATACACTTTGTCTGGGTGGCCATCAGATCTTCCAGGAAAGTGGCAGACAGAGCTCAAAATGTACAAGAGCCACGAAACCGAACTATGTGTTCAGAGTGGTTGCGTTCTCATGCGAAACCGAGTTGTTGTACCTCCAAGTTGTAGAAGAGCAATGTTGGAGGAACTTCATTTGTGTCATCCAGGTGTCTGCAAAATGAAATGCCTGGCACGTTCGTACGTATGGTGGCCAGGCATTGATCATGACATTAAAATCACAGTTCAAGAGTGTGAAGCTTGTCAACAAGTCCGTCATATGCCAGAGAAAGCTCCACTTCATCCTTGGGAATGGCCTGAAAACCCTTGGTCAAGACTTCATGTGGATTTTGCAGGACCATTCATGGGCCACATGTTCCTTCTGTTTGTGGACTCGCATTCAAAATGGACGGAAGTGAAAATGATGACCAAAATTACTGCAGAAAGACATTTGCTGCATGAGAGATCTCTTGCAACACATGGGTTGCCAGACCAGTTGTTACAGACATTGGTCCCACTTTCACATGCAGTGATTTCAAAACCTTCATGAAAATCCTTGGCATTCGTCATATTCTGGTCTCTCCGTACCACCCAGCCTCAAATGGTCTTGCTGAGAGAGCATTTAGACATCAAGAGGCTATGAAAAAGATGTCACCCAAGTTCACCTTGCAGCACAGACTGCGAAGTTTCTACTTGAGCAACATATCACGCCTCACTCGATTACTGCAATTCCACCAGCAGAACTTTGATGAAAAGAAGGCTCAAGACTCGCCTAGACCTTGATTCAACCTTCTCTTTCCAGCAAGGTTGAAGATGCTCAGCTCAAAGCAAAAGATGTACCATATCGCAGTGCAAAAGACAGGAACTTTGTTGTAGGTGACAAAGTGTTGTTACGCAATTTGGGTCAGGCAAGGCTTGGTTTCATGGAACTGTTTTTGAAGTTACTGGACCAACTGTCTTTCAAGTCCAGTTGGGATGGCCGCAAATGTAAGACGTTCACATAATCAAGTCGGAAGCGATGGATTGAAGAGAAGACAACTGAGGACAATACTCTTCCAAAGATGGTTGACCACAACACCTTCAAATGAAAAGCCACCTACTGCCATTGCTAATCCCAGAACCAGAACCATTTCTCCGAAGTGATTCTAGCTTCCTTGGAAATTTCCCCACCAGTGACTATTCAGGACTCGATCACACCACCACACCACTTGGTTCCAGTTCATTGCAGGCAGGCAGAGGGTCCCCAGCTTACGCTACGCCTATCCCTAGAGCTCAAAATCAAGAACAGATTTTGGGACAGCTTCCAAGGCTTGGTGCTTCTTCATTGGATACACCAGTGCTCCACAGGCCCACCCCTGACCCAGCTCAACGCCCGAGAAGAGCCGGAAACCTCCAGATCGACTGGATCTGTGAACTCTCAAAATTTTGTTTTCTCCTCAAGATTACATTGGCATTACACACACACACATTGTAATTTTTTTTTCAAAAGACATTTTAATTAACAAGATTAAAATCTCCAAATCAACCGGATCGGTGAACTTTTGATCAGTTTCCTTCTCCAGATATTGTTTTGCAACGCAAAATTAACATTTTAATTTGTGGTCAACAAGTTGAACTGTTTGGAAAATGTTTATTTCAAAAGACAGTTAATAAGTTTTGTTTAAATTGTGTGTTAAAAGTTGAAAACCATGTTAAAACTTAAAAGGGAGGGTGTTGGATTATGTCCTTTAGTTGCTTTATATGAATAACTCTCGTGAGAACGAGATCCACTCAGACGATTAAATGGGCCAACACAACTGACATTGTCTCAAGACTGTTATGTGAAGTCAAGAATCATATGCTACATGAAGATGTTAAAATATATTTGCTGACATTGAGAGAAAAATATGTTTGACATGTCTTAGAGATGTTATCAATATCATATTTGCTTGGACATGTTCTGTAGAGATGTTATCAATATCATATTTGCTTGGACATGTTCTGTAGAGATGTTATCAATATCATATTTGCTTGAACATGTTCTGTAGAGATGCCCTCTAGTTCTTTTTGTCACAAAGCCAGTTTCCAAGCGATATGTTTGTAAGCCTTTTTCTTCAACTGGCTAGAATGGCAAAGTCCGGAAATCATCCTCGTCCGGCAATTTCCAAACCGTCAATTCAATGTCAATTTTTTTTTAATGACTAATCCTATTATTTATTTTTTTCTTTAATTTACTTTATGTAAAATCTAAACTATGTAGGATAATTGTTACAACAGAGGACGCAGTGACAACCTTTTGTTAAGCTCAGTGAAGTTATTTATTCATTTATCTATCTGTCTATCAATCTGTCTATCTATCTATCTATCTATCTATCTATCAATCTATCTCATCTATCTGTCTGTCTGTCTGTCTGTCTGTTCTATCTATCTGTCTGTCTATCTATCTGTCTGTCTGTCTATCTATCTATCTGTCTATCTATCTATCTGTATATCTATCTATCTATCTGTCATCTATCTATCTATCTATCTATCTATCCATCCGACTATTTACCTGTCTGTCTATGTATCTATCTATGTACCTATCTATTTACCTATCTATCTGTCTACCAAACTGTCTACCTATCTACCTATCCATCTAACTATCTATCTGACTGTAATATCTATCTATCTATCTATCTGTCTATCTATCTATCTATCTATCTATCTATCTATTATCTATCTATCTATCTGTCTATCTATCTATCTGTCTGTCTATCTATCCATCTATCCATCTATCATCTATCTATCTATCTATCTATCTGTCTATCTATCTATCTATCTATCTAACTGTCTGTCTGTCTGTCTATCTATCTATCTATCTATCTATCTATCTATCTATTCATTCACTTTATATACCTATTTTGCGGATTGGATGGCTCAGCCGACAGAGCCCTGTGTTCCGAATTTGATGCCTTCAAGTTCAATCTCAACCCGAAACATAAAAATTCGAAAATTTTAATAATCATTATTATTATCATCATTACATTATTGTTGTTGCAGTTGTTGTTGTTGTCGTCATCATTATCATCTTTTGTATCATCATTTGTATCATCATCATCGTCATCATCATCATTATTATGTTGTTGTCATCGTCATCGTCATCATCATCATCATCAGTCGTCGTCGTCGTCGTCATTGTTGTTATTATAATTATTATTGTTGTTGTTGTTGTTGCTATATTATTGTTGTTGTTGTTGTTATCATCAAACAGTGCCTGAACTCTATTGAAAACTTATCGTCTACAGTTACAGGATGGAACCTGTTGTGATTCACCGGTACCCATGGCAGCCATAATTTCAGTGATTGATTATTCATATCGACAAGTTCTCTGTTTGTGCACTGAAATTGAATATTTTCTTCGTTGCTAGGATGTCTGCCTGTCGATCGCTTCACGATTATTTGTTTGACTAACACAGATAAAATCCAAAACAAATGTGACTGCCCGCGTTCAAGCAAACAGGAACCAGACAAAACACGGAAAGAAGAATAAGAACGCGTATTTAATACAAGACAAGACACAGATACAGAGCTGTAATGAAAAAGAACTAATACTGAATATGACATCATCTTTTGATGATGATGTTCGACCATTGTAACAGAAATTGATCATGGTCTTCAGTTATGAATGTAGCTGAAGCTGCAGCGAGTCCGTGGCTTAAGAGGAGGATCCAAGCGTTGAAGCCTCTCCAATGTCTGGATAGGACGCTGTGAATGGAATCCAATATAAGTGTGACTGCCCGCGTTCAAGCAAACGCCATTGGCCGATAATTTGTGCCTGTCTTGTCCGGTTGTATTTGTTTCATTTTCTTCTACCTTGTTGTAGTTTAGTCTGGACGGTTTCTTATTTGGTAGTCGATCTAGTTTCGTCGTCTGTTGAGCCGCCATCCAAGGGAAGTCACTCTTCCTTTCTCATGAATATCAATTAGGGAGCGTCTATTGTAGGCACATACGTCACAGTATTAAATACGCGTTCTGATTTTTTTCCCCTTCTGGTTGCTGTGGGTGGAATAATGGCAGTTTCCTGGGTTCTGCTGCATTTTGCCTCTTTTGTGATCTTCTGCCGTACAGGGCGGGTCTGGGCAATGTTTTCTCAAGATGTGATGTCAGTGTCTAGGTCTTTGAGGGAGGTGTTTTGTTCTATTCGAAACTAAACTAATAAATACAACTAAAACAAACGATTAAACCGCAGCGTGTACAGTTGCTACGGAAACCGTTATAAAGTTAGGTACGTAGATCTTTATCATCATGTGCCCTGCTGCATGGCGTTGGTGATCATGGCCCTCCATATGTATCTATCCCTTTTTGCCGCAAGCGCATCTTCCATCCTCTCTGTCCTCAGCCATCCTGCAAGTCCATCCAATATTTTCTCCCTGGGTCTACCTGGCGCTCTCTTTCCCTCCAGCTTTCCTGTTGTGACCAGATGCTCTAATTCCTCTTTCCTCAAAAAATGGCCTATAAATGTTGCTTGTCTTTTCCTAATCTTCTTTATCAATGATTTTCTTGTGTCTGCCTCCATCAGTACTGTTTCGTTTGTTTTCTTTGCTGTCCATGAAACTCTCAAAATTCTTCTTAGAAACCACATCTCGGCTGCCTCATTCTTGTTCTGGCTTTGCTTGCTGACTGTCTACGCCTCACAACAGTATAACATTATCGGTTCTATATAACATTTATGAAGTCTCTTCCTGATGTTAATTGATAGGTATTTGTCGGTAAGGGAAGTAATTTCCCTGGGCACAATAAGCTAGCCTTGTGCAAGGACATGTTTTGCAATAATGTCACAGGAGGCCTTAAGATAGGCAGTGGACAGTTTGTAGTTGGCTACTGTCAAGTCTTCACCAACTACAGTCATCATCATCATCAAGTGCCTTGCCACATGCGTTGGCGATCATGGCCTTCCATCTGTTTCTATCTTTTGTTGCCTCAAGCACCTCTTCCACCCTCTTT
>CM060308.1:16995329-17002829 GCA_030674185.1 Monoplex corrugatus | reverse complement strand
CTACGTCTCATCCCTCCGGTGAGGCGTCGGATCTGCTGAATGGTGAGCTGCTGCCACTCCCGATGCAATGCTGCTTCCAGTTCATGGAGATTTTGCACAGGAGGGTCCAGTGACTGTATTCGACGGCCAAGCAAGTCCCATACATGTTCCAGCGGATTGAGGTCCGCACTCATGGCAGGCCATGGTAATGTTGTCACCGCCTCTTGCTGGAGGTATGCTGCGACTGCTCTGGAACGATGAGGTCTGGCGTTGTCGTCCATGAACACAGGTCTGGTGGCTAATGGGTGGTCGTCAAAATGAGGCACAACAGCTGGCTGCAGGACCTCCCGGATGTAGCGATCTCCTGTCAAGTTGCCACGAATGGTCACCAGGTCCAGTTTGCAGTCGTGGAGATGCACCCCCAGACCATGATGGAGCCTCCGCCGTGAGGAACAGTTGGTGTGATGTTCCTTGCAGCATAAGCTGTGTTGGGCTGCCTCCATACTCTCGCTCTCCCATCGGTAACATGGAGTAAGAAGCGGCTTTCATCTGACCAATGGATCTTCCGCCAGTTCCTCAGGTTCCAGTGCTGTCGGGCAAGACACCAGGCCAAACGTAATCGCTGATGACGGTCTGTGAGGAGTGGACGCTTGATGACCCTTCTTGCCCTCAGTCCTATAGCTCTCAAGCGATTTCTAACAGTTTTTGTGGACAGATGTCGATTTGGTAGCCACTGCCGTTTCAGATGGGATGAAGATGCGAATCGCTGTTGCCGTACCAGACGGTACAGCGCCCTGTCTTCACGCTGGGTAGTAACACGTGGTTTGCCTGCTCGTGGCCGGTCCTTCACAGTGTTCGTTTCAGCATGTTTTCGTATCAATCGGCTGATTACTGACGTTTGGTATCCCAGTTGACGTCCTATAGCTGTGCAGGTCATACCAGTAGAATGCATGCCAATAATTTGCCACCGTTGTTCTTCTGACATTCTCCTTCGTTCCATCTTGTAGGACAGTGACTATGCAGTGGGAAACTGCCTCAAACACGCACGTATCTGTGGCGTGAGCAAACTTCATTTTGGCGAGTGCGTGGATGGCGTGGTGCTCGTGCACGCCACATGGAGCCAGTGCCTCACTGTCACACTGGGCTGTTTTCATCATCGCTATGGAATACCAGTCTTGTCCAAAATGACATTTTGTGCCATGTTAATACTTACAGTAACCTGCGACAGTAGATCAAATTTAGGGTTGCTTAACTTTTTTCCATGTGTATATATATATATATCTGTCATTGTTTTGCTTGATTGTGGTTTTGCTTATCTGCAGGAAAGTAATGGGGGATGTTGTGCATGTTTGTTCAATACAATGGTTGTGGCGTGATATTCTGTGGTGACATTTGTTTCTGTAGTTTGTTTTTTATGCTTGTTCGTGTGAAATGGTTTGTTGCTGGAAAATGTTAAAAAGAAATTCGCTATTCATTTTAGTAGGATCTCTCTCTCTCTCCCTCCCTCCCTCTCTGTCTGTCTGTCTATCTCCTTCTCTTCATATAAAGCAGGTTCTCTCTCTCTCTCCCTCTTTCTCTCTATCTCTCCCTCTCTCTCTCTCTTTCTTTCTGTCGCTCTCTCTCTCTCCCTCTCTCTCTCTCTTTCTTTCTGTCGCTCTCTCTCTCTCTCTCTCTCTCTCTCTCTCTCTCTCCATGTCTCTTAATCTCTCTCATTTTCTCTCCATTGCTCTCTCTCTCTCTCTCTCTGTCACTCAATATGTGTGGGTGTGTGAGTGCATGTGCATTGACAATGTAACGAGGTCTGTACTGTCGCTTGTCCATTTATCTTTATAGAAACCACTTCTCACCGCTCTAATCCCCCCTCAGCGTTTGCCCTCCGGTTGTTTTGTCTTCAGTCAAACCCCAAACCATTGATTTCATTTTTACTCCCCGTCTCTCTCCCAGACACCAGGCTATCAGTCAGACAATAAATATTATACTTAAGGATGGTACATGCTGTCTCCGGGCAATTACATTAATCAATTACGAGCGTGATATTATAAGCCATCACGGGCAATCACATTAACCTGTTAAGAGCCTGATGTCGTAAATTTTCTCTTTGCAATTACATTAACCTGTTAAGAGCCTGATATTGTAAATTTTCTCTTTGTAATTACATTAACCTGTAAAGAGCCTGATATCGTAAATTTTCTCTTTGTAATTACATTAACCTGTAAAGAGTCTGATATTGTAAATTTTCTCTTTGCAATTACATTAACCTGTAAAGAGCCTGATATTGTAAATTTTCTCTTTGTAATTACATTAACCTGTTAGGAGCCTGATATCGTAAATTGTCTCTTTGTAATTACATTAACCTGTTAAGAGCCTGATATTGTAAATTTTCTCTTTGCAATTACATTAACCTGTTAAGAGCCTGATATTGTAAATTTTCTCTTTGTAATTACATTAACCTGTAAAGAGCCTGATATTGTAAATTTTCTCTTTGTAATTACATTAACCTGTTAAGAGCCTGATATTGTAAATTTTCTCTTTGTAATTACATTAACCTGTAAAGAGCCTGATATTGTAAATTTTCTCTTTGTAATTACATTAACCTGTTAAGAGCCTGATATCGTAAATTTTCTCTTTGTAATTACATTAACCTGTAAAGAGCCTGATATTGTAAATTTTCTCTTTGTAATTACATTAACCTGTAAAGAGCCTGATATTGTAAATTTTCTCTTTGTAATTACATTAACCTGTTAAGAGCCTGATATTGTAAATTTTCTCTTTGTAATTACATTAACCTGTAAAGAGCCTGATATTGTAAATTTTCTCTTTGTAATTACATTAACCTGTAAAGAGCCTGATATCGTAAATTGTCTCTTTGTAATTACATTAACCTGTAAAGAGCCTGATATTGTAAATTTTCTCTTTGTAATTACATTAACCTGTAAAGAGCCTGATATCGTAAATTTTCTCTTTGTAATTACATCAACCTGTAAAGAGCCTGATATTGTAAATTTTCTCTTTGTAATTACATTAACCTGTAAAGAGCCTGATATCGTAAATTTTCTCTTTGTAATTACATTAACCTGTAAAGAGCCTGATATCGTAAATTTTCTCTTTGTAATTACATTAACCTGTAAAGAGCCTGATATTGTAAATTTTCTCTTTGTAATTACATTAACCTGTAAAGAGCCTGATATCGTAAATTTTCTCTTTGCAATTACATTAACCTGTTACGAGCGTGACATGGTAAATTGTCTCCTACTAGCTACATTAACCTGTTACGAGCGTGACATGGTAAATTGTCTCCTACCAGCTACATTAACCTGTTACGAGCGCGACATGGTAAATTGTCTCCTACCAGCTACATTAACCTGTTACAAGCGTGACATGGTAAATTGTCTCCTACCAGCTACATTAACCTGTTACAAGCGTGACATGGTAAATTGTCTCCTACCAGCTACATTAACCTGTTACAAGCGTGACATGGTAAATTGTCTCCTACCAGCTACATTAACCTGTTACAAGCGTGACATGGTAAATTGTCTCCTACCAGCTACATTAACCTGTTACGAGCGTGACATGGTAAATTGTCTCCTACCGGCTACATTAACCTGTTACGAGCGTGACATGGTAAATTGTCTCCTACCGGCTACATTAACCTGTTACGAACGTGACAGGGTAATTTGTCTCCTACCAGCTACATTAACCTGTTACGAACGTGACATGGTAAATTGTCTCCTACCGGCTACATTAATCTGTTACGAACGTGACATGGTAAATTGTCTCCTACCAGCTACATTAACCTGTTACGAGCGTGACATGGTAAATTGTCTCCTACCAATTACATTAACCTGTTACGAGCGTGACATGGTAAATTGTCTCCTGGTAATTATATTAACCTGTTACGAGCGTGACATGGTAAATTGTCTCCTGGTAATTATATTAACCTGTTACGAGCGTGACATGGTAAATTGTCTCCTGGTAATTATATTAACCTGTTACGAGCGTGACATGGTAAATTGTCTCCTACCAATTACATTAACCTGTTACGAGCGTGACATGGTAAATTGTCTCCTACCAATTACATTAACCTGTTACGAGCGTGACATGGTAAATTGTCTCCTACCAGCTACATTAACCTGTTACGAGCGTGACATGGTAAATTGTCTCCTACCAATTACATTAACCTGTTACGAGCGTGACATGGTAAATTGTCTCCTACCAGCTACATTAACCTGTTACGAGCGTGACATGGTAAATTGTCTCCTACCAATTACATTAACCTGTTACGAGCGTGACATGGTAAATTGTCTCCTGGTAATTATATTAACCTGTTACGAGCGTGACATGGTAAATTGTCTCCTGGTAATTATATTAACCTGTTACGAGCGTGACATGGTAAATTGTCTCCTGGTAATTATATTAACCTGTTACGAGCGTGACATGGTAAATTGTCTCCTACCAATTACATTAACCTGTTAAGAGCTGATATTGTAAATTGTCTCCTACCAATTACATTAACCTGTTACGAGCGTGACATGGTAAATTGTCTCCTACCATCTACATTAACCTGTTACGAGCGTGACATGGTAAATTGTCTCCTACCATCTACATTAACCTGTTACGAGCGTGACATGGTAAATTGCCTCCTTCCAGCTACATTAACCTGTTACGAACGTGACATGTAATTGTCTCCTACCATTTACATTAACCTGTTATGAGCGTGACATGTAAATTGTCTCCTTACCATTACATTAACCTGTTACGAGCGTGACATGAAAGTGTCTCCTACCAATTACATTAACTGTTACGAGCGTGTACGTAAATTGTCTCCTCTCCGTAATTCATTAACCTGTTACGAGCGTGACATACGTATGTCTCCATTTTACATTAACCTGTTAAAGCGTGTTATCGTAAAGTGTCTCCTTGGTAATTGCATAACCCTTAACCAGCGTATATCGTAATTGTCTCCTGTAACTACATTAACTGTTACAAGCGTGTTATCGTAAGCTGTCTCCTCTTCTGGTAATTGCATTAACCCATAACCAGCGTAATATCGTAAATTGTCTCCTGTTAACTACATTAACCTGTTACAAGCGTGTTATCGTAAGCTGTCTCCTCTTCTGGTAATTGCATTAACCCATAACCAGCGTAAATCGTCAATTGTCTCCTGTTAACTACATTAACCTGTTACAAGCGTGTTATCGCTAAGCTATCACTGTCAAGTAATTAACCTGTTAATGCTGTGTAACCTGTTGACTAAATGTCAAGTTTTAAAACAAAAATGTGTGTGTGTGGTGTGTCAGTTGTGTGTGTCGTTGTGTGTAGTGTGTGTGTGTGTTGTGTGTTGGTGTTTGTGTTTGTGTGTGTGTGTTTGTGTGTGTGTGTGTGTGTGTGTGTGTGTGTGTGTTGTGTGTGCGTGTGTGTATGTGTGTGTGCGTGTGTGTGTTATGTGTGTGTGTGTGTGTGCGTGTGTGTGTGCATGTGTGTGTGTGTATGTATGTGTGTGTGGTATGTGTGTGTGTGTATATGTGTGTGTGTGCATGTGTGTTGTGTGTGTGTATGTGTGTGTGTGTATGTATGTGTGTGTTGTTGGTGTGGTGTGTATGTGTGGTTGTGTGTATGTATGTGTGTGTGTGATGTATGTGTGTGTATGTATGTGTGTGTATGTGTGTATGTATGTGTGTGTGTATGTATGTATGTGAGTGTGTGTGTGTGTGTATGTGTGTGTGTATGTGTGTGTATGTATGTGTGTGCGTGTATGTATGTGTGTATGTGTGTGTGTATGTTTGTGTGTGTATCTATGTGTGTGTATGTATGTGTGTGTATGTATGTTGTATGTGTGTATGTGTGTGTGTATGTGTGTGTGTGTGTATGTGTATGCGAGCGTGCGTGCGTATGCGTGTGCGTACGTGCGTGTATGTATGTATATGTGTGTGAGTGAGTGAGTGAGTGTGTGTGTGTGTGTGTGTGTTGTGTGTGTGTGTATGTATGAGCGTGCGTACATGCGTGTATATATATATATAGGGAAAGAGAGCACCAGGTAGACCCAGGGAGAAGATATTGGACGGACTTGCAGAGTGGCTGAAGACAAAGAGGGTGGAAGAGGCGCTTGAGGCAACAAGGGATAGAAACAGATGGAAGGCCATGATCACCAACGCCATGTGGCAAGGCACTTGACGATGATGATGATGATATATATATGTATGTATATGTATATATATGTGTGTGACCTCCCACCACCAATTCAGTCTTAACTCGCAGTCAGTTGAACAGCATTAGGAGCTGAAAAGGTGACTGAGGGTCTATCTGGGGTGTTTTGACTTTTTCATAGAATTGATTTCTGTGGACTATAATCTATCCCCTACAAAATTGTTTTTCTCAAAAACATATCATTAATCAATTTAAAATGGTATTTCAATGCACTGATCGTAGCGGAAAGAATGTAAATTCTTATCAAAAGTACCTATTTTTGTTTCTCATTGCAACCTGTAACCTGTACAGAATCCCACAGACGGAAAGCTCTTTGGTGTACCTTTAGGATAATGACAGCTAAAAGCCACAAATTAAAGAAGTTTAAGGAAAAGGTGTAGGAGAGTACATAAAAACTTAGGAGGCCGTTTTCTCAAAATGGCCGTCATACAACTTAATGACTTTAAACATACATAATGTCTATATTTTTTTTTAGTACAAGCTTTATTCAAGTACCAAAATAATCAGCAGAATGTACACTTTCCAGTGATATGTGTATCTCAAAATACCCAAAAGGCTAGTTAAGACTGATTTCGTGCTGGGAGGTCACACACACACACACACACACACACACACACACACACACACACACACACACACACACACACACACACACACACACACACACACACATATATATATATATATATATGTTGTGTGGTGTGTGTGTGTGTGCGCGCGCGCGTGCGTTCGTGTGTGTGTGTATATTTTCTGATTTTTCTCGGATACGTGTATCCATGTTGTTTTTGCCCACACTGTGCAGGCGGTATGTTGCTGCACACTCTGCATACTCCGTCTCCGGAGGGCATGATTGCTGGGTGTTTTTATCAAGTTTGTATAAGCCACTAGACTCTAACATGAGTTGCAGGATCTTTAGCTTACTTGATTTTCTGTGTGTATACATTGGGTTTCGGCAGCACCAGGTCTTCACACATGCTGGTCTTCGAGATCGAAAAAAAAAATCTCCACCTTGTACCCACCAGCTGGGAAGAACCCAAGCAGAGTAAAATCGAACTCAGATCTTTCGATTGGAAGCCCACGTTAACCTTTTGACTCACGCACCCTATCCACCAACTGCAAAAACCTAATCCTTGCAGGAAGCTGGTGGGTAGGGTGAAGGAGTCAAAGGGTTAAGTTTCCCAACGGACACTAAACTTATCGATGACAATGTTCCCTTTCTTTCAAAATGACATTTGTAGCAAGTAATCTGCGGATATAATGCTTTATCGTTGACTTTTTGCTGAAGGCGAATACAAGTAAATTTAACACAAACAAACA
>CM060308.1:16990329-16992829 GCA_030674185.1 Monoplex corrugatus | reverse complement strand
AAGGAAATACTAATATTTCAAGCCCCTAAAATCTATGAAATAAGTTATTTATGTATTCTATTTCTTCTTCAGAGATGTCTGGAGGTTTCCCGAGTAGGTCTTGGAAGTGTTGTTGCCACGGTTTTACTCGCTGTTCTTGGCTAGATGCTTTTAGCTTAGCTCTGTTACAGCTTTTTCTACCACTTATTTCGTTCACGGTCTTCCAGGCAACAGCAGACTTTTTGTTGCTGACAGCATTTGTGATCTGGTCGATCTTGCTTTGTAGATAGTTCGTTTGCTCTGCTTCATAGGCCTCTATGACAGCAGCACGAGCATTATTGAAGTAAAAGATGTTCTCAGGGGATGGTTGAGAGTCTTTTAGTTGTGCAGCTTCTTTTAGTTGCTTGCGTTTTTGACAGATTTCCTCATTCACCCATGGAGTTTGTTTTTTTTACTTTGGGTTTCAGCGGGATAGTGTCTGCAGCTGTTTCTTTACAAGCAATTTCAAAGTGGTTGTATGTCATGTCAGTAGTCTTTGCTGAGGCTGTATCTTGTAGGGCAGCAAATCTTATTTCTCACTCTTGTAATGAAGATGTTACAAATTTCAGGATTGTCGTTTAGATTTGACTAGTCATATGGGGTAGTATTGCAAGATTTCTTTTTATTTGCTCGAAGGCTCAATCGAAGTCGAGCAGAAACGATACTGGTCTGATGCAACACTGACAAATGAATTGAATGCTCTGCAATGTTTTGCACTATTTTTCCATTTCTTATTGATGATAATATAGTCGAGTTGTGCTTTGCTCCCATTTGGAGATTTGTGTGTCCACAGCTGACCTGGTCTTTTCTGGTATAGAGTGTTGAGGCATAAGAGATTGTTTTCATTGAGATAGTCTTTTAGCATAGAGCCGTTTCTGTTAGTCTGAGAATGATATGCATGTTTAAAGCCATCACTGTTTCCAAGTTGTGCATTGAAGTCGCCACCAATAATGAGAATGTTGTGCTTCGGGACTTGTCTGGTAACTGATGTTAAGTCCTGATAAAATCTTTCGACTTCCACTTCATCACTAACATTAGTGGGACTGTAACAGGAGATTATCGAGGTTCGAGGATTTCCGTAGAAAGAAGCTATCATTACTCTGGGAGATATCATTTCTACATTGCTAAGTGCATTGTAGGCCTACTGGCTGAGAAGCATTCCAATTCCGCCAGTTGCAGCATTCACACTGTTTTTCCAGCTTCCGATATTGTGTTCTTTTGTTGCAATGTCTTCATGTAAGAATCTATGTTCTTGCAGGCAAATTATGTTTCGGTTTGTCTTCACGGAGGACCTGAATATCAAGAAAGGGCCGTTTACGTTGGACGAACTACTGATAGCAGTGAAAAGCATTCAGTGGAAAAAGCTTGTGGACTTGATGAGATACCTGCGGAAGTATGGAAAATAGAGGAATTTCACCAGATACTGCTGGAATGCTGCAACAACATTTATAACCAAGACCCATTAAACAAATGGACAAAAGGATGCCTGCTTCCTTTCCCCAAGAAAGGTGACCTCGGAATCACAAAGAACTACCGCGGAATCACATTAACTGCAATTTATGCAAAGATCTACAACCTAATCCTCCTAAATAGGATAAGGCCAGAGATAGATCCAGTTCTGAGGAAAAACCAAAGGGGGTTTCGCCAAAACAGATCGACATCAGGACAAATACTCACCATCAGACGTATATTGGAAGGCATAAAAACCAAAATCCTCCCAGCTGTTCTCCTATTTATCGACTTTTCTTAAGCTTTTGATTCGATCCACCAAGGAAAGATGAAGGAGATTCTAACTGCATATGGACTACCCAAGGAAACAGTAGATGCCATCATGATGCTGTATCAGAATACCCGCTGTATGGTTCGCTCCCCCGACGGAGACACAGACTTCTTCAACATCACTGCTGGAGTCCTTCAAGGAGATTCTCTTGCCCCTACATTTTCATCATCTGTCTCGATTATGTGCTGAGGAAAGCAGTGGATAAGAACAAAAAAACTCGGCTTTACCCTCACAGAACAGAAGAGCAGACGCTACCCTGCTGTAAAGATAACAGATGCAGATTACGCTGATGACCTGGCTGTTCTTGCAGACCTCCTAAAGGATGCAACATCTCTCCTTCACAGTGTCGAAAGAACAGCAATGGAGATCGGGCTCCACCTCAATGCGAACAAAACAGAGTTCATCTGTCTGAACCAAGATGTATCAGAAGGCATGAGAAGTCTCAATGGAGATACAATCAAACAAATTCAAGACTTTAAATACCTTGGCAGCTACATTGACTCCACAGAACAAGACGTCAACACCAGACTCGCCTGGGGCGCTCTAAATCAACTGGACAAAATCTGGAAATCCAATCTACCAGACAACCTGAAAAGGAACTTCTTCCGAGCAGCAGTAGAGTCTGTTCTTACATATAGCTCAATCTCTTGGACCCTAACAACGACATTGGAGAAGAAGATTGATGGAGCATATACACGAATG
>CM060308.1:16982829-16985329 GCA_030674185.1 Monoplex corrugatus | reverse complement strand
CAGACAAAAAAGCAGAAAGTGGTTCGCTGTTTCATTAGGATGGCCACAAGTATATGCTGGATTTTCTAGTAAATGTCTTTTGAACAAGTCAGAGTTAAGGTCACTCATTTCTAATCTTAATTTACAATGAATAGTTTGCTGCATCCTTTCACCATTGTAAAATAATGTAGGAACTATTGGGTCTCCATGTGAGAGAAATTGTTTAAGTTGGCCAATGGAGGGGCTAGCTTGTATGTGTTCTGGAAGTTCATTCCATAATCTAGTTGTAGAGGGGAAGAATGAGGTTGCGTGAACCTCAGTTTTAGAACGAGGAGTTATTCTTTCTAAGGGTCTTCGTCTATGATAGGGGTTTTGAGTGGACATGAGTGGTGGAACAAGATCTACTAAGTACTGAGGAGCGTTACCGTTGACTAGCTTATGATAGAACTGTAACTTGTGACGTCGTCTTCTCTCTTTTATAGAGTTTCAGTTTCAGTTTCAGTTTCTCAAGAGACGTCTCCGCGCTCGGAACGAATTTCAAATGCACTAACGTCACAGGTGCCATGTGTATGGTGATCATGGTACATGCCTTAAGCCTGCACATAAACCCATGAGCTGGTCAGGTCCTGAGGCCCTACCAAGCCTATGTTTTACCTTGTCTATATGTTATACTGGTATTGTATCAGCCTATCATTGGAACAATCCTGGTAACATGTAAATGACATGTGTATCTGTGTGTATTATCTTCAGAAAAAGGAACATATATATAAAGTAAACAAATAAATAAATATAGGGACCTGGGAAATAAACAGGCTGACTGGATTTCAAGGGGAGGGACCACAGAGGGACCAAGGAAATAAACCCATCTCTCTTATCTCTCGGTACAAGCGGAGAGCTAAGTTTAACCCTTCGACTCCCTCACACTGTCCACCAGCATACTACATTGCCAACCATGCTAGCAAAGCAAAAACTTTAACCCTTGGACTCCCTCACCCTATCCACCAACTACTTGCACGAAGCTGGTGGATAGGGTGAGGGAGTCAAAGGGTTAAGTTTTTGCATTTGGTGGATAGGGTGCGGGAGTCAAAGGGTTAGAGTTTGGAGTCTGTTCAAGAGGAATTCATCGCAATCGGTCAATTCCATATGCGCTTCACACGATGAATGGAAGGGATGGTGGTGGAATAACAGCAGAAAGGACAAGCGTGCACCTAGGGACAGTGGTAGCCTGGCTTGCAGATGGTACAGGCTGTATCGCGCGTTGCGTGACGTGACGGGTTATGGCGCTGACAGAAGTGCCCTTAGCACGTGAGGGCCCCCTGATGACGTCGCAACACCCGGGCCCTGGCGGGCTAATCGGCCTTTTGGTGTTGCCCTGTCTCACGACACGTTCCATGGCCTGTTAGTGTCGTTCGTTGAACTATCAGTAAACCTCACAGAAGAACAAAAGAGAGAGAGAGAGGAGAGAGACAGAAGACAGAGAGACAGAGAGAGCGGGAGGGAGAGAGAGAGAAAGAGAGAGAGAGAGAGACAGACAGACAGACAGACAGACAAACAAACAGACAGACCGACACAGAGACAGAGAGAGACAGAAAACAGAACAGAGAGACAACAGTACAGACCAAAAAGAGAGAGACAGACAGACAGACAGATAGAGAGAAACACACACACACACACAGGCAGTCAGAGATAAAGAAAGAGAGAGAGTGAGAGACAGACAGACAGACAGTCAGATAGACAGAGAAGACAGATAGACAGAAGAAGACAAAAGAGAGAAAGAGTCAGAGACAGACAACACAGACAGAGACAGACAGACAGACAGACTGAGAGAGAAAGAGAGAGAGACGGACAGACAGACAGACTGAGAGAGAGACAGAGAGAAAGAGACAAAGAGAGAGAGAGAGAGAGAGAGAGAGAGAGAGAGAGGGAGAGGAGAGAGAGAGGAGAGAGAGATATTAATTTTTTAAGCGGATACAGTGACTCTGTACCGGTGGAGACTCTCCATGGACGAGGAGTGGATGTCAAAAGGCATTATGTCGATTTTATCACTGCCATTGGAAACAAAAATGTATTTTTGTTCTTGATCCATCGCTCCTTCCCTGCGTTCCGCTCTTTCTACCCGTCGCTGAAGTTTTCACACACACACACACACACACCACACAACACAACACACACACACACACACACACACACACACACACACATACACACACACACAACACACGACACACACAACAACACACACATACAACACACCACAACACACCACCACACACACACACACACACACACAACCACAACACAACACCACACACATACACACAACACACACCCCCCAACACACACAACCACACCACACACACACACACACACCACAACACACACCAACACACACAACACAACACACACACACACATACACACATCTACCCATACACACTCACACCTACATCCCATCACACACACACACACACACACACACACACACACACCACAACCACCACACACACACACACACACACACC
>CM060308.1:16972829-16975329 GCA_030674185.1 Monoplex corrugatus | reverse complement strand
GTGATTGTGTTGTATGTGGTGATTGTGTTGTATGTGGTGATTGTTTGTGTTGTATGTGGTGATTGTGTTGTATGTGGTGATTGTGTTGTATGTGGTGATTGTTTGTGTTGTATGTGGTGATTGTGTTGTATGTATGTGGTGATTGTGTTGTATGTGGTGATTGTTTGTGTTGTATGTGGTGATTGTGTTGTATGTGGTGATTGTTTGTGTTGTATGTGGTGATTGTTTGTGTTGTATGTGGTGATTGTTTGTGTTGTATGTGGTGATTGCGTGGTATTTGCATTGCATTGGTTTTGTGTTGATTCATTTGTGTCACAAGGGATTAAAACCATGTGAAATTCGGGCTGCCTTCCTCGGAGGGGTGGAGGGGGGGGGGGGGGAACTGCGTCGCCGCAGTGAAGCGCCTCCCATTTTGGTTTTTCTTCCCTATATGCCTGCATTTCTATTCATCTATGTATTACAGTCCCCACATCTCCTATTTCAACAACATCCCTGAAGTCTGTGGTCTGGGAATCCAGGAGGTCGCCCACAGATGTCTCAGTCATGTGACCTGGAGAACACTTGTGACGTCAAGCCTGGCTCCTGCCGCAGATCCCGGCGAGGGAGAGAGGTGAGGTGAGGTGTTGTATTACAGCTGAATTTTATTTTCTACAAAATTTTGCCACGGACAATTCCTTTGTTGCTGTGGGATCTTTAACATGAGCTGGATGCGTCCTGCACGCGGGATTTCGGATTATCGTCTCATCCGAAAGAATAGCATCTAGACTTCCACTTAAGACCTAGTACAAGCAGAGAGAGAGAGAGAGAGAGACAGACAGACAGACAGAGACAGAGACAGACACAGAGACAGAGACAGAGACAGAGAGACAGAGAGATAAGGGGGAGGGGGAGAAGGGAGAAAAATCCTTCTCCGATTTGTGATTTGAACTTGAGTTTCTCACGTCCTTGGCAGATGGTTTAGTCACTAGGCCACAAGCAGCACTGATTCACTCAACTGGATCAGGATCTCTGTCTGTCTGTCTGTCCGTCTGTCACTCATTCATTCACTCAACAAAGGGTGATCCGTGGTAGCAGAGATAAAAGAAGAAAGATAACAATATGATGATGATGGTGATGATGATGACAACAACAATGATAATAATAATAGTAATCATCATCATCATCATCAGGTGCCCTGCCGCATGGCGTTGGCGATCATGGACTTCCATCTGTCTCTATCTCTTGTTGCCCCAAGCATCTCCTCCACCCTCCTAGTCCCCAGCCACTCCGCAAGTCCGTCTACCATTTTCTCCCTGGGTCAACCCGGTGCTCTCTTTTCCACCACCTTTCCCGTTGTGACCAGGTGCTTCAAATCCCCATTCCTCATAAAATGGCCTATACACGTTGCCTGTCTTTTCCTAATCTTCCTTATGAGTGATCACTTGTGTCTGCCTCCACCAAGACTGTCTCGTTTGTTTTCTTTGCTGTCTATGGAACTCTCAACATTCTTCTTAGAAACCACATCTCAGCTGCCTCAATCTTGTTCTGGCTTTGCTTGTTGACTGTCCACGCCTCACATCTGTACAACAGTATTGGTTCTACATAACATTCAAGGACTCTCTTTCTGATGTTAATTGATAGGCATTTGTTGGTAAGAATGCTCGTCATCTTCTTGAATGCTGTTTTGGCTTGGCTGATTCTGCCGGCTATTTCCGATGTGCATCTGCCGTCTGATGAAATGACCGTTCCCAGGTATTTGAGCTTATTAACCTGTGTCAAGGTTGTGCCATTTGCTGTTATTTTGCATGAAGGGATTTCATGTTTTTTTTTTTTTATTGATCACCATGACTTCAGTCTTCCTGCTGTTTAGTTCCAACCCTTTACTTTTGCTTTCTATTTCTAGTATGTTCACAAGGTAATAGTAATAGTGATATGCTGCTGCTGCTACTGCTGATGACAACGACGACGACGATGATGATAATAATAAGAAGATGAAGAATAACAATAATATTGATGATGATGATGATGACGACGACGACGACAATGGCGACAATGATGATCGTGATGATGACGATGACGATGACGATGACGATGATGATCAGTAATGATAACAATGATGGTGATGAAACATAAATTACAATGATTGTTCGTACAACGTCTGCTTTCACAAGATCCCTAAGCTTTTCACAAAATATGAGAGACAAAGGCAAGACACAGGTCAAGCAAATGTATCGTCAATCACTCGCATGGTGGCTGAAGACAGAGGATGGAATATGTACTTGCAGCGACGAGGGATAGATTCGTATGGAGGGCCATAATTGCCAACGCCGTGCAGCAGGGCACATATGGTGATAGATGATGATGATGATGATGATGATGATGATGAGATGATGATGATGATTGATGATGATGATGAATATATGAAGACAGAAGTGTCCGAGTACGATTCGTCCTTCATGAGCAAACTTCAAACGAAATATGAACTTAATTAAAAATCATGTAACAAGATCATCATCAAGTG
>CM060308.1:16960329-16962829 GCA_030674185.1 Monoplex corrugatus | reverse complement strand
ACACACACACTCACACAAACACACGCACGCACACACACAACACACATATACACATGTACACACACACGCACACGCGCACGCGCGCGCACACACACACAGTGCATGCGCACACACACAGTGCATACACACACACGCGTGCACACACACACACAGACAACACACACACAACACACACACCATACACATCCATACACTCACACTCACTCGCACACACACACACACAAACACACACACACACACACACACACACACACGCACGCACACACACACACACATACACATGTACACACACACGCACACGCGCACGCGCGCGCGCACACACACACAGTGCATGCGCACACACACACACGCGGCACACACACACAACAACACACGCACAAACACACACACGCATACACATCCATACACTCACACTCACTCGCACACACACACACAAACACACACACACACACACACACATACACACACAGACAACACACAGACACACACACACACACACACACACACACACACACACACACACACACACACACACACACACACACACACACACACACACACACACTGTTCCGTTGGGGGTTTTTTTTCCATTATATATTTTATTATATCACATTAGAAAAATCTCCACCCTTTATCCACCAAGGGAGAGACACGCAGATAGGATCAAACCTAAACCTTCTGACTGGAAACCAAACATCTTACCCACGTCAGTATCGCAATCATCAAGGAATTGTTGATTCAACATATAAAAGCAGAAAAGTTGAAAGAGAATGGGAAGAAAAGAAACGTACCGACCACAGTCATGAAGGGTTGAGACCAGAAGAAAGATGACACTAAAGGTGACTGGTTCTTGCGAACGGGGTCACAAGTCGCAACGTGTGAACTGAGATACGGGCCTGAAAAGGTGGTGAGGGTCGATCTGGGTGATTTGAGATTTTTGTTCCTACACATTGTCTGACCATTAATCTATCAATTATGGCAAAGATTAAAGTGAAATTTGGGCTGAAAGAGTGTTAAAATAACATTTTAAAGTGATAACCCATCGAGAATGTGCAGATTTTTTCCGTGAAAATGCGTGTGTTTGAGCTTTAATTTAGGCCATGAAACCGTACAGGGCCTCAGCATATCGCATACCGTTGGAATCAGCTCGCGAAATAGCTAGTATGTAATGCAGAACCACTTTATCTATCACTTCACTAAGTTTGATGAAGATAGAATACTGGTTGCCAAGGAAAAAGCAGAGAATTTTGTTGTCCTTCTTTAACTCTGCTTTTCTCAAAATGGCCGTCCCATCACCCACTCCCTTTAAATTACTGTAACTCGCTCAATTTTCCAGTTAGACAGTTGAATTATACATCATTGGAAAGAGCATTTTTTCTGCTTTCCGGTGATATAAATATCTCTATACCCCCAAAATTAAGTTGTGACCCCATTCGTGAGAACAGGTCACTGTGTCTAAACTGACTTCAGGTTTCAGAACGCTTTATTATTCGAGGATAGTAGCATCAGGTCCCATCGGACCTGTCTTACAGCTAGTCCTTGCTGCTCTACACACAAAATATAAGCACTGAAAACGTGACAGGCAAGCTGTAAGTTATAATGACTTTTGCATATGCGCCAATGGCTCATACGTTTTACAAATGTATGATAGACAATGGTGGATAAATGTAAATAAATGCGCATGTCAAACTTGTTAAAATTTGACATATTGTTATTTTTACATATTATTATGTTATCGTTATTGTTCTCGTTCTTATAGTTAGAAAAGAACGATAACAATAACGATAATATAACAATATTGCTGGCGATATACTGAAGGAATAGGTCTAGTAGATCTAGTAGGTCGAGTAATATAGACTGGTTTCCTTTCACAAACAAATCAAATGTTAATTTACAGTTTTTTTATTTACACAGTAACTTTATCATTGTCAGCTATCATTATGTTAACTTTGAACAAGAAATATTATAGAATAATCATATAGTATCATTATGTTAACTTTGAGACGAAATACATTATACAATAATCACATAGTATCATTGTGTTAACTTTGAGACATATATTATAGAATGATCACATAGTATCATTTTGTTTACTTTGAGACAAAAATGTTAAAGAATAATCACATAGCATCATTACGTTCACTTTCAGACGGAAAAAAAGAAAGAAAAACAAACAAACAAACAAACAAACAAACAAAGAAACAAACCAACGAGACAATCTTGAAGCAGGCAGACACACGAAGATCATTAGTAAAGAAGATTAGGAAAAGACAAGCAACATTTACAGGACATTTTATGAAGAAAGAGAAATTAGAGCACCTGGTCACAACAAGAAAGCTGGAGGGAAAGAGAACACCAGGTAGACCCAGGGAGAAAATACTGGACGGACTAGAGGGTGGCTGAGGACAGAGAGGGTGGAAGATGTACTTGCAGCAACAAGGGATAGATTCGTATGGAGGGCAATGATCGCCAACGCCATGCGGCAGGGCACATGATGATG
>CM060308.1:16950329-16955329 GCA_030674185.1 Monoplex corrugatus | reverse complement strand
GTCCAATGTCTTATGGAAACATAAAACACCAGGCATGCAGTGTCCAATGTCTTATGGAAACATAAAACACCAGGCATGCAGTGTCCAATGTCTTATGGAAACATAAAACACCAGGCATGCAGTGTCCAATGTCTTATGGAAACATAAAACACCAGGCATGCAGTGGTGTCCAATGTCTTATGGAAACATAAAACACCAGGCATGCAGTGTCCAATGTCTTATAGAAACATAAAACACCAGGCATGCAGTGTCCAATGTCTTATGGAAACATAAAACACCAGGCATGCAGTGTCCAATGTCTTATGGAAACATAAAACACCAGGCATGCAGTGGTGTCCAATGTCTTATGGAAACATAAAACACCAAGCATGCAGTGTCCAATGTCTTATGGAAACATAAAACACCAGGCATGCAGTGTCCAATGTCTTATGGAAACATAAAACACCAAGCATGCAGTGTCTGTCTTATGGAAACATAAAAACACCAAGCATGCAGTGTCTGTCTTATGGAAACATAAAACACCAAGCATGCAGTGTCTGTCTTATGGAAACATAAAACACCAAGCATGCAGTGTCTGTCTTATGGAAACATAAAAACACCAAGCATGCAGTGTCCAATGTCTTATGGAAACATAAAACACCAGGCATGCAGTGTCCAATGTCTTATGGAAACATAAAACACCAAGCATGCAGTGGTGTCCAATGTCTTATGGAAACATAAAACACCAGGCATGCAGTGTCCAATGTCTTATGGAAACATAAAACACCAGGCATGCAGTGTCCAATGTCTTATGGAAACATAAAACACCAGGCATGCAGTGTCCAATGTCTTATGGAAACATAAAACACCAAGCATGCAGTGGTGTCCAATGTCTTATGGAAACATAAAACACCAAGCATGCAGTGTCCAATGTCTTATGGAAACATAAAACACCAAGCATGCAGTGTCCAATGTCTTATGGAAACATAAAACACCAGGCATGCAGTGTCCAATGTCTTATGGAAACATAAAACACCAAGCATGCAGTGTCCAATGTCTTATGGAAACATAAAACACCAAGCATGCAGTGTCCAATGTCTTATGGAAACATAAAACACCAAGCATGCAGTGTCCAATGTCTTATGGAAACATAAAACACCAAGCATGCAGTGGTGTCCAATGTCTTATGGAAACATAAAACACCAAGCATGCAGTGGTGTCCAATGTCTTATGGAAACATAAAACACCAAGCATGCAGTGGTGTCCAATGTATTATGGAAACATAAAACACCAGGCATACAGTGTCCAATGTCTTATGGAAACATAAAACACCAGGCATGCAGTGTCCAATGTCTTATGGAAACATAAAACACCAAGCATGCAGTGTCCAATGTCTTATGGAAACATAAAACACCAGGCATGCAGTGGTGTCTGATGTCTTATGGAAACATAAAAACACCAAGCATGCACGTCCACCACGAACAGCAACAGATTGCCTGCACAGCGAAGGAGAACAACAGGCATACACGTATCCTAAAATGTCGGGAACATTTAAAAAAACAAAAACAACAACAACAACAACAACAACAAAAGAAAATGAAAAAGATAAAATACAAAGAACCCACGGGTACCCATTACGATCTCTGTCTTCAGTGATATCTGTTTGATACTGTAACTATGTCAACACACCCACAGCACGGATACTGTTTGATACTGTAACTATGTCAACACACCCACAGCACGGATACTGTTTGATACTGTAACTATGTCAACACACCCACAGCACGGATACTGTTTGATACTGTAACTATGTCAACACACCAACAGCACGGATACTGTTTGATACTGTAACTATGTCAATACACCAACAGCACGGATACTGTTTGATACTGTAACTATGTCAATACACCAACAGCACGGATACTGTTTGATACTGTAACTATGTCAATACACCCACAGCACGGATACTGTTTGATACTGTAACTATGTCAATACACCAACAGCACGGATACTGTTTGATACTGTAACTATGTCAATACACCAACAGCACGGATACTGTTTGATACTGTAACTATGTCAATACACCCACAGCACGGATACTGTTTGATACTGTAACTATGTCAATACACCAACAGCACGGATACTGTTTGATACTGTAACTATGTCAATACACCAACAGCACGGATACTGTTTGATACTGTAACTATGTCAACACACCCACAGCACGGATACTGTTTGATACTGTAACTATGTCAATACACCAACAGCACGGATACTGTTTGATACTGTAACTATGTCAACACACCCACAGCACGGATACTGTTTGATACTGTAACTATGTCAACACACCCACAGCACGGATACTGTTTGATACTGTAACTATGTCAACACACCCACAGCACGGATACTGTTTGATACTGTAACTATGTCAACACACCCACAGCACGGATACTGTTTGATACTGTAACTATGTCAACACACCAACAGCACGGATACTGTTTGATACTGTAACTATGTCAACACACCCACAGCACGGATACTGTTTGATACTGTAACTATGTCAACACACCCACAGCACGGATACTGTTTGATACTGTAACTATGTCAACACACCCACAGCACGGATACTGTTTGATACTGTAACTATGTCAACACACCAACAGCACGGATACTGTTTGATACTGTAACTATGTCAACACACCCACAGCACGGATACTGTTTGATACTGTAACTATGTCAACACACCAACAGCACGGATACTGTTTGATACTGTAACTATGTCAACACACCAACAGCACGGATATTGTTTGATACTGTAACTATGTCAACACACCAACAGCACGGATACTGTTTGATACTGTAACTATGTCAACACACCAACAGCACGGATACTGTTTGATACTGTAACTATGTCAACACACCAACAGCACGGATACTGTTTGATACTGTAACTATGTCAACACACCCACAGCACGGATCTGTTTGATACTGTAACTATGTCAACACACCAACAGCACGGATACTGTTTGATACTGTAACTATGTCAATACACCCACAGCACGGATACTGTTTGATACTGTAACTATGTCAACACACCAACAGCACGGATACTGTTTGATACTGTAACTATGTCAACACACCAACAGCACGGATACTGTTTGATACTGTAACTATGTCAACACACCAACAGCACAGATACTGTTTGATACTGTAACTATGTCAACACACCCACAGCACGGATACTGTTTGATACTGTAACTATGTCAACACACCCACAGCACGGATACTGTTTGATACTGTAACTATGTCAATACACCAACAGCACGGATACTGTTTGATACTGTAACTATGTCAACACCCCACAGCACGGATACTGTTTGATACTGTAACTATGTCAACACACCAACAGCACGGATACTGTTTGATACTGTAACTATGTCAACACACCAACAGCACGGATACTGTTTGATACTGTAACTATGTCAACACACCCACAGCACAATCACATTTAAACAGCAGACAGCAGCTGCTATTCAGCTAAAGTATAAATTGTATAAGTCGCTCGTAGTCTCTATCCTCGTCTTTATTTTTCGTTTACTTTTTCCTTCCTCTATCTATCTTTCTTTCAGCCATCGGAAGTCCGTTGTTGGACGGGTATAAGCCTTCCTCAGCTGCTTTCATTCACTTCGTTCCAGTGATTTTTCCTCTCCAGTTCTCACAACAGTCAAAGAGAAAGTCTGTTCGTTGATCGAAGTAAGGCTGGTTTTGTGTGGTGTGTTTTGTGTGTGTGTGTGTGTGTTGTGTGTGTGTGTTGTGTGTGTGTGTGTGTGGTGTGTGTTTGTGTGTGTGTGTTTGTGTGTGGGGTGTTTGTGTGTGTGTGTTGTGTTTGTGTGTGTGTGTGTTTGTGTGTGTGTGTTTGTGTGTGTGTATTGTGTGTGTGTGTTGTGTGTGTGTTTGTGTTTGTGTGTGTGTTTTGTGTGTGTTTTGTGTGTTTGTGTGATTGTGTGTGTGTGTGTGTGTATTTGTGTTTGTGTGTTTGTGTGTGTGTGTGTGTGTTGTGTGTTGTTCGTGTGTGTGTGTTTGTTTTATTTTGTTTGTTTGTTTGTTTGTGTGTGTGTTTGTGTGTGTGTGTGTGTGTGTGTCGTGTTGTGTGTTGTGTGTGTGTTTGTTTGTGTTTGTATATGTGTGTGTGTGTGTTTCGTGTGTGTGTGTGTGTGTGTGTGTGTGTGTGTGTGTGTGTGTGTGTGTGTGTGTGTGTGTGTGTTCGTGTGCGTGTGTGTGTGTGTGTGTGTGTGTGTGTGTGTGTGTGTGTGTGTGTTTGTCTGAATGAGAGAGAAAGAGAGAGAGAGTGTGTGTGTTTGTGTGTACATGTGAAAGAGAGACAGTGTGTGTGTGTGTGTGTGTGTGTGTGTGTATGTGTGTGTGTGTGTGTGTGTGTGTGTGTGTGTGTGTGTGTGTGTGTGTGTGTGTGTGTGTGTGTGTGTGTGTGTGTTTGAGTGAGTTCGTTTCTGTTTTTATCGCGTCATGGCGATAATTGTTTCTGTATAGAAAACACACGATCGAGTTGCAGCAGCTGATGGCAAAAGTTGATGTGACCATGAACTATGGAGGAATGAGCTATTGATACACACTGTCAATACACATTGCTTTTTCAATTCAATGAGGAGAGGATGACGAATTGAAACAAGACAAGGTTGTCAAGCCATTCTAACCATCTCACTTTTAATACAAAAACAAACAAAAAACAAGAAACAAAAAACGAAACAAAAAACAAAGAAACAAACAAACCACACAAAAAAACTTTGCAGAAAATCCAGATTTTGTACTTCTCAGTGTGACCTTGCAGATGCATCGAATGAAAGAAAACTTAACATCGATTAAAAAAATGAGAGTTGTACCTTCTGTGTCCTTGTGGAGAGGCAGAGCAGGAAACGAACCACATTCTACGGGTCTGCAGGAATTTAGTGTCTTTAGTTAGGAATGCATTTTATTCATGTTTTTTTTTTTTTAATTTCCTGTTG
>CM060308.1:16940329-16942829 GCA_030674185.1 Monoplex corrugatus | reverse complement strand
AAGTACATCTTCCACTCTCTCTGTCTTCAGCCACCCTGCAAGTCCGTCCAATATTTTTTCCTTGGGTCTACCTGCTATGATTTTCCCCTCCAGCTTTCCTGTTGTGACCAGGTGCTCCAATTCCCTTTCCTCATAAAATGTCCTATAAATTTTGCTCCTCTTTTTCAATGATCTTCTTTTGTCTGCCTCCATCGAGACTGTCTCGTTTATTTTCTTTGCTGTCCATGGAACTCTCAACGCTCTTCTTAGAAACCACATTTCGACTGCCTCAATCTTGTTCTGGTTTTGAGTGTTGACTGTCCACGCCTCACAACCATATAACATTATCGGTTCTATATAACTTTCAAGAACTCTCTTCCTGATCTTAATTGACAGGCATTTGTTGGTAAGAACGCTTTTCATGACATAAGAATAGAAAACATAGAATAGAATATGTTTATCATTACGAAACAAATAAAAAATGAAATGTGACAAGAAGAAGAAGAAGGAGAAGAAGAACAAGAAGAACAAGAACAAGAAGAACAAGAAGAAGAAGAAGAACAAGAACAAAAACAAGAAGAACAAGAATAAAAAGAAGAAGAACAAGAACAAGAACAAAAACAAGATGAACAAGAATAACAAGAAGAAGAACAAGAACAAGAACAAAAACAAGAAGAACGAGAATAACAAGAAGAAGAACAAGAACAAAAACAAGAAGAACAAGAACAAGAACAAAAACAAGAATAACAAGAATAACAAGAAGAAGAACAAGAACAAAAACAAGAAGAACAAGAATAACAAGAAGAAGAACAAGAACAAAAACAAGAAGAACAAGAATAACAAGAAGAAGAACAAGAACAAAAACAAGAAGAACAAGAACAAGAACAAAAACAAGAATAACAAGAATAACAAGAAGAAGAACAAGAACAAAAACAAGAAGAACAAGAATAACAAGAACAAGAACAAGAACAAAAACAAGAAGAACAAGAATAACAAGAAGAAGAACAAGAACAAAAACAAGAAGAAGAAGAAGAAGAAGAACAAAAACAAGAATAACAAGAAGAAGAACAAGAACAAGAACAAAAACAAAAACAAGAAGAACACGAATAACAAGAAGAAGAACAAGATCAAGAACAAAACCAAGAAGCACAAGAATAACAAGAAGAAGAACAAGAACAAAAACAAGAATAAAAAGAAGAAGAACAAGAACAAGAACAAAAACAAGATGAACAAGAATAACAAGAAGAACAAGAACAAGAACAAAAACAAGATGAACAAGAAGAAGAACAAGAACAAGAACAAAAACAAGAAGAAAGAAGAAGAACAAGAACAAAAACAAGAAGACCAAGAATAACAAGAAGAAGAAGAAGAACAAAAACAAGAAGAACAAGAATAACAAGAAGAAGAAGAAGAACAAAAACAAGAAGAACAAGAATAACAAGAAGAAGAAGAACAACAAAAACAAGAAGAACAAGAAGAAGAACAAGAACAAAAACAAGAAGAACAAGAATAACAAGAAGAAGAAGAACAACAAAAACAAGAATAACAAGAAGAAGAACAAGAACAAAAACAAGAAGAACAAGAATAACAAGAAGAAGAAGAAGAACAAAAACAAGAAGAACAAGAATAACAAGAAGAAGAAGAAGAACAAAAACAAGAAGAACAAGAATAACAAGAAGAAGAACAAGAACAAAAACAAGAAGAACAAGAATAACAAGAAGAAGAAGAAGAGCAACAACAAAACCACCATAAATACAACTAAGGAAACAAAAACAAACAAACAAACAAAAAAAGGAAGAAGACAACGAAAGCATCAAAACCAAACAAGTGAGCGGAGAGGGTGGGTGGGTGGGGGAGATTTGCCCACTCTAAAACACTATTACGAAAACAGATGAATTGTATCGTAACGTATGTGATGTCTAAGAAGTTACAAAAAATGATTATAATCGAATATCGGTTTCCATATGTCAACCGGTCAAGCTCTTTACAAAAGCACGAAAGACAAAGGCAGACCCATGAATAGCAAATACATGTCAACCCCTAACAACACCAATGTAACAGTAGTAGTAATAGTAGTGGTAGTGGTGGTGATAGTCGTGGTGGTGGTGGTGGTGGTGGTGTTATTGTTATTGTTTAAAGCCTAGCCGACTACGTAGAGCCATATCAGGGCTATAACGTCTTCAAAACATACAAAACTTCAACAGGAAAAATATTTTTATAAAAAAGAAAAGAAAATTAAATATTTATAAATGCATTCACGCATATAATCTAAGGACATGCCCCCGGGGTTGACCACGTCGTCCAATTTATCGCACAGTGGATTTAAAAAACACCTGATTACACATTTAAGCATATTCAAGGACACCAAAAACATATATAAAAATGGGCACAAATCACCTAAAATTGGTTCCGCATATCTCACCTCCCTAGAGCCAAAAATGCAAATAATACATGTACCCAATTATCAATCCTAAGAAAAAATATGGAAGACTTCATCGAACACACACAGGTGAATGGACCA
>CM060308.1:16880329-16935329 GCA_030674185.1 Monoplex corrugatus | reverse complement strand
AGCTTCATCAAAGTGTTGAATTAAGGTACCGGAGATATTTATTTACTGAAGATGGATAAATGGAAAGGCAGGTTTATCGATACAATTTTCGTATTCACACTGAGTTATCAGAGCCAGGCCTAAACATTATTAAAACAAAATACTTGAGCAAAAGATCTTAACCTGTGAGTTGAGATGTCTCAGAACCTGAACCCGAACCTGATCTGACTTAAATTGCATTTTAGGCTTGCAAGGTTAACGGTGAGCATGGTTTTTAACTGTTGTTTTTCTTTATTTTAGCTTAACCTGGTTATCGTTTCTGACGTGTTTTTAGCCCTGATATGGCTCTAGTAGTCGGCTGGGCTATATGTAATCTGAACCTGAACCAAATGAGCGGATAGAAAGGAGCCAAAGAAACCCAACGAGACAACAACGTCAACTAAAGGATAAAGAGGAGTATTAGCGGATCACTCCTGACGTCAAGAATGGAAAGGGACAACTACTATCTTATGTCCTTAGGGAGAAGAGTGGCAGAATGGTTCAATAACTAAACACGAGGTTCCAGGGTTCGCTCCCTGTAGAGTCCTCGACTAAGTTTTATCTTCAGTTTGACCGGAAAATCGAACTGAACGTCTAATCCTTCGGAAGGGAACGAAAAACGAGTCGGACACATGTGCATTCTGGCTACGCACGCTTAAGATCCCACGGCAGTTGAAAATCGTGAAATGCAGGGCAATGCCCGGCTGCCTTGGTACAAAACATTGTGTGTGTCAACTCCAGGTATTCGGAAGAGTCTGTCTTGGCGTATGGTGTCCCACAGGGTTCGGTCCTAGGACCGATCCTGTTTGTGCTGTACGCCAGTCCTGTGTCTGATGTCATCAGTCGTCATGCCTTGTCACATGAGAGCTTCGCTGATGATACACAGCTTCATCAATCGGCCTCACTGGCGGAACTCGATGGCTTGGTGACAGGCACGCAGGACTGTATCTCGGATCTGAAGTCCTGGATGACGCACAACAAACTACAACTGAATGACGACAAGACTGAACTTCTACTCGCCTGTCCCACTAAATTTCTCCATGATCCTTCTCTTCCGAAGTCTCTTCTGATAAATGACGTTGACATTCCTTTCTCTCCCACTGTTCGCAGTCTCGGTGTTACGCTTGATCAGAGTCTGACCTTCCAGCAACACATCTCAAACATCTGTAGGGTAGCGTATCTAGAGTTACGTAGAATCAGCTCTGTCCGTCATTACCTGTCTGTTGATGCAACCAAAACGCTAATTTGTGCATTTGTTCTTTCAAGGATTGATTACTGCAACTCTCTCTTAGCTGGCATCCCCAAAAACCTTTTAGACAGACTTCAAAAGATTCAGAACAACGCCGCACGTCTCATCTTTAAATCCTCTAAGTTTGACCATGTCACTCCTCTCCTCCGCACTCTGCACTGGCTGCCTGTCTCTGAAAGAATAGATTACAAGCTTGCTACTCTTTCCTTTTCGATTGTTTCGAACACTGCGCCAGAATACCTATCCTCGCTTCTTGACATCTACACACCATCCCGTCAGTTGCGTTCTTCTGCAGACACACGACTCTTTCGCATCCCCCGCATTCGAACAAAAACATACGGACAACGAGCATTCTCCTATCAAGCACCCCAAACATGGAACAACATCCCCAACATCCTTAGGCACTCAGACACAATCACCTCATTCAAATCTGGCCTCAAAACACATCTGTATAGAAAAATGTGAAAAAAGTTTCTGTCTTTAAAATATTGTTTGGGCTGTTGCGTTTGTGCGCATGATTCGTGTATTATATAATGTGCATTGTGGGTGTGGTTGTTTGTGTATTTTGGATAACTTGTGATGTAATATCTATTATTGTCTGTCCGATGGGCAACTATTGGTTAGATTTGATAGACATGTTTCTGTTTGTGTTGATGTCATTGTAATTATAGTAGACTTGATTGATATGTATGTATAACTGCTAATGTTGAAGTGGCGAATAGGGGTGGTAAAGATAGGGTGAATTGTAAAGCGCTTGGAGCAGAGTTCTCTGGATCTTGCGCTTATAAGTACTCATTATTATTATTATTAAAACACTGAAGAGATAGGTTGATTTCTCAGGTCCCACTCCGTGAAGACCATTTATTAGCCTTCTTGCCTTTCTGAAGTCTTAGTGAAAAAACTGAATATGAATGTGAAGCGACGGAGAGGGGAAGGGCGCCGCCCTCGTGGTGCTGGCCCCGAGAAAAGTTGAGGTCTCTGCCACCTCACTCCTCTACGACCCCAGGGTTATGGAACTATCTAGGTAGGACGTTAGGACTGGCCAGCTCGTGGGTTTATGTGCAGGCTTGAGGCGTGTGCCGTGATCATTCTGGATCTATACCATCACATGGCACCTGTGACGTTAGTACATATGCAATTCATTCCGAGCATGGAGACGTCATCTTGAGAAACTGAAACTGAAACTGTCCGGTTTGTTTCAGTTTCTTAAGGTGACGTCTCCATGCCTGGAATGAATTCAAATTCAAGATAGATAGATAGATAGATAGATAGATAGATAGAGAGAGAGAGAGAGAGAGAAACAGAGAGAGAGAGAGAGAGACACACACACACACAAACACACACATACCCACATACACACCACACCTTTAAACTTTGTGAACTAGTCTCTTTGTTGGTTGTGTGCGTGTGTGTGTGTGTGTGTGTGTGTGTGTGTGTGTGTGTGTGTGTGAGTGTGTGAGTATGTGTGTGTGTGTGTGTGTTTGACAAAAACGAACTGGCTGAAAATTTATGACTTGTCTCGTTTTGTTAAATGCTTATAAAAAAATCTATAACACAGAATTTCGATCCCACAAACACAGCCAAACCATACTTGAAGCAAACACAGAGCATAACAGGATGACTGACACCTTTACTTTCAATCTGACAGAACATCTCATATCCTGAACACCAAACAACACATCCTAAGAATACAACTGACATTCATTCCAATCCGAGCCCCTCCCTCCCCAAAAATGTTTTTGTTTCATAATAATTCAACAAAATATTTTGCTTGTGATCACGTAAAATTCATCCTGACAACAATAAAATAATCTCAGATTACTTCTAAGATAAAAAGATCAAATTGACAAGGAAGTACCCCAGGGGTTGTTCAATATAAACATTAATGTTCCCAAGAAACAAGTCAATGAACAAGCACATTAAGTACGAGAAAAAAGGCATAGAAATCAAAAGTTTTAAAAGTAACAGAGATTCTGTTCAATTTGACCACACCAGAAAATGTGATCCTTCCTTTTCTTAACACACAATAGTGGATAACAATTCAACAAGAACAACAAGTCTGATAAATTTAATAAAATCATTGTCGCCTGTTCATCCTAAGATATGTTTGTTCAAGTATACAATAAAAAAAAAATTGGTGCAATAAACATCACTTAAATGAAGACGGGTACAATAAACTTTCAATAAAAATGGGTGCAACGTATATAAAATGATACTGCAGCAAATATGGGTGCAATGACTATATACTTATTTCAACGAACGAAATACTTTAACAATTTAAGAGTCACCCTCCAATGGCTGCATGTGTAATGAAATGCAAGACAACTGCTACGTGTGAAACAAAACGACCAATGACTGTGTCTGTGAGCGTAACAAAACACATCCAATTGCTGAATCTAGTGATAAATTCAGTACCAACTCTATGCGGCAATTGATCCCATGCAGATTTTTGGAACTTCTACACACACCGTCAACCCTAATTTGACACTTGACACTGGGCACAACTTGACTTAGACAAAGTCTCACCGCCTGGAAGCCCATGTGAACAAGCAATGTCACGCAGCCACAGGGGTAAACACCAAGAAACAAAAACAAAAACACGAAATCACACACACAAAAAAGACGGAAACACAGTTGTTGGTTAAGCAATCGTGGAATAGTTACAACTTGAAGTTGTGAAAAATTGATAAAATCACCATTTTCAAACAGAAGCACATTTTTGGCAGACTGGTGGATGAGGGTATGGAGATGGATTGTCACACAAAGTAACTGAACCGAAAAAGTGAGAGATGTACATTTGATTTACATATCTTTTTGATTGTGCATGTTTGTGCTATTCCCCAAATTCTTTTTAATTCAAAGCATTATACTTCAGACAAAACAATTCTGATTTCATTTTCATCCTATTTCCCACTTGAGCGGTATCCTGGGCAAATTTGCTCAATATTGTTATCAAACAAACATATCACACAAGGGCGGATTTCAACTTAATTCATGCAGTTATTGAACTGATAAAAGTACACAAGCTTACATACAGTTTTCAAAATAAAACCGATTTTACATGTACATATTGCAAGTATAATTTATAAATGGTCAATAAATAAAAATCACAAGTACAAATGAGGAGAAACAAAAGGAAACAAACCACAAAACTTCTGCATCACAGTTCCAAAGTTAAAGTCAAGAAATTGTGCTGTAAAATGGCATTAATTTAAAACAAATAAACATAAACAATGCAAAAGTATATCAGAAAGTATATCTATCAAAGAAAGAAACAAAATTTCATAAAAACAATTCTTGTAATAGTATTTGTGTAATGACTTAATGATTTTATGTATGCAAATATTAGATACCACACACACCACACACACACACACACACACACACACACACACACACACACACACACACACACCACACACACACACACACACACACACACACACAATCTTCTTATCCCCCTCCTTTCTCAAATAAATACAATCAACAAAGCAGAATGAAAACGAAACAAAAGAGTATGAAATCGAACATAACAATCTATTGAAAAATTCCTTTCCTTCAACAAACATCTTGGGTTTTATCATAAGAATCAAAGCCACAGTCAAAACTTAGCACCTTGTGCTGTTTAATTCAAATCACACAGTGTGTTTGTTTCAATTAGTACCAGTGATCAGTTATGACTAAAATGAAAGAGGTCAGAAAAGAAGTTTGGAGTTTTTTTTAAACTATTCATACAGATTCATTGCACTTCGGAAATTCCATAAGTGCTCCACCCAAATCTACCAGCATTTATATGGCAGACTTCCTGAACCTGTGCAAAATCCTATGCCAGGTAAGATCTTGAAATGGGAAGGGGCGGGGGGAGAAACAAGAAATGGCATCTCCATAACGATGGAAACATTTAAGGTGGGCAGCAAATAACAGTTTTTAATTTCTGTGGGCTGGGATTGAACTCCAGATATCCTATCTTGAGCCCAATGCTCTGTCAAAAGAACTAAGCAGCCGATGTGAAAAATGTGGCCTACATGAAGGCTGAACCCACAACCACCATGACTTGTTGTGAACATAGGGCTTCAACAACTCAATTATGAAAAATGAAAGAAAAGATGGTATCCCCTTCTATGCTCTTTCCCTGCAAAAAACTAGAACTAAGTTAATATTTCAACTTTTTCCTCTGCATCCTGTAACATTTGTAACCAAAATATTTTCACATAACTGACAATATGTGATAAATAGTAAAAAACCATGAAATCCCCTCATGCAAAATAACAGCAAATGCCACAACACAGAGACAAGTTGATAATTTCAAACATCTGGGAACAGTCGTCTCACCAAACAGCAGATGCACATTAAAAATAGCCAGCAGAATTGGCCAACCTAAAACAGCATTCAATAAATTGAAAAGTGTTTTTACCAACAAATGCCTATCACTTAACATCAGGAAGAGAGTTCTTCAGTGTTATATTGAACCGATACTGTTGTATGGATGTAAATTGTGAACAGTCGACACACAAAGTCAGAACAAGACTGAGGCAGCTGAAATGTGGTTTCTAAGAAGAATATCAGAGTTCCATGGACAGCAAAAAACAAAAAAAACAAACAAACAAACAAAAAACAAAACAAACAAGACAGCTTGAAGGAGGCAGACACAAAAGGAACATTAATGAAGAAAATTATGAAAAGACAAGCAACATTTATAGGACTTTTTATGAGGTGGGAGAAATTAGAGCACCTAGTCACAACAGGAAAGTTGGAGGGAAAAAGGGCAGCAGGCAGATCCAGGGAGAAAATACTGGACGGACTTCTGGAGTGGCTGATGACAGAGAGGGTGGAAGATGTACTTGCAGTGACAATGGACAGATTTGTATGGAGGGCCATGATTGCCAATGCCATGCAGTAGGACACATATGATGATCCAGAAAAGATTATGGTCTGTCCACACTGAAAGATATGGGAAAATCGACCCTCAACAGATTATTGGGACTATCCATCCTGAAAAGGTCAGGGACCGTTCATGTGAAAGATGAGGGATCGTTCATCATGAAAAGATTCAAGACTATACACCCTGAATATAATAAAAGATTGTCCACCCTGAAAAGATCAGGGGCTGTGCACCTAAAAGACTGAGAACCCACCACAAAATGAAAAAAGGACCATAGACAACACCTGAAAAAACTAGAGATTATCCACCCTGAAAAGATTAAAGACTAACCTGAAAAAGATCTGGGAATATTATCCCTGAAAAGATTATGAACTGTGCACCCTTAAGTATTAGGGGCTATCCACCACAAAATGAATGACAACCCACGCTCAAAAGATTAAAAAAACTATTCCTTTTGAAGATTAGAGACTATCCATGGGCATCCTGAAAAAAAAGATACTATCCACTCTAAAAAAGTAAAAGAACCGTGTACCCTGATACCACACCAAAAGGTGATCTTTGAGAAAAGAGGGTCAGGGACCAAATGTGACACTATAAAGCAAAAAAGGAAACTCTATCTGTCGTTCAACATCATTATTGGAAGGTGCAATTAATAAGGACATATATGGTCACAAAGATTTTGAATATTGTTGAAAGTTCATCAGAAAGTTTATATCTTTGTCAAAAAGTTCTCATGTTAGGCACTTTTCTAATCTGTGTGACCCTGACCTTGAAGTTTTATCTTCCAAACATGCATGTTTGAGACTTCTTAACAATCCATGGCTTTGACCAAAGTCAGGTAAAGGACCATTCATAAAGAGCTGAGAAAATCACGCTGATATCTTTATGCCAAAGACAGAAAAACACACACACCTCTCTGATCAATATAAACAAATCTGCCTTTAAACAAGGAAAAAAAAGGAGGGGGGGGGGGGAGAGGGGGATTGATTGAAAAAACAAACATGCTTAGTTCTGAACAAATATTAAAAATGTGTAACATAATTTCAGTATGATATTGCAGCTGGAATGGTTTGTAACATAAACACAAGCACAAAAGAACGTTTTGAAAAAAAAATACACCACCACCGCCACCACCATCATCACCACCACCACTACCACCACCAAATAAGTAACAAGCTATAATTCAGTGGTCACATACGTTTTCATCAATCTGTTACCACCATGTCTCAAGTCCCCCACCTCCCCCCTCCCCCACTCCCTTCTGTTCCCTGTCTCCTCCACTTTCCCAACTGAAAATGGGTCTATGACACAAAAATTCACATCATACAGAAATAACTGAACAAGGATTTCGAAGCAGTCCCATCGATGCAATATCACAAACATAACAACCAAGACAAATCAAGAACTGTTATGGTTGATCAGCATGTGCACAGTAAGTCTCAGATCTACAAAAAAATACCTCTCTGTATCTCCGAGTCAAATAGAGATTCAATACACCCTGACAGCTCCATATGTGCTCTACTCATATCTGCCAGCAAATATTTTTGTTTTGTTCATGGGCTGCAACTCCCCACGGACACTTTTATGTGTACATCCTGTTTTTTTTCGTTTTTTTTTCCCTGCCATTAACGTGGTTAATCCTTTGACTCCCACACCCTATCACCACTGCAAAAACTTAACCCTTTAATTCCCTCACCCTATCCTAGGTAACAGTGAGATGGTATTGAGTGGTGATCAGGGCGTGGATGGTGACAAGAGTAACGTGTCACTGGGAGTTTGGTTCAATAAGCAGACAGTGCAAGTTGGTCCTACAGTGAATTTTGTGATACAAGGCTTCAGGCACACATCTGACATATGGAACAGGTCTCCTTTAATTCAAGTGATACCGACACTGTTAATATTTATCTGCTGTCTTCAGCATGATAAATCTGGGCTGCACAAAACATGTGCACAGGGCATACCTTGATCGCACCTTTCTGCCAACTGAAATAACTTGATACCCGTATACAACTTCCTAAACATCTATGACAATTACCTCGCCAAGTTGGAGACGGTAGGACTTCAGGTTAAGATTGAAATGGGCCAGACTGTACAGTTATCACAGACACATAGGATAACTGTAGGTCATTCAAAGGCCTGAACGCGTTTAGCGTTGCCACTATACATCGGGGTACATAAGTCATGTACACGCATGAATGGGCACTTTTAGTATGCCAGTGGAACTAGAACTCGATATATCTTCTACTATACACCTCGCAGCTGGAATTGAACCCTTTGGATATGAATTACATACCACGAGTAGTTAACACAGAACGTAATTCAACGAAACTGTCAAAGATGCTAAGATTTGTCCTCAAGAGAGATGTCTGTAACGTTTATTGGGACTTGGCAAGGAACATGATGTGGGAAAACAACCATTGTCTTTCGTTTAAAATATGCATACTACATTAATAATTATGACAGAATAAGGTTTGCCAACCGTTTACTTCCAGCATTGATACAAACCTCTTACCGGACAAAAAAATAAAAGAAGTTTCAGTTCTAGATGACTCCTGTTTGAATGATTCCATATGTACTGACACCGCTGATGCCATATGATGGTAAGATGATAAATTAGTAAGTACATCAGCAACAAAATAAATAAATACACAGCTAATTCTACAATCTACAAGCACAATTGCTGATCATAGGTTTAGTTTCAATTAGATTTAAAAAAGTAATTTAACCAAAAAGAAAGCCTAAAAGCACGCAGATGATTCAATTTGTGAACACATATGCGATATAAAAGAGATCAAATTCTTATGGCAACTGGTCATCAACATTGGATAACTATGTATTGATATAATCAGATTAACCCTTTGACTCCTCCACCCAGTCAGCCAACTGCAAAAACTTAACCCTTTGACTCTCTCACCCTATCCACAGCTTCCTAACTTAACCCTTTGACTCTCTCAACCCTATTCACCAGCTTCTTGCAGAAGAGGGTGGACAGGGTGAAGGAGTCAAGGAGTAAAAATTTTGCTTTGCCAGCATAGTTGACAATGCGTGATGCTGGTGGACAGGATGCAGGAGTTAAAGTGTTATAAATTTCAACATAGTCCAACAAAATAATGTCAAACTAGACTCGCAGCTAACACCAGGAAGCTGTCATTAATGTCATTATCTATAATCGGTTATCAACATCATGTCATTATCTATAATTGGTTATCAACATCAGTGTCATTATCTATAATCAGTTATCAACAACACCAGACTAACTTCTGACAGACTGAAACAGAATAACATGAAACAAAACACACAGATAGTGTCTGCCAGAAACAGTCCCAAACCAATAAACAAATGCCTCAACTGCAAACTCCAAATTTGACATCATGCCTCTAGCTTTCTGCCTCCTTGCCAGATCTTATTGCTTTCAATATCTAAAATATACATTTCATTATAATCTGAAATCAATTTTGTCATCCATTTACTGACATCATTTCGTTTTTCTGGGCTGCAAAACCCAGTTAAATATCTTTTCCCTTCAGCTATCCTTCTACGCTTAGAAGGAAGTAAACCATACTCCAGAATTTTTTCACACAAAGATATAGCTTCTTCAGGAAGCTGGTGGATAGGGCAAGGGAGTCAAAGGGGCAAGTTTTTGCAGTTGGTGGATAGGGTGCGAGAGTCAAAGGGTGAAATGTCCATTCTGATTTTGCGTATTTCTAGTTCCTATTTGCTTGAACACTGGTAGTCACTTTGATTCAGAATACAGGTCAACATCAACAACTGGCACACTGGCTCCAGAGATGCCTGGCCACCGAGCACAGGGGTGGCAACTGTTCAAGAGAGGACAGCGGGAGACTGGACTGCCTCACATGCTACCCAAAGAAGGCGGTGACCTTGGTGAGGACAACACTCCTTGGGGTCGTGGATTCGTGTGTGACGAGAACTGCAAGCGCAACCATCATGCAAGCGCCGATGTTGTCCCAACCACAACGAACCGATCGTCTCCCACACACACACACATCAACAACTCTAGCAACACTTGCGTCTACTGACACAGGTTCTAGTTCAGGCTGAACCAGAAAATCACTCCCCCAGTGACCTTGCAAAAAGACTGAAAACTTGTGGCTTGACACCAAATTTACACCTTACAGGTAGGAAATGTGTAGCCATTTGTTGCTAAATGCTCATGGTAATAATGCTATTTAGTTAACCCTTTGACTCCCTCACCCTATCCACCAGCATCCTGCATTGTCAGCCATGATAGCAAAACAAAAACTTAACCCTTTCACTCCCTCACCCTATCCACCAGGCTGGTGGATAGGGTGAGGGAGTGAAAGGGTTATGTTTTTGCAGCTGGTGGATAGGGTCAGGAGCAAAAGGGTTAATTCTCAATGTCCACACTTTTCATACTAGCAATATCCTCTATATACTTAATTCTTTACATCCACAATTTTCATGCTATCACTGTATCAATGTCATCAATCCAGTTATTTCTTTACACCCCCAATCTTCATTCTAACAATATCCTCAACCCAGTTATCTCTCCATATCCACAATCTTCGCGCTAACTATCTCCTCTATCCAGTTATTTCTCCACCACCATCATCATCTACAGCTCTGTATGCCTTGGCGGCATACTTTTCCCCTGCCCTTTCTTGGCTGCAGCTGCCTCAATGGTGGCTGTCACTGTTTCCATGGAGTCCCCCTCACCCTCCTGGTCCTTGGCCAAGTGCGGCGGCACTTTGCGCCATTCCTTGATAGTGTTCAGGCGGAGCAGCTGGGAACGAGTTTCTGCATCCTGTTCCTCGGTCTCTTGCTGGCTCTGTGCATCTGCCATGTGTGAGTCCACAGTTCTGTCACAGTCACCGGACTCGCAGTCTGAAAGAATATTACAATGGATGAATATAGATAAAAGTCACCAAATAAACTGTTATTGTTATTTTCATTTAAAGCCCAGCTGACTGCGTAGAGCCATATCAGGGCTATAATTGTTTCAATACACACACAATACTTCCAAAAGGTAGGCCTACCCAATTATCAATCCTAAGAAAAAGTATGCAAGACTTTATCAAACACATACAGGTGAATGGACCAGCAAGGCAGAAAATGATAGGAAGAATTCACAGAAAGCAAAGGAGGAAGAAAGAAACAAAGAGAGTGACAGAAAAGAGGAAATTTCTAGCAGAAACAAAGACAGTGAGAGAAAAGAGGAAATTTCTAGCACAGAATTTCCAGAAGGTGGGAATACTATTTATACTGAAAGAGTCCCTGGCATCCCCAAGGGGAAATGCCCTGCTCTCTTGGTGACCTGAGTTTTGGTGGGTGTGGAGGTGACCTGAAGAGTGGAAATGAGCAGTGTTGTGGTTGGGACACAGGAATAGTGCAGAAGATGGGAAACTAAATGAATAAATTGTTACATTTAAAAAAAGAAAACAAACTCAATGTGAAAGTGCAAATGCTGATAAGAGAAGTGTGACGTCAAAACGTGTCTGCCGATTCAGCTACTCTCCGCTGTTCATTCTTGAAGATTGGTTTGTGATTTGCTGGATAATGAATCAAGAATATTTGTCTCGGTTTATGCCAACACTGAAAATATATGTTTAAGTTCGATTTCATTGTACGGAAATATGTAGAATCCTTTGGAACAATCTAGAATACCTTAGATCTTTCTAGAATGTACCGGAAATCAAAAACAAATTAAAATCTGTACAATGATTGGCTAGAACTACAGAATATTCTAGAAAGGGAAGGTCTGAGAATGTGTCCATGACTGGCTGAAAATCTAGGGAAAATCCGAGAATATTTTGGAACTTTCCATGGTGTTATAAATAAAGCGTGACTGTGGGTTGAGAGAGACAGCGATCAAAAGAACTGAAGTGTAAGCCTCCTCTCAGAGATACAGAAGTCACTGTAGATTCGTGGAGTCGCTGCGTGTAGATTTGAGGGCTGAAGAAGAAGAATTCTGCAAACTAGGAGTGGTGCATCGGATGTGTGAAGTATTTACCCGCTTCCCGTTATGTTTTCTACATTCTTCAAATATACAATTATTTTGTGTAACCTGGACTGGTGTAGTCTGTCTCTAAGAAGAACGATCACCTGCCAGATCTTCACGAACCTGCATAAACTGCAAGACACTAGAAGTCACCTACATCCTTACATGTGACATAAATAAATAGATAAAAGAATAAAATTTTCAAAAAAATTAAGACATAATTTAAAGAACAATAATCAATTGTGGGGGATATACCAACACACATGCACTAGATTTCTAAAAAGGAAACACTGCCATACTTAATACGTTACCAGGGGTGTTAGGTTTCTTTATCATGTCTTGGTACATCTTTGCCAGAAAGTCGTAATGACGGCCTGGAGGTTTCCATTCGCCTTTGTCCAGGATTTCTGTTCACACACCAACAAACCATGGTGTTATTAGGAGAACAAAAAATAATTCTGAATGTATATGGTGGGAGGGTGAAGGGAGTGGGGGCTGACAGACAGGTGACAAGACACTGAAGCCCTGAGATTTCCCTTCTTTTAGGTCCAGGATTTTTGTGCACACGCACGCACACACACACACACACACACACACACACAAGCGTGCGCACATACACACACACACACACAAGCATGCGCATACACATACACACACACACACCATACACGCACACACACCAATCACACCATGATGCCAACAGAATACAAAATATTTCTAAATATATGTATGTGTGTGGGGGTGGAGGGGTGGAGGAGACACAAGAAGGGGGGGGGGGGTGGTTGAAAGAAAGACAGAATCCAGAGGTTTCTGTTCTCTTTATTCCAGGACTTTTTTCAAACACACCTAATCACCATGATGTCAAAAAGAGATTATGAAATAAATGTGAATAAGAGTGAGTGTGGATGAGTGAGTGTGTGTGAGAGAGAGAGAGAGAGAGAGAGAGAGAGAGTGTGTGTGTGTGTGTGTGTGTGTGTGTGTGTGTGGGGGTGTGTGTGTGGGTGGTGTGTTATGGGTGTGTGTGGGTGTGTGTGGGTGTGTGGTGTGGGTGTGTGTGGGTGTGTGTGTGGGTGTGTGGGTGTGTGCGTGTGTGCATGTACGTGTGTAAGGGATGGGTGAATGGGAGCATTTATCATGCTATGTGCATGCACACATATACGGATTAATTTCGTTTGGAGTCTTTTTTTTTCGTTTCCTTTTTTGTCAGAACAGAATATTTTCATGTGAAATACCTGTTGCCTTCCCTAGGGAAAGCGTGTCACCACAGTATTGTGCCACTCATGTTTGGATCTGTCTTGTATGTATGTTTTAGCAGATAAACACAAAATGTGGTGTGTGTGTGTGTGTGTGTGTGTGTGTGTGTGGTGTGTGTGTGTGTGTGTTATATATTATATATATATATATATATATATATATATATAAGAGAGAGAGAGAGAGAGAGAGAGAGAGAGAGAGAGAGAGAGAGAAGAGAGAGAGAGAGAGATGGGACACATGCACGCATACTAACGTGCGCCTTTGCTGTTAAGAGCACACCCACCAAGAAAGTGAGATATTCTGGGTTCAATTTTCTCCCCATTCACGAGATCTTGTGAGGAAGCATGAGTACCAATCTTTTGTATGAGATGATAATTGTTACGTTATTTTTGTTTAAAGCCCAGTCAACAGTGTAGAGCCATATAAGGGCTATACCCCATTTTAAAACATACTACGTCAACAAGGAAAAAATGAAAAGAAAATGATGTACACATATCAATGCATTCACGCACAACTAGGAAATGCCCTAGCTTTCACCACTTCGTCCAATTTATCACACAGGGGAGTTAATAAACATACCTGATTAAAAATGTAAAACATAACTAAGGACACAAAAACAAAAAAACGAGCGTGAATTACCGAAAATTGCTTCCATATATGTGATTTCCCTAGAGCCAAAAATGCACTTAAATACATATACCCAATTATCAATCCTACGACAAAGTATGTAAGACTTTATTGAACATATACAGTTAAATAAACCAGCAAGACAAAAAATGATAGGAAGAAATGGCAGAAAGCAAAAGAGGAAGAAAGAAACAAAGAGAGTGACAGAAAAGAAGAAATTCCTAGCATAGAATTTCCAGAAGGTGGGGATATTATTTATACTGAAAGAGCCCCCGGCATCCCCACGGGGAGTAGTAGTAATAGAGTAGTAGTAGCTTCCAAGGTGAAAATAGCTGAGTTTTCCTCAAAGCTTGGTTGCATTCAACAACCACCAACTGCCATTCACAGGAACAACTTCGCTTACTTGATGGAACCACGGCGCCACCTTGAACAGCTTGTAGCCATGACAACATAACCTCTTCCTTCATCTCTCCCCCTTGCATAATGTGCACTTCACCCTGGAAACAAGAAATACTGAATCATCAGCATCAACACATACTGATAATGACAGAAACAATAACCCATTTTTTCCTTTCTTTTTTCAGGATCATTGCTTGGGCACTTTCCCTGGTGCTCACTTTTTTGTCCATTTCTACACCATCTTAATGGCCACAGGAGCCGGAACAGTTTTTTACAATGCTAAGGTGAAGATGACCACAATGAGCATGATAATCATGATGCTGTGGAGCCCCAACCTGGACTGAGACTGCGACTGCGTGACAGGGCTGTACTCTGTGCTTACTATCATATTTTGGCATCAACCAGGCCTGAGAGATCCATACACTTGCAATGTTGGTCAGAAGACCTGAGCAAAACCCTCAATGACGTATCCGTGGAGTGGATGAGACTCAACTGTGTGGTTCCTCTCTTCCCACTACGCACATAGCACCCTCAGCCCTGGGTAGGAGCCAGTCATGTTCATATTGCTTAGAGCCCAGTCGACTACTAGAGCCATATCAGGGCTAACACCACATTTAAAACGACATCCAAGTTAAAATAAAAAGACACTATACCATGGCGACTGATTGATCATCAGAATGTGCAAACAAAAACCAAGTTCACAGCTCTATATATCACTATGAACACAGAATAAGTCATAAACTTAATATGGATTATATTTTCAATCATCAATTCTCACACTCTTCCCAATTCCTCTTCATATTCCCCACCACTATTCACCAGTTCTTGGGTCTACACACACACACACACACACTCAACACACGTACACACACTCAACATACACACACACACACACACACACACACACACACACACACACACACACAACACACACACACACAATCACATGCACACATACACCCCAATCAAAAACACACATACTACACTAAACCCCTAATGTGCACGCACACACACACACACACACACACACACACACACACACACACACACACACACACACACACACACAAACACACTTATACACAAAGACACACACACACACACACACACACACACACACACACACACACACACATTTCTTAAGACTGACTATATATAAGCATCTCCATTTACTCTTCCTTCACCTACAACCCCACCCCCAACCACCTGTTTTGTTTAAAACTCACTGAAATGAATAGACATTAAACAATTTACCACCATCACACACAGAGAACAACTCACCTTCTGATGGTTGACGAAGGCAAAGCTTGGGAGCACCACTGTGTCTGTGTAATTTATCAACAGGCGTTCAGCCACTGGGTTACTGTCATCCAAAGTCCTACAACAACAATCAATAACAATTACAAAACATGCCTTTACCTGTTGTTTTTTTTTATAGTGCTAACACGTACATATAACAGCACTAACAAGTACACGTAAAAGTACTAACCAATACTAACAAGTACATATAACAGCACTAACAAGTACACGTAAAAGTACTAACCAATACTAACAAGTACATATAACAGCACTAACAAGTACACGTAAAAGTACTAACCAATACTAACAAGTACATATAACAGCACTAACAAGTACACGTAAAAGTACTAACCAATACTAACATGTACATATAACAGCACTAACAAGTACACGTAAAAGTACTAACCAATACTAACAAGTACATATAACAGCACTAACAAGTACACGTAAAAGTACTAACCAATACTAACATGTACATATAACAGCACTAACAAGTACATGTAAAAGTACTAACCAATACTAACATGTACATATAACAGCACTAACAAGTACACGTAAAAGTACTAACCAATACTAACATGTACATATAACAGCACTAACAAGTACACGTAAAAGTACTAACCAATACTAACACGTACATATAACAGCACTAACAAGTACACGTAAAAGTACCAATACTAATACATACATATAACAGCACTAACAAGTACATGTACAAGTACTAACCAATACTAAGAAGTACATATAACAGCACTAACAAGTACACGTAAAAGTACTAACCAATACTAACAAGTACATATAACAGCACTAACAAGTACACATAAAAGTACTAACCAATACTAACAAGTACATATAACAGCACTAACAAGTACACGTAAAAGTACTAACCAATACTAACAAGTACATATAACAGCACTAACAAGTACACGTAAAAGTACTAACCAATACTAACATGTACATATAACAGCACTAACAAGTACACGTAAAAGTACTAACCAATACTAACAAGTAATATATAACAGCACTAACAAGTACATGTAAAAGTACTAACCAATACTAACACGTACATATAACAGCACAAACAAGTACAGATACACATAAGTACTAACAAGTACATAAACAGTACTTAATGAGTACAAACAAGTGCATATAATGGTAACTTAACAAATAATAACAAGCACATACAACAATACCTAACAAATAATAACAAACACACAAAACAGCACTCAAAACTACCAACAATCACATTTAAAGTACTTAAAAATACCAACAAGCACACACAACAGTATTCAACAAATAATAACAAACACAGATAATAGTACTTAAAACTACCATCAAGCACATATAACAGTACTTAAAACTACCAAAAAGCACACATAATAATACTTAAAACTACCAACAAGCACTTATAACAAATTTAAAAACTACCAACAAGCACATATGCTTAAAACTATCAACAAGCACATACAACAGTACTTAAAACTACCAACAAGCACATACAACAGTACTTAAAACTACCAACAAGCACACCAACAAGCACATACAACAGTACTTAAAACTACCAACAAGCACATACAACAGTACTTAAAACTACCAACAAGCACACCAACAAGCACACCAACAAGCACATATAACAGTACTTAAAACTATCGACAAACACATATAACAGTACTTAAAACTATCGACAAACATATATAACAGTACTTAAAATTACCAACAAGCACATATAACAGTGCTTAAAATTACCAACAAGCACATATAACAGTACTTAAAACTACCAACAAGCACATATAACAGTACTTAAAACTACCAACAAACACATATAACAGTACTTAAAACTACCAACAAACACATATAACAGTACTTAAAACTACCAACAAACACATATAACTACTTAAAACTACCAACAAACACATATAACAGTACTTAAAACTACCAACAAACATATAACAGTACTTAAAACTACCAACAAACACATATAACAGTACTTAAAACTACCAACAAACACATATAACAGTACTTAACTCATTCAATACTGGCCAGTTTCTTCCCCTTACAAACACATTATACTGGCCAATTTCTTCCCCTCACAAACACTGAATACTGGCCGTTTGTATAGGTTACAACAAAAATTGTAAAAAAAAAACTATAATAGATAGAGCTGTAAAATTTTGAGATAATGTGCACAACATATCAAACTAATGCCAGGCAAAGTTTCAAAGCATGGAATTTATTATATTTAATTTTTGATAGCTTTAAAAAAAAAGGACTTTTTTCAAAAATCACAAAAATGGGGTACATTTTGGTCAAATAGTAAAATATTTTTGATAAGAGATTTTTTTCAAAACAAACATTACTGATGGCAAGAAATAACATTGAAAAATGTTTATGCAGACTAACAAGAGTGTACACTTACATTTATATGTCAGGTGTGACATAGGAAAAGTCACACATTTCACACTCGCTCACACTTTTGAATGAGACACACTGCATGCTGTTAGGGTTAGTAATAATACAAAGAAAAAAGATGTTAGAAGTCACAGATTGGAGACTTTGTAATTCTGTGGTTAGAACTCTAAAAAAGACAAAATCGGTGCAAAATGACTCACTACTTTGTTCCTCCTTTGCTGTTTGTGGAAGGTGATTTATCCAATAAACACAATCACACTTTTCACTTGACACTGCAGTATTTCACAACTGTTGATTTCATATGTCCATGGGAAACAGCCACATTGTAGAAATGATATATGATATGTAAGCACATTCAGATTCACTGATGGTTCACTGTCACTGACTGGGTGTAGCCCTCACACACACACACACACACACACACACACACACACACACACACACACACACACACACACACACACACACACCAACTCACACACACACACACACAACACACACCCACACACACACACACACACACACACACACACACACACACACACACACACACACACACACACACACACACACACACACAACACACACACCACACACACACACCACACACACTCAATAATCAACATAGTTCTGGATAGTATGAAATAGTTGAAAACATGTGATAGTTGTATCACCACCACCTTGAAAAGGCTTCTGGCACAATGCAACACCACACTTGGAGCACTGGCTGTTCGACTTGCGCACTCTCACACCTTCATGTCGTTTGGACCTGTGGTAGCAGACCTGGCAGACCCTGAACTTGTTTTTGCCAGAGCCAGATGAAACTTTGCCAATCTGCTCAGCAAAGTGACCGGTTCCACTGAGCCTTGCTTGGGACACACCAGAAGGACCGGGCTGGGGAGGAGGAGCTTGGGCAGCAGGACCAGGATCAGGAGCAGCAGGGTGGCCAGCAGCTTGGGCAGCAACTCGGGCGGCGGGCAGCAACACCAGCCTGGTATTTGTCGTTCATCGCAAGACCAAGCTTCACCATAAAATCTTTCAGTGGCATCTTTCTTGCCCCACGCCCCGTGTGGTAAATGTTGTGCAAAATAGAAGCCTGGATCATGGTCAGGGTGAAAAGATGGAAGAACATTTTCTTCCACCATTTCATGGTCTTGCGATGAAATGGTGTGTACGCCATGAGCTGATCGCTTTTGTCAACCCCCGCCATGTTGTTGATGTAGTCCTGCACAGCTTCCGGCTTCATTTTTTGGTTGTTGGGGTTGGTGCGGGATACAACATTTTTCATCTGCCTGGGGTCCATCTTGGTGGTCAGGAGATGGACAGGCTTTTTGTCCATCCACCTCAGCACTGACACAGCTCCTGCAATCAAAAGTGATGTTCAAGGGCTGAAATCATCACTCACACACACACACACACACACACACACACACACACACCACACACACACACACACACACACACACACACACACACACACACACACACACACACCTTACACACATACTCACACAAACTCATGTGAACACAACATAACACACTACACAACATTACACACAAATTCATACAACTCAAAACAGTAATCCACACAACACAACAAACACAAACACACACACACACACACACACACCACACACACACACACACACATACTCACACAAACTCCTGTGAACACAACATACACACACTACACACACATGTACACACAAATTCATACATATACTCAAAAACAGTAAGTTACACACATAAACACATACACACACAAACACACACACACACACATATATAATATATTATATATATTATATATATATATATATATATATAATATAATTATATATATACTACATAGATATATATATATATAACCTACATAGTAATTTTATATGATTTTTATTACACCAAAAATCTCACCTTGTCTATAAGCCTGGACTTGTCCTCTTGGAGGGTTGGCTGTGGTTTTCAGTTGAGGTGGCAAGCCCTTTCTGTTTGGACGGACGGTGCCCACAGTGTGCGTGTCCTCCTGAACAAGGCGGTCTGCAAGTTCGGGACAACAGTAGTAATTGTCCACGTACACAGACCGCCCTTTACCCAGCAGAGGCTGTGCTAGGCGGCAGACCACATCAACGGGCCGATTGCTCAGTTGTGGAATACCGGCAAAAATTTCAAAATCGTAGACATAAGCTGTGTCTGACTCACACAACTCATAGAGTTTGATCCCCCACTTGACCGGTTTGTCCTTCATGTACACCCTAAATCTAAGTTTACCCCTCCATGGACACATAGCTTCATCCACACAGATGTTTTCCCTTGGGGTGTACAAAGTTTTGTATCTGTGGCGAAGGTGGTCGTAGATGGGCCTTATTTTATGGAGTGGGTCATGTCCGGGCTGGTTCCTGGGGATGTAGGTGTCATTGTCACTGACATGCAGGGCAGACAGCAACAGAAGAAATTTGTCCCTTGACATAATTTTTCTAGAAAAAGAACTGTCCCTAAAGGGGCAGGTTGACCAGTAATCTGTGATGTGTGGCTTGTGTACAAAGGCCATGTGCACACAAATTGTTAGAAACCCTAACAGATCATTCAGTGTGATGCCCTGCTCTGGCCAGCGTTTGAACAAACTATGTTCTTTTAGCTCACCCCTGGCAGCGATGTTTTCCCTCGCGTACTTGTTTGTCTGTTCGACAATCGCCTCCAAAATATCATTGTCGAACATTTGCGAAAAAAAATCCAAGGGGGTGGCTGTCCATGTGGCCGATGTGAAGGCCACTTGTCTCGTCCCCATAAGCAGGCAGTGTTGGAAAAAAAGAAAAATCTTCGTTCCAATCTGTTATCAGGAACTGTAAAAATTCATCTTCAGTCGGATCTGCGTCGGCCATTTGACCCAGTCCGACTGCAACAGGCTCATCTGCTGAATCATTCTCACTGGCATCACTGCTATCACTTGCAACGTCGTCATCGCTGTCCGGTAGCCACCCATCACTATCTAAATCATCATCAAAATCCTCAACATCGGATTCTTGTGTTGTCAGCTGTTCGATGACTTCTCGAGCCGTAAAACGCTGTAGTGAACGCACATTTTCAGACGAAGTACTCGCTGATGTAGACGGAGTTGCCATTTTGCCGTAGCAGACGAATGTGCGACGCACTGTTTATCCACAGTGCCTCTCAATGGCCTAGCTACAAAGTCAAAGTAAAGCAAAAAATAGCCAGCCAATCGGAGGAAAGCATGCAGGAATGGTCAGTTGCTTGGATGACCCACTTTGATTTACGCATGACCATCGAACTTTGAACTAGGAATATTTTAAAGTCGCATGCGACGAGATCGCATATTAGTAAGGAACCGTTGCACTGGCTTGGGTGCGACGAGATGCATGTTAGTAACCAACCGTTGCAAGGGATTGGGTGCGATCTCGTCGCATAATAGTAAGGAGAGAGTTAAAACTACCAACAAACACATATAACAGTACTTAAAACTACCAACAAACACATATACCAGTACTTAAAACTACCAACAAACACATATAACAGTACTTAAAACTACCAACAAACACATATAACAGTACTTAACAGATACCAACAAGTGCATAAAAACAATACTAGCAAGTACTAAAAAGTACATGTAACAGTACTTACAAGCCAGCATACCATGAAAAATCAGACAAAGGAACCTTTACGTACATCTTGCAGAAGATGACGTCCTGCACTTTTTTGGAGCGGATGATGTCAACCATAGTCTGCTGTAGATTGCCGGCATCACCCATAACGGAATCAAAGAACAGAATGGCAAACGGCTGTTTTCTGGCATAGAGGGCTGGGAAATTCATGAATGTCAGTTCCGGCTGCAAGACACATATACACACATCAAGGTCAGGTCAGGATGTAATTGACATGTATAAACACACAATGAATGTCAGTTATGTAATGCGCACAAACAGGCAAACACACACACTCACACAAACACACACATATATATATACACAAACAGACATGCACACACACACACACTCACACAAACACACACATACTCAAACACACACACAGACATGCACACACCATCACACAAACACACACATACAAAAATACACAAACATACACCTACATACACATGCACACACACATGCACTCACACGCACATACATACATAAACAAACACACATAAACAACACACACACACAAAAATACATAAACACACACGCACATACACATGCGCACACACACACACGCACATACACACACACATACATCCATACATACACAAACACACACACTCACACAAACACACACATACATGCATACATAAACACACACACACATACACACACACAGAGACACACACACACAATTTGTGGCTTCTGTGACAAGCAAAGCTGGTTTTGATTCTGATCCTCACCATCGCCCACCTTCATGCTCATTTTTTCATTTACCTTCCCAAGCGCACACACACACACACACACACACACACACACACACACACACACACACACCAACATGCACGCTGTGCACAAACTCACATGCAAGTACAAATGTATGCATGCACCCACGCAATGCACACACACATACACACACATGCCCATGCGCGCATGCACGCACACACACCGTCTAACATCACTCTTAGTGAAAAGATGTTAAATCAAAAGAACGAACATGAACGAACACACACATACATGCATGCATTCACACACACGCACACTCACACACGCACACTCACACTCACACACACACACACACACACACACACTGTCTAACATCACTCATAATGAAAAGATGTTAAATCAAAGAATGAACACATAAACACACACACACACACACACACACACACACACACACACACAACACACACACACACACACACACACACCGTCTAACATCACTCATGGTGAAAAGATGTTAATTCAAAGAATGAACACAAAAACACACACACACACACACACACACACACACACACACACACACACACACACACACACACACACACACACACACACACACACTGTCTAACATCACTCATGGTGAAAAGATGTTAAATCAAAGAATGAACACATAAACACACACACACACACACACACACACACACACACACACACACACACACACCACACACACACACACACACACACACACACCGTCTAACATCACTCATGGTGAAAAGATGTTAAATCAAAGAATGAACACATAAACACACACCACACACACACACACACACACACACACACACACACACACACACACACACACACACACACACACACACACACACACACACCGTCTAACATCACTCATAGTGAAAAAATGTTAAATCAAAGCTCACACACACACACACACACACACACTGTCTACCAGCACTCATGGTGAAAAGATGTTAAATCAAAGAACCACACACACACACACACACACACACACACACACACACACACACACACACTGTCTACCAGCACTCATGGTGAAAAGATGTTAAATCAAAGAATGAACACATAAACACACACACACACACACACACACACACACACACACACACACACACACACACACACACACACACACACACACACACACACACACACACCGTCTAACATCACTCATAGTGAAAAGATGTTAAATCAAAGAATGAACACACACACACACACACACACACACACACACACACACACACACACACACACACACACACAAAACACACACACACACACACACACACAGAGAGAGAGTAAAATACATACAAAAGAGTCAAACTGCCCATTCAACAGGTACGTAACAATGGACTGGGCATCACGTAAGTTGTCCGGCACAATATCATGAGGCTGAACCTCATCTCTCCTTCGCACGTGCAACACATCCCCATCAGGAACTCTGACAACAAATCAGTCCCACATTCTGTTACTGTTTTGCTTGGGTTTTGTAGTGGTTTGGTTTTGTTGCCCCAACACTTGTGGCCTGCCAGAGGGTTCAATCCTTGTTTACCAGCATGGCACACAAACCAACCAAGCTAAAAGAGCCACTTTATTACAATATACATGTATAAGACATGAAACTCATTCGCTAGGTAGGACCTCAAGATCTTGCCAATGTACAGAGCTTATCTGCAGGCCTAAGGGTTATGCAATGATCATTGTGGATCTTGCTCATCACATGGCATCTGTGCTGTCATGCAATATGGAATTCATTCCCAGCGTGGAGATGTTATTTTGGAAGTAAATGAATGAAACTGTTGGCCAATCTTGTATGCCATTCCCGTTAAATAACATTTAAAGATTGTTTCCTGACCCTTTGTGGCCCGCTGGCTCTGGTAGTTAATGCACCACGATGCCACTACAAGGGTCAAGAGTTTGATTCTCCAGTATTTTCTTTAAAGTGGCTCTTTAGCTCAGTTGGTTAAAGCACCATGCTAAGAAGACAGTGGTCCTGGGTTCGACCCCCAAAGACAGGTTACAAGGTTTTCTACTCAAGCTGGATGGCTCTCTTGACAAACCTGTGGACTCTAAGATTTCCTGCCTGAGTTCAATCCCAGCCCACAACATAAAAATGGCATGTCCGCTGCCCATCTTAACTCTTTGACTCCCACACTCTACCAACAGCAAAAACTTAACCCTTTGATTCCCTAACCTATTCACCACCTTTTCCTGCAGGAAGCTGGCGGATAGGGTGAGGGAGTCAATGGGTTAATTTTTGCTTTGCTAGCACAAAACACACACACACACACTCACATACACACACAGATACACACACATATAAGCACATACACACACACACAAAAGTACACACACATACACACACACACACACACACACACACACACACACAGAGAAAATCAAACAAAAATAACAGAGATACCACATACAGTGATCATTACCTAACCTTGTAAATCAAAGCTTCTCTACCTTTGAAGAAAGTCAGGTACCCATTCACAGCTGGGTATACCGGACACACAGGTGATTTGCATCTATGCAAATTTATGCAGGTAGATTGGAAGGCAGGCAGTCTATCTCTGTGCCAACCAGGCCTCCAGGGTAAGGAAAACAAAGCTATGAAGCTCACTAATATACACAAGTACAGATGGCAGATAGGGCCCATGAATGCAGAAACAAGGTGGTTGAGTCATTCTATCAATCTCCCTTTTTCGTTGAAAAAAACAACAACAGCAGCTTACATCGCAGCAAGGAACCCCACCCTCAACCGTGACCGGGGCCGACACAACCTGCCATCGGTGTACTCCTCACTTATTCAGTCACACTGTCGTGAGTTCACTCACGACGGTGCGCACTGAAGCCAGTTCTCAACCCAGCAGTTGCGCTGAAGAAGTCGGCCGGATCGCTGATGAAAGCTACGCAGTAAATAGCTTTTTTCACTGAGAGACAGGTTCAGCCAGGTAGCCATTATAAAAAAAACAACAATCAAAAAACAAATTTTCCCTATACTTTTCTAGAAATAGATACATGTGAAAAGATTGTGTGTGTGTTGTGTGTGTTGTGTGTGTGTGTGTGTGTGTGTGTGGTGTGTGTGTGTGTGTGTGTGTGGTGTGTGTGTGTGTGGTGTGTGTGTTGTGTTGTGTGTGTGTGCTGGAAAAAGTGTGTCCATTCCATGTGCATTTGTGCCTGTGTGCCTGTGTCGCATGCATGTTTGTCTTTGGATCTATATGCGCTTGGCAAAGTGGGGGAGGGAGATCATAGAGTTTTCGTGTTTGATATGTATGTTATTTTCATATGAAGAAGCGACAGTATTGCACCATTGACCTTGATTTGGATCTATTCTGTATGCATTGTGGAATCTGAGGTACCAGATTATGACATCACAGATACTGTCTTAATAATAATAATAATAATTACAATATTTATATAGCGCAAATCTTGATAAATCAAATCTAAGCGCTGAAACACACACACACGCATGCACGCCACACACGCACGCACGCACACACACGCACTCACACACCCACACACACACACACACACACACACATCACACACACACACACACACACACACACACACACACACACACACACATACACACACACACCATGGCTATAAATGGGGAGAAAGAATAAGCAATGGAAAATATAGAGAGCATATTATATACAATTATATATTGCAATGTGATTCCCTCACACATAGGTACCACTATTACCTGAGAACAATCAGAGAATGTTTTGCTCTTATGGTCATGTTTGCATAGTTCCTTGTCCTTTAACTGAGATGGTCTATATGTGTACACTGAATCTATCAAAAATTAGAACATGCCAATTATAAACAGTAGAAAAAAAATTCAATTTGAAATTTTAGCTGCTCAGGAGAAATTCCAGATTTTGCAAACTTCTCAAGGTCACTGTGGCCTTAAAGAAGTATACCATGAAATGAAACCTGACGTGCAGCAGATACAAAGGTAGACGGTCACAACAGCAAAAACAGGTTTTACTTATGCTATGATGTCCACAAGAAAGTGCTCTTCACACACCATCACGAAAAGTGCTGATTTTCGGCACTTTGTGTGACCTTGCCCTTGGTGTTATGAACTCCAAATTTACACATTCTTGACTCATTAACAGTTCACAAGTACAACCAAGATTTCATAAAGATCCATCCTTAAAAAGCTGAAAAAGTTTTTCTAACTCATTTCTGTCACAGACACATAGACACACAGACAGACTGACACAAAGACATACTTCCTTTTCCAGTCGATATGCAATAATCTCCCCTACCCCCTTTTTTTAAAAGGGAGATAAAAAAAAACTGATGAAAGCTTCAGGACAAGGGTGGCGGTATGTGGTCAACTGATGAACGGGCCTTACAAGTGAGAATTTCTTTATCATAAACGACAGATGGTAAGAAAAAGAACTTACAAGGTTGTTTCAACATCAGCGCTGACAATGGCAAACAGCATTTGGGTCTCCAACGCTTTGACAACTGCCTTGTAGGTTTCCATCTCTGCACAGACACAGCAATTCATTACCATCAACAATGATACAATTTCAAGCTGACCAACAACAACATGTACAATACACCATCTACAATAATAATAGTCTGATCACCCATAAGCCACTCAGACATCGGAAGCCTGTCTTCATCTGGTAGATATGCACCTTCCTTCCCCGCAAAACTTTTCCCATTCTTTTCATCATTCTAACCCTAACAACATGGTGTATATTCATTAGAAATACAATTAATTTCCATTTCTGTACTTTGGGCATCAAAACTGTGTACACAATATGATACAAAGTTTCAATTTCAGTTTCTCAAGATGTCTTCGCGCTCAGAACGAATTTCATATGCACTAACGTCACAGGTGCCACGTGTATGGTAACCCGTGGCACATGCTTTAAGCCTGCACATAAACCCATGAGCTGGCCAGGTCCTGAGACCCTACCTAGACTATGTTTACTAGTCTATATTTTACACTGGTAGTTTATTTGCCTACCACTGGAATAATCTTGGTTACATGTAAATGACATGTGTATGTGTGTATCTTACCTTCAAAAAAGGAACATATATATGAAGTAAATAAACAAATCATTAAAGGTCTGAATCACAACACAGCTTGCCATTCTGTATAAACTCGTCTCACATGACTGACCCCCCCCCCCCCCCCCTAGTCAATGCGTCAATGCCCAAATGCTCAGCCATCTATCAACTAGGTGGAGCTAATAATTGATACAAAACAACACAACAAAACTTTATCAATCCTTTATAGAAAGTGACATTTCTGCCTATACACATGATGTATGCTCGTTTTTTTCTTCTTTTAAATATACGAAAGATGGCAATCACCACCACCACCACCAACAACAACAATACCAATTATGATACAGACCTTCTTTAGATTTGGACAGCTTAAGGAGAACCAGGTTGTCGATGGTACTATAGGACTGGTCAGGCAGCATGCCTTCCACAAAGCTGTTCACCTCTTTCGTTGTCGTCAGCATCAACGGCTGTTCTGCTTGCAGACTGGGCACATGGGTCACCATCAATGAATGAATATGTGAGTGAGTGAGTCAGAGAGAGAGTGAGTCAGTGAGCAAGTCAGTGAGCGAGCGAGTCAGTGAGTGAGTCAGTAAATGAACGAGTTACTACAGACTTCAAATGGTTTGAGTGAGTGAGTGAGTGAGTGAGTGAAAGTGAGTGAGTGAGTGAGTGAAGAGTGAGTAAGTGACTACAGACTTCAGATGGTGTATTTATACAGGCCACAGCCCCTTAGAAGGGGGTTGCACATAATTATACACTCTCACAATCATGTAAACATTAAGTAGGCAATAACAATATTTCTAATAGTGAGTGAGTGAGTGAGTGAGTGAGTGAGTGAGTGAGAGAATTTATAATGATTGAATAAGTGAGTGAATGTGTGAACGAATGAATAAATGAATGCATGAATGAATGAACAGTGAGATAATGAATGAATGAATAAAATAATGAATGAATGAATGAATAAAATAATGAATGAATGAATGAATGAATGAATGAATAAAATAATGAATGAATGAATGAATGAATGAGCGAATGAATGAATGAATGATGACGGACTGAATGAGTGAATATAACTGAATGAGTGAGTGAATGGGTGAATAAGTGAGTGAATGAATGACTGAGTGAATGAATAAGTGAATGAATATATATGTACAAATGATTGAACAAAAAAAAAAATGAAAGAACAAATGAACGAATGAATGAATGAATGATTGAATGAATGGCCATCTATAAAGCTAAGACTTACCACCAAAGAAATTTTGGTTTTTGTTTGTCTTTGTTTTTGCTGTTGGTGTTTTTTGTTGTTGTTGTTGTTGTTTTTAGCACAGTTGCGCCTAAGATAGTCAGTCCAATTTCAGGATGAAGGATACGTCATCATCAAGTCCTTTTCAACCTGTATTAGCGCTAACATTAACCCTTTCAGTCCATCACCACCAGCTTCCTGCAGGAAGGTAATCAATATGATCAGTGAGTAAAAGGTTTACAGCATTTCTTCTCATCCTTCTCCCTTAACTCCATGAAGAGTCACTGGGGTGCCACGCTCAAGAACTATTCACAAGATTCTTCCACCTCTGTCAGCTGTGTGCCAAAGCCTGGGTCTCTGCAAATGATTTCTCTGTCCATTCTGCAATGTTGTCAGTCTATCGTTTTTTCTTCTCTTCCCCTCCATCTCCCTCCCTCAACAGTTCCCTGGAGGACTGATTTTATCTTATTACAGGAAGCTGATGGATAGGGTGAGGGTGTTAAAGGGTTATGTTTTTGCAGTTGGTGGATAGGGTGCGGGAATCAAAGGGTTAAACGGTTAAAACAAACAGAAAGAAAGTAATGGCGGTAAAATGCACACTCACAGCATGACAGTTTGCAACAGGACATTTTTGTCCAGGGCGTGACGATAGCGCTCCCCCTCTCCATTCCTGTAGATGTAAACCACAGGGTAGGTGGTGATGTTTGCTTTCTGACACACATCCGTCCAATCAAAACAGTTGACCTGCACCAGTTGGGGAGATGAAGGGTTATCTCCCTTCAAGGCTGCCAGCTCTGTCGCTGCCTCTTGGTACGGATGCAGGAACAGAAGGCCCTGAGAGTCAACTGAAACAGCGGTACACATGCACTAAACTCAGGGTATATATACAATCAAATACGTATATGTGCACTGAAACATGTAAATAGGCAGTGAAAGATTTATACACAATACATAGGTACGTAGGTACTGAAAGAGTCATAGACATCATTAATAAACATTATTATTATCATCATTCCTTCTCCTCCTCCTCCTCAATATCATCACCATCATCATCACATCATCATCATTAATGTTTACAGTCAAGTCAACACCTCAAAGCCATATTGAAGCAATAACCATCTCAAACAAAACATGTATATCAAACACTGACGACCCTGAAAACCCCCCAGAAAATCTGGCAAAGAAAACTAAGTACACACATCATTGCAATCAAGGAAATAACCAAGGCATATACAATAACCTAGGCATATACCTCTGGTGCATATCATTCTGTCAAATTCATCAACAGGGGGCAGTTAAAAAAACACTGATACTAAGCACTTTACTTTTCATTATAGCTAAAAATGCCATTGTTATATGTACCATACTATCAATCCTAAAAGACGGCAAGCATGTAAAGCTTCATGGAAAACATAAAGCTGAATGAACCAGCATGGCAAAAATGAGAAAACAAAGGAGCAAGTCAGATACAGTGACAGAAAAGAGGTCATTTCTGGCAGAAACTTTCTCTCAGGTGGGGTTATCGTCTATATTCAAAGAGCCTCCAGCATCCCCATGGAAAAAGTTAAAGACATGCACTGAAACAATGACAGAGAGCCATAGAAAGTCACAGAGTGAAATGATGCTCCATAGGTAATGAATATTGATACTATCATGTTGCAGTAGTTCAGCCATTCCCCTCCCCCGCTGGCTGTCTCTGTGTATGTGTTTGTGCATATATGCATGTGTGTTGTGTGTGTGTGTGTGTGTGTGTGTGTGTGTGTGTGTGTGTGTGTGTGTATGTGTGTGTATGTGTGTGTGTGTGTGTGTGTGTGTGTGTGTGTGTGTGTGTGTATGTGTGTGTGTGTGCACATTTGTGTACGTGAATGTGTGTATGTGTATGTGCACGTGCGTATGCGTGTGTATATGCGTGCATGAGTGTGTCTTTGTCCGTGTGTGCATTTGTGTGTGTGTATTTGAGTGGGTGCATATATGCCTGCGCGTGTGTGAGTGCATGTGTGCATCTTGCTATTGTTGCTGTTATTTTTGTTGTCGTTTCAACCTATTAAAGTGCATCTTCTACAAAAATTTAGCCAGCACCAACATCTCTCCAGCCCTGGCTTTTCATAAACGCAATGAATTACCAATCATCAGTACAAAAGAGCAGAACCCTGAACATTACTTACAAGGAATGTAGAAGAGCACCACGACCAGTTTGTTGTTCTTATCCAAGGCCGTAGCAGGAAACGTTTTGTCAGTCAGAGCCGGAACGTTTGGAGCGTCGTTGATTGACATGCGCCTTGAGTGGGCCACCTGCACCACCATGTCGTCTATCATGTCGGCTGAAAAAAGGGAGAAAAACCATGTCCATATCCCACAGCTGTCATATACGATAACTTACACCAAGACATCTACTGTCAGCTGAAAAAGGGAGAAAACCATGTCCATATCCCACAGCTGTCATATACGATAACTTACACCAAGATATCTACTGTCAGCTGAAAAAGGGAGAAAACCATGGCCACATCCCACAGCTGTCATATCCGGTAACTTACACCAAGACATCTACTGTCAGCTGAAAGAAGGGAGAAAACCATGGCCACATCCCACAGCTGTCATATCCGGTAACTTACACCAAGATATCTATTGTCAGCTGAAAGAAGGGAGAAAACCATGGCACATCCCACAGCTGTCATATCCGGTAACTTACACCAAGATATCTACTGTCAGCTGAAAGAAGGGAGAAAACCATGTCCACATCCCACAGCTGTCATATCCGGTAACTTACACCAAGTTATCTACTGTCAGCTGAAAAAGGGAGAAAAACCATGTCTACATCCCACAGCTGTCATATACGATAACTTACACCAAGTTATCTACTGTCAGCTGAAAAAGGGAGAAAACCATGTCTACATCCCACAGCTGTAGACACCATGTGCTACAAAAGCCTCAATAACGCAGCCCCCCATTACCTGTCAAGCCTACTTGAGATCTATCTTCCCTCACGTACCCTCCGCTCTGCCTCCGATCCTCTGACTTTTCGCTTTCCACGCACCAAGCTCAATACCTATGGTCCACGAGCCTTCTCTGTTTCTGGTCCACTTTCCTGGAACAAACTTCCTCTCTCTGTCCGTCAGCAACCTACTTTTGTCTCCTTCAAGTCCGCTCTCAAAACTCACCTTTTCTCCTCTGCATAAAATCCTGACCTCACTCATCCCCCCTCTGTAGCCTGTCTCCACTCAGAGGGGAATCACATTGTAATATATATTTGTATATAATATGCTCTCTATAATTTTCCATTGCTTTTATTCTTTTTCCCCATTTATAGCCATGTGTAAGTGTGTGTGTGCGCGCGTGCGTAAGTGTATGTTCAGCGCTTAGATTTGATTTTTATCGAGATTTTGCGCTATATAAATATTGTAATTATTATTATTATTACTGTCATATCCGGTAACTTACACCAAGTTATCTACTGTCAGCTGAAAAAGGGAGAAAACCATGTCTACATCCCACAGCTGTCATATACGATAACTTACACCAAGATATCTACTGTCAGCTGAAAAAGGGAGAAAACCATGTCTACATCCCACAGCTGTCATATCCGGTAACTTACACCAAGATATCTACTGTCAGCTGAAAAAGGGAGAAAACCATGTCTACATCCCACAGCTGTCATATCCGGTAACTTACACCAAGATATCTACTGTCAGCTGAAAGAAGGGAGAAAACCCATGTCCACATCCAAAGCTGTCACATCCAGTAATTTACACCAAGATATCTAACATCAAACAAAACTGCTGAACACTTGCCACCCGTCACTCTCACCACTCAGCATCATTGAGTTCGATGGTAGCGCGGCAGCAGATCTCACAACAACTCTCTTGGTTCAAGTTCATATTGCTTATAACCCAGCCGACTACTAGAGCCTGTGTTTACTCCAGTCTTGACTTTTCTGTGTTAATTCGTAGAGCCTAAACCACTGATGTTGGTGATGTTTTCCGTATCGGAAGTGGGTGAAACACTTCCATTATGGGAAAACAGAATACAAATGCGTATTTCAAGTGCCAAGCAACATATTCTCTCTCTCTCTCACACCACACACACACACTTCCCAACAAGAACATGTTTCAATTTTTTCTCTTCTACACACACAAACACACAACACACACTTGCAAACAATATCATGTTTTAAATTTTTCTCTTACACACACACACACACACACACACATACACAACACACACACAACACACACACACACACACACACACACACACACAACATACACACACAAACACACACACAAACACACACTTCCCATCTATGACATGTTTCAAATGTTCCTCTTCAACATACACAAACACACTTCTCAACAATAACATGTTTCAAACATTCCTGTTCAATACACACACACACACACACACACACACACACACACACACACACACACACACAAAATAACATGTTTCAAACTTTTCTTTTTCAACATACACACACATACACGCACACATACATACACGCACACACACATACAAACACACACATACACGCACACACACATACAAACACACACACACACACAAAACACATAATTCCCAACAATAACGTTTCAAACCTTCCTCTTCAACACACACACACACACACACACACACACACACACACACACACACACACACACACACACACACACACACACAAACACACAGATTAATAACTATTCTTTTTTATCTGTCTTTTATCTGTTTGCTTGTACCATCAAAGTCTCTTACACAACATTCAATCAGGCCTCCTTCATATTACATACAATAAAAAAATTTCTTCTTCTTCTGCTCCCTCAACTCCACGAAGGCTCACTAGGAAACCGCACTAAAGAACTGTTCACCAGATTCATCCAGCTCTGTCAGCTATGTGCCAAAGCCTGGGTCTCAGCAAATGGTTTCGCTGTCTATTCTGTAAAACATTCATATATAAGAATGACAATCAGATCAACACCATAGACACTTACGCTCAAAGCCTTCGCCATGTTCCTCCTCAGTGTCCGAGGGAGGAGCGTCATCAGAGATGGGGAAGAGATGGGAAGAGATGAAATACTCAATGCTGTCAAGCTCCCATGAACCCTCTTTGACAATGTATTCCCCCTGCACACACACACACACACACACACACACACACACACACACACACACACACACACACACACACACACACACACACAAACATGTCATAGCTTTATAAACAGACATTAACCTCTTCACTGCGCTGTTGACGAGTGACGATCGTCATAAGAAAACCGTCGTCTGCAATGCTCTGTTGACGATCGCGGATCGTCCCGTATCAAACACTCTTTCTCTTTTCGTCTAGCACATGACAGAATCGTTCTATTTATGATTTGATTAGGACCCTTGACAATCTTCGCTCTTTGAGTGCCGTTTGTTCAAGTTATTTAGATCATTTGCATAATTTATCACGATCGATTGGCAAGGTGCTACGAAGTTGAGCTTTCAGTTTTTGAAGCGCTATGGCTGCCCCACAACGAACCTACACAGTTGCAGAAGTTATTGAAGCGATTTTTCGAGATCAAGACAGTGGAGATGAAGACTTCAAGCCAGCTGGCTTCGAACTTCGTGAAGTTGATGCCAACGACCCAGATTTTGATGTGGAGGAATCTTTGGGTGACTGATCGTCTGAATCAAAGTAGGCCTATGGAGATCCGATTGTTCCAGATGCAGGTAGGTGTATTTGAGAGCTTTATTCATTTTATAACATGATTGTATTGCTTTCTTCTCAGTATATTTATAAATAGAACAGCTAAGTGTGTGTATTGATGGCTGAGCCCTTTGTTTGGGCCTGGTCAGCGAGCGAGCCAGTGACCGAGTGGGCAGTGTGTTCGACCTGTGGGCGTGTCACTCGTCGCTCGCTCGTTGCACGCTGTGTGTGTCTTGTTGATGATTTGTTTTTCTGGTCGGCCTCTACCCTGTGCTATCTCCCTGGCCTATGTGTGTTTGTGTGAGGAGTAGACTACTATCTCCATGGCCTGTGTGTGTTTATGTGAGGAGTAGGGTGGGAGCAGAGGGGTGTGCGTGCGTGTGTGTGTGTGTGAGAGAGAGAAAGAGAGACACAGAGAGAGAGAGAGACTGTTGGTGTGACTTTTTATAGGAAATTGAAAGCATTCAGTGATAATACTGACAGAAACAATGTTGTAATGAAGTCACTTTGGTAGAAGCAGTACTCACTGGGTTTCTTTGCAGTGTTTGCTTGAGAAAAATGAAAGGGGGCGTGGCATGGGGGAGTAGCATGCTACCTATGTCAGTGTGTGTGTGTGTGTGTGTGTGTGTGTATGTATGTATGTGTGTGTGTGTGTGTGTGTGTGTGTGTGTGTGTGTGTGTGTGTGTGTGTGTGTGTGTGTGTGTGTGTGTGTGTGTGTGTGTGTGTGTGTGTGTGTGTGTGTGACTTTTTTTATTTCATAAAATATGTGGAAATTTGAATCCTTGCTTTCACTGTGCTACAGGTATGGTAATGCAGCATGGTGATGATGTTCGGCCTGGATCTGCTGTTGCTGGACCTGCTGTTGCTGGACCTGCTGTTGCTGGGCCTGCTAGAAGGGGAAGGGGAGCAAGAGGGGGAAGGAGAGGACTGTGTTTAGAAGACTGCTTCCAGAACTACCACACTCAGAAGCGTTTTTACTGGGGATAGACACTGGGAGATAAAACCCTTTCATTTTATGTGTGGCTAGGCTGTGCTTATATTGTGGCTGGACACTGCTTTCTGACCTTTGTACAGTCTATATCTTCAAATCAAAGTGTGCTATAAACTGCTTGTGAGCTCCTGCATCACTTGATTACATCATCATTGACTTTAACATTTTTTTTTATTGCATTTCAAAGAGTACATGTGACACTCTGGTACATTATTTCATTTTGAAATTGTCATAAACACAATCTTCATTCAATTTCCTTTCATTTGATATATACTTTTATGTATCTATCTTCAATGCCTTCTGAATTATAAGCAATTGAAAATAATAAGCGTGATTTTTGTATGTTTCTGAAAAAAATCTTAGCATGTGTCTTAGCAAAACATGATAGCAGCGAAAGGGTTAACACACACACACAACATATTCATCACATATTTAGAGACATCCACACATATGCACACACACACACAGATCATACATTTACAAACAAACAGAGAAACACACCTACACACCTACACAAGTCAGAGATTCACACACACACACACACACACACACACACACACACACACACACACACACAACACACACACACACACACACACACACACACACACACACACACACACACACACGCACACACACACACACACACACGCACACACATACACACGCACATATGCAGCACACATACATACACACACAGTAACACACACACACAGACACAGATACACACATACGGACACACACACACGCACTATATGTAGTCTATAACATTTGGCTGACAAACATTGTAACATGATGTTTGACACCATGAGTTCAATTCTTAATAATAATAATAATAATAATAATAAAAATAATAATAATAATAGTAATAATAATAATAAAAATAATAATAATAATAGTAATAATAATAATAAAATGATGATAATAATAATAATAACAATAATAATAATGTACATTTACAGCACATCTAACAGTGCTCTAAGCACTTACAAACCTACAATACAAAACAAAATTGAAACATTACACACAATCACAAATTTTACCCTGTAATATCATGCACACACTCTCAATAACATCCATAACAACATACTACATGAATGCACAGAAAACAGCATGGGACCGAGTCAGTATAACAAAGTCAATTTAAACAGAAGGATTTATAGAAAAGGTGGGATTTAAACTGGGTCTTATTGTTATTGTCAGTTTTGCTTAAAACCCAGCCAACCACGTAGAGCTATATCAAGGCTATAACCATTTTGAAACATACACACTACTTCAACAGAAAAAAAAAGGAAAAGAAAACTGAAGTACACATATCAATGCATTCATGCACATAATCTAAAGAGCTGAAATACCTGAATACAAATTTAAACACAACTAAGGACACTAAAACATATATAAAAACACGCTTAAATTACCTAAAATCCCTTCCACATCTCTCATTTCCTTAAAGCCAAAAATGCACTTAATACATGTGATCAATTATCAATCCTAAAAAACAAAGTACATAAGACTTTATCAAACACATTCAGGTGAATGGACCAGCAAGGCAAGAAAATGATAGGAAGAAATGACAGAAAGCAGAGGAACAAGACAGAAACAAAGAGAATGACAGAAAACATCACACAGAATTTCCAGAAGGTGTGGATATTATTTGTACTGAAAAGCCCCTAGCATCCCCTTGCATCCCTACGGGGGCAAGTTCGGTCCTAAAAGAGAAAAGGTTAGGCAACTTTCTCAGACCAAAGGACAAATCATTCCATTAAAAAAAAGGCCAAAGTGGACAACAGGTTGGAAAGCATAATACGCTCTCTATAATTTTCCATTGTTTTTCTTCTTTTTCCCCATTTATAGGCGTGGTGTGTGTGTGCGTGTCTGTCCAGCGCTTAGATTTTATCTTTATCAAGATTTTGCGCTACATAAATATTGTAATTATTATTATTATCATTATCTTGAGTCTTTGACAACTTAGTGTCTGTTATCTATCACTGACCCCTGGTTTTAAGAGGGCGAGCTGTGGGTCCTGCATTTCACCATCCCTGGGTACTGCGCTGTCTCTGTAACAGAAAATGGGGTTGGCAAGGTGAAAATGTTTGTCAAAAATGCATAGGACACATTCATGCGAACACATGCACACATACACACACACACACGCATGCACACACACATGCACACACGCATGCGCGCGCGTGCACACACACACACACATATACACACATACGTGCACGTGCACGCACGCATGCACGCACGCACGCACTCACGCACGCACGCACGCACACACACACACACACACACACACACACACACACTCACACACCACCACCACCAAAAGAGAAAGTGAAGTATGGGGATGACATAATCAAACCTCTTTTTACAAAAGGCAAGATGGGCTAAGAATTCTGAATACATGAAGACATGTTATAGAAGAAGCAGGCAAGCAAGAGGGCAAAGAGTTACAATAACTGATACAAGACAAGATGAGAAAAGTTGCAAGTTTACATGCTGCTGAAGTTGAAAGATAACGGCAAATAGAAGTAAAACTTCATAGTTGACAGTTACAAGACTGACATGCTTGGGTGATGAATTTCTGCCCAGAGAGTTGAGGATCAAGAACAACGCCAAGGTTCTTGACCGAATCAGAAAGTACAATAGCACTGTCACCTAGTTGGATAGAACAAACTTTTACATGGAACGCTTGTGCTTGGCGCCAATGAGCATTCCTTCAGTCTTATCTCTATTCAACTATAGCTTATCCTGTACCATCCAGTTGTGGACCTCAAAATATCAGTCAAAATCTTTGGAAAGAAGAGTTGAAAGATTCTGAGGAGATGCACTGTTGTAGAGCTGGGAGTCATCACCATAAAAATGATATTTGATGTTGTGCTGACTGATGACATTGGCAAGTGGTGGGGAGTACAGTGTGATTGGCAAGTGGTGGGGAGTACAGTGTGATTGGCAAGTGTGGGGAGTACAGTGTGATTGGCAAGTGGTGGGGAGTACAGTGTGATTGGCAAGTGGTGGGGAGTACAGTGTGATTGGCAAGTGGTGGGGAGTACAGTGTGATTGGCAAGTGGTGGGGAGTACAGTGTGATTGGCAAGTGGTGGGGAGTACAGTGTGATTGGCAAGTGGTGGGGAGTACAGTGTGAAGGGAACCGGCCCAAGTACACAGTCCTGAGGATCCCCATTTGCAAGTTTAACCAGCTTGTACTTAGACTCATTGACCAAGGCTGACTGAAAACGGTCGGACAAGTATGACAAAAACCAAGAAAAAGCACTACCTCAGCTTTTGAATGTGTGCTCACGTCAAGACAGGAGTATGGTGTGTTAACAATGTCAAAAGCAGAGGAAAGATTAGAAAAGAACGGAAACTCGGCCACAGTTAGCTCGAAGTAACAAATCATTCATAATGTGAAAGACGGCAGTTTCGGTGCTGTAGTCAGAATGGTAAGCTGTCTTGAAAGGATGGTGAAGACTGTTGTCTGAGAGATGATTATTCAGAAGTTTCGAAACCACTTTCTCAAGGAGCCTGGAAAGGAACAGCAAGTTGGAAGCAGGACAATAGTTTTTGAGTGTTTCAGCAGAGGTCAGACAACGGCTGTTTTGAGAGAAGATGGAACAGATCCAGTGAGGAGGTTTGAGGATATGCATTATGAATGGAAGAAGCTCAGGAAGTGCTTGGGTAAAGAAACAGGCAGGTATGGGGTCAAGTTCACAAGACCTGAATGGCATTTTTTTCAAGATGAGGATGCTGGCAATCAGACTTTTAGAAACTGGTTGATGTTAATTGAATGGGAGGCCTAACAAAGGATGACCAGATAGAAATGGAAGAAAAGAAGTTCTGTCTAGCTTGGCGTGAAGACCGCTAATTTTGGAAGAGAAAAGAGTTGAAAAAGCCTCTGGAAGATCTGGAGGAATGATGATAGAGGAAAGTAGAGATGACTTAGTAGTACCCAAAATATCAGACATGACAGAGAATGGAGATGACTACTTAGTAGTACCCAAAATATCAGACATGACAGAGAATGGAGATGACTACTTAGTAGTACCCAAAATATCAGACATGACAGAGAAGGGAGATGACTACTTAGTAGTACCCAAAATATCAGACATGACAGAGAAGGGAGATGACTTAAGAGTACCCAAAACATCAGACATGACAGAGAAGGGAGATGACTTAAGAGTACCCAAAATATCAGACATGACAGAGAAGGGAGATGACTTAATAGTACCCAAAACATCAGACATGACAGAGAAGGGAGATGACTTAAGAGTACCCAAAACATCAGACATGACAGAGAAGGGAGATGACTTAATAGTACCCAAAACATCAGACATGACAGAGAAGGGAGATGACTTAGTAGTACCCAAAATATCAGACATGACAGAGAAGGGAGATGACTTAGTAGTACCCAAAATATCAGGCATGACAGAGAAGGGAGATGACTTAATAGTACCCAAAAGATCAGACATGACAGAGAAGGGAGATGACTTAATAGTACCCAAAATATCAGACATGACAGAGAAGGGAGATGACTTAGTAGTACCCAAAATATCAGACATGACAGAGAAGGGAGATGACTTAATAGTACCCAAAATATCAGACATGACAGAGAAGGGAGATGACTTAATAGTACCCAAAAGATCAGACATGACAGAGAAGGGAGATGACTTAGTAGTACCCAAAAGATCAGACATAACAGAGAAGGGAGATGACTTAATAGTACCCAAAAGATCAGACATAACAGAGAACAAGCATTCTATAGCTGTAGATTCAAGGACCTGAGGACCTGCGTAGAATAATAGTCAGTTTTAGCTTCTGAGATCATTTTTATAATTTTTCACAAGCTCTTGAAAAATCTGAATGAACTACAAGTTTAGAGGTCCACCACTAGTGTTCAGCACTTCTACCAACTTGTTTGGCTATCCTTATTTCAGTTGTGAGCTGGGGTGCAGATGGGCAGTCAGGTAGAACATACACTGTACATGGATGAGGGGGATGCTTATCTATTTATATTATTACATAAAAAGGAAAATATACATAAATACATATTAGTTTTTCAGGATTTGTATGTATATACAATTACACACATGAAAGCACACCGACACAGACACAGACAAACACACCCACACACATCTGTATATACACACATATACATACAACACACAGACACACACATACCTGTACACACACATACACACACAACTTCACACATGTATGCACTTGCACACACACACACACACACGCACATGCACACACACACACACACACACACACACGTGCGTGTGCATGCACACAAACACACACAAACCCCAGTGTAATTTCATCATGAATAACTTATACTGACAAGTGTGAGACAATAAGGCCACACACACACACACACACCGCAGTGTAATTTCATCATGAATAACCTATACTGACAAGTGTGAGACAATAAGGACACACACACACACACACACACACACACACACACAAACCAAAGTGTTATTTCATCACAAATAACTTATACTGACAAGTGTGAGACAATAAGGCCGGCCATGCCATGAAGGTCAAACTGGATGGAGTCGATCACTTTGTCGGCTTCTTCTTTGGTGTGGTCTGAGTGGAACACGAACACGCAGGCTGCTTCACTGTCCACCTCACAGGGGTGATTCGCTCCCTCCAGGTCTGACTGGTAAAGCTACAACAGCACAAACTTTTCACATTTCAAAGTATTTAAAATTTTAACCCCTTGTCGGGGTATGAAGGCTAAACAACAAAATATTACCTTTAACGACAACTCAGCAAGGTCTGGAGGATAATGGAAGGACCTACGAAGACTACACCGACACACAGAATGATTCTTCTTACTGTTTAAACCTTTGACTCCCGCCTGTCCACTAGCATCGTGCATTGTCAACCATGCTAGCAAAGCAAATTAACCTTTGATTCCCTCACCCTACCCACTAGCTTCTGCAGGAAGCTGGTGGATAGGTGAGGGAATCAAAGGTTAAGTTTTGCAGTTGTGGACAGGTGCGGGAGTCAAAGGGTTAAAGCCCAGCTGACTGCACAGAGCCATTTCAGGGCTATAACCATTTCAAAACGTACGCAACATATGGCTGGGGAAAAAAATGGAAAAAGACAATTAAGTACACATACCAATGCATAAGCACTTATAATCTAAGGATATGCTCCTGGCATGGACCGTTCTGTCCAATTTATCACAAGAGGATTTCAGAAACAAGCCTAAATACAAATGTGAACATAACTAAGGACACTAAAGCACACACTAAAAAATAGCCTACAATACCTCAAACTGCTCATGCACACACATTTCCCTACAGCCAAACATGCAGTCAATACAGAACTCAAGAGAAAGTATGTAAGGCTTTAGGCATACAGGTGACTGGATCAGCAAGGCAGAAAATGACAAGAAGAGATGACAGAAAGCAAAGGAGGAAGGAAGAAACAAAGACAGTGACACAAAACAGAAAATTTCTAGCACAGAATTTCAGAAGGTGGAGACACTATTTACACTGGAAGAGCCTCTGGCATCCCCACAGGGGGACCAGAATGATGGAAACATTAAGATGGGCAGTGAACAGGCCAGCTTTTAAATGTTGCTGGTGGGACTGAACACAATATGATATCGTAAGTGCACGGATCTCTCAAAATAACCAACCAGCCCAGAGGATAACAAAACCATCTTTTAATTTTGACTCAACAAGAGACAGAGGATAATAAGAACATCATTAACCAAACTCAGCAAGGGTGTGGAGAGGGTAACAAACAATCATAACCATAACTCAGCAAGGGTGTGGAGAGGGTAACAAACAATCATAACCATAACTCAGCAAGGTGAGGAGGGTAACACATCATCATTAACCATATAACTCAGCAAGGTGAGGAGGTAAAACCATAATTAACTATAACTCTGCAAGGGTGTGGAGGGTAACAAACCATAATTAACCATAACTCAGCAAGAGCAATGGACGTAACAAACCATCATTAACCATAACTCAGCAAGGTGTGGAGGGTAACAAACCATCATTAACCATAACTCAGCAAGGATATGCAGGGTAACAACATCATTAACCAAACCATCAAGGATTGAGGTAACAAACCATCATTAACCATAATCAGCAAGGATGTGGAGGGTAACAAACCATCATTAACCATAACTCAGCAAGGATATGCAGGGTAACAAACCATCATTAACCATAACTCAGCAAGGATATGGAGGGTTAGCAAGGATATGCAGGGTAACAAACCATCATTAACCATAACTCAGCAAGGATGTGGAGGGTAACAAACCATCATTAATCATAACTAAGCAAAACAAATTAAATGTTGTGATGGAAAATAACACAAAAGTATGCAGGTGTCATGGTAATTATGATAATACAGTAATAATCTAGTCTTCAATTTCCATTTTCTTTTCCTTTGATGAGCCAATAAATACAAAAAGGTTTGACTGGTGCGATGATAGTCAAATGGAAAAGATGTCATTTTTCCAAACGGAAGGTCTGGGTTCGATCTTGCTTGGGTTTCTTTCACCTGATGGATAAAGAGACAGATTTTTCTGATTTCCAAGATCAGCATTTATGCAGATCTGTTGATGTCTAAACATCATTCCTATGTCTCACCTGTCAGCATTGCCGGGTTTGGTGTTAGCCGCTGCACATCTGGACACCACCATCTCCCTCCAAGCCGCTCCGTCTTGACTTTTGTGGACAATTTCTTGAATATTTAGGCCTCTGATGTTGGTTATGTTCTCTGTGTATGAGACTGGAGGTCTGCCTTTCTTCCTTTTTGCCAAGTCTTTCTTCCTTTTCGCCACAGTTTTTCTTTGAAAGATGGTTGCCATGACGGACCATGTTCTTGTTGCATGACTCATGAACAATGTATTTTAGTCTTCTCTTGCTGATGTCTGCTAGCAGTTTTCTGGTGGAATCAAGTTCTTCTAGGACACTTTCATTAGTTCTCCTGTCTGTCCATTTGGCATGTAGTAGTCTCTGATAAAACTGCATCTCTGCTGCCTCAATTCTTAAGCAATCGGTTTTTCTCAGCGTCTAGGCTTCGCAGCCATAAATCATGACTGGCCAGATCAAACATTTCAAAAGTCTAACTTTCAGGCCATTTGGTATGCCTCTGTCTTTCCAGATGTTGTTGAGATGGACCATTTTCTTGCTTTGCCATTTTGATGTCATTGGAGCAGGTTTCATCATCAGTTTTTACAGAGCCAAGATATTTGAAATCCTTAGCATTTCCTATGTATATGCACACAAAGCATCAAATATGCACGTTAAACAATCCTGTAGGTCAATTTTGTGTCTAGCGGCATATGGAAAAATGCATGCCTACAGAATATGGATTATGCAGACTGTGCAGCAACATCCTGCTTGCACACTGTAGGCAGAACAACGTGCAGACTCAGGCAGAACAACGTGCTGACTCAGGCAGAACAACCACAACACACACATCAGAAAAACACACACACTGATAAAAATCTGAACACTTAAAAAACTTAAACTGCAATTGTTTCCTTTCCTTCTGTTTCTTATCTTTGCTTATTTGTTTTCAGGTTTTTTTTTCTTTTTTGGATTGTGCCATGTTTCACTTTGGAGTATCTATTTGTTTTCTTTGTTGTTGTTGCTGTTGTTGATCAACCTGTGACTGCAATGGAATCAAACGCAAATTTAAAACAACAAGACAAGACAAGACAGAAATTTATCGGCCAACTGCCTTTGTCAGGCATGAATGTAAGATCAAAACAAACAAACAAACACCAATTACAAATAGGAGAGACGACTGAAATTCCTGCTGCTTGTCTAGAGGAGAAAGAGGACTAAACTCCTTTTCAGTCTTTTGCTCCCAATTTTTGTATTTGGTGTTTTGTTTGTTTGTGATCTAACATTCATGCTTGACAAAGGCCAGTTGGCTGAAAATTTGTGGCTGTCTTATTTTGTTGTATCAAATACATATTCTGATTCTATTTTTGTCTTTTTCTGGTTCCTATTTGCTTGAATGCAGGCAGTCGCACTTGTTTTGGATTTCATGACGGCAATGTCACATATGACAGTGGTGCTATAAAAACTTCATTTATTATAATTACTCTTTTATAACTGACTATGGCATGACATACAAACTTTTACAATAAACAATAGATAATCATGCAGTGCAGCTCACACAGACACCTTACTGAGCACAACAAAACATGAAACAGTGAAATGAAATCACAATGAAGAGGAGTTCTCTCCACTCATGAAGATAAATTCTCATCAGAGACTGAAAAGAGGAAAACTGAAGTATGATGGTAACTGAGACATGATCTCACCACTCTGGGCCAACTGAGCTGTTTGAAGAAGGTGGCCAGAGCCAGGAGAGTGAAGTCACCACGGTAGTTGACACTGCGACAGCCTGACGCCGCATTGTATCGCTCCTTGCAGTAGAGCACCCACATCATGCACACTGTGTTGTCCGTCACCAAGTTCGCATCTCTGTCAAACAATGTTACAAACACTGATCATTCATGATGAATTATACATCTCTGTCAAACAATATTACAAACACTGATCATTCATGATGAATTATACATCTCTGTCAAACAATATTACAAACACTGATCATTCATGATGAATTATACATCTCTGTCAAACAATATTACAAACACTGATCATTCATGATGAATTATACATCTCTGACAAACAATATTACAAACACTGATCATTCATGATGAATTATACATCTCTGTCAAACAATTGTTACAAACACTGCTCATTCATGATGAATTATAGAGTCCTACACTAACTAAACGTTGCTCATCTCTGTCAAACAATTGTTACAAACACTGATCATTCATGATGAATTATAGAGTCCTACACTAACTAAACGTTGCTCATCTCTGTCAAACAATTGTTACAAACACTGCTCATTCATGATGAATCATAGTCCTACACTAACTAAATGTTGCTCATCTCTGTCAAACAATATTACAAACACTGATCATTCATGATGAATTATACAGTCCTACACTACCTAATGTTGCTCTGATTTCTACACAAGGATAAAATTAAGGGAAAGAAAATGTTACATCAAAGTGATGACTTGAACATTACATTGCATAACATCCACACACACACACGTGCAAACACGCATGTATGTACACTTCTATGTATGTCCACGCATAAGCAAGCATATGGACACACACACACCACACACACACACACACACACACACACACACACACACACACACACACACACACACACACACACACACACACACGCGCGCGCGCGCGCGCGCGCGCGCACACACACACACCAAACTGTGCGAATCAGGACAGACAGACAACTAGACAGACAGAAAGACCATCAGACAGACAGGCAACAGATAAAGAAACCACCATGCAGACAGATAAGCAGACAGACAGATCACCAGAAGACAGAAACCACCAGACAACCAGACAGATAAAGAGACCATTAGATGAACATATAAACAAACTGAATGACCACCAAACACAGACAGACAGATAAAGAGACCACCTGATAGATAGACAGACAGACACACCATCAGACAGACGACCATCAGACAGGCAGACGGACAGACAGACAGACAGGCAGAGAGAACATCAGGAACTGACTGGAGGTCGGTGGTAGTGGATGGCTCTGTAGTGACAACAAACTTGTACTTGTCCTGGTAGGCATATGCAATCTCCATGAACACTCGGTGCTCTGAAATAACACACATTCCAATAAATAGACAGATACATAAACAGCTCATACAAAAAGACTAGATTATCATGATGATAAAAGAAACTGAAAATCTCATTTATTTACCAACAAGAACAGTGAACTCTAGCAAACATGCAAGTGCACTGATACTGTCAAATTTGTAACAAGTTTTCACCGTCCAACTGTGGATTTAGTAATATGTGCAAAATAATCAATAATTTCAGACTTACCATAAGTGCTTATGGCATTGCGGAAGGCTACTATAGAATTAATAAGATGTTCATAACAATTTCAGACTTCCCATAAGTGCTTATGGCATTGTGGAAGGCTACTATCGAATTAATAAGATGTTCATAACAGTTTCTGACTGACCGTAAGTGCCTATGGCATTATGGGAGGTTACTGTAGCTTTGATGACGGTAATGGATTACCCGACGGAGGTTATTGGAAGCGGACATGTAGAAACTCCTCAAAAATGCAAAATGCAAAATCACAAAAAGAAAAAAATGCAAAAAAAGGATTTGAATATAGGGACATGGAATGTACAGACTATGTTAGAATTAGGAAAGCTCTACCTACTAGTCAAAGAATTAGAAAGGAGCAAGATGAACATAACAGGGCTCTGTGAGGTTAGATGGAGTGGGCAGGGACTTTTTACTGTAGGAGAGCATACAGTTGTATATAGTGGAAATGAAAAAGGTGGCTCAAGAGGAGTAGCAATTGTGCTGGACAAAAAGCATGCTGGAGCTCTGAAAAGCTATAATCCAATTAATGACAGATTTCTCACTGTCAAAATAAATACCAAATATGCTGTTTTGAACATAGTTCAAGCTTATGCTCCAACATCCACTAGCTCAGAAGAAGAAATAGAAAATTTTTACAATGACCTCCAAACTATCAGAGACAAAATTCCCAAAAAGGAAATATGCATTGTGATGGGTGACTTCAACGCTAAAGTTGGAGAGGGGGCTGACACAGAATGTGGAATAGGACCATATGGTTTAGGAGAACGAAATGAGAGAGGTGACATGCTGGCTCTGTTTTGTCAGGCAAATGAGATGAACATCACAAATACTTTTTTCCAACAACCACTGCGCAGAAGATACACATGGATCTCTCCAGGAGACAGGTGTCGTAATCAGATTGATTATATTATCATTGACAGATCCTGGAAATCAACTGTCCTCAATGCAAAAACAAAGCCTGGAACAGACTGCGACACGGATCACATTCTTGTGACAACCAAATTAAGAATGAAAATATTGAAGAAGCCTAAAACCAAAACTACGCCAAAGTTCGACATATCAAAATTAGAAAACCCTGAGCTGGCGTTAGAATTCAGTATAGAAACAAGTAATCGTTTCTTAAAGTTACTTGAAGTTTGGGATGAAAATGACTCATATCCTGATGAAATCTGGACAGACATAAAAAACACACTGACCAAAATCTCTGAAGAAAAACTAGGAAAAGAAGAAAAAAGGAAAAAAGCTAAGCCCTACATAAGTCAGGAAGTGATAGATCTGGCAGAAAAGAAAAGTCAAGCTCGAAAGCAGGGAGAGCGGGAAAAATACTCAGCACTGAAAAGGGAAATAAAAAGTAAAGTCAGAAGAGACAAAGCAAATTGGCTGGCACAAGAATGCAGTAAAATCAATGAACACAACGAAAACAGGAAGTCGAGGGAGCTCTTCAAACAAATAAAAAAAGTGAAAAAAACAAATTTCAAAGCAACAAACCAATGCATCATCAACAAGGATGGTCACACTCTGACTGAACCAGATGATGTCTTGGATAGGTGGAACGAATATGGCACATCACTTTTTGGCAAGCCTGACAGCCATGAAAATAATTTAGAGCCAAATTTGGAATTGATCCCTGGAGATACGGAACCTGAACCTCTGCTCAGCGAAGTTGAATCTGCCATTAAAGATCTAAAATGCAGAAAGTCTCCTGGTCTTGACAATATTCCTGGAGAGTTGTTGAAACACTCAGGTGATGGTGGACTCAAAGTAATGCATCACTTATGCTGCAAGATATGGAAGACTTGTCAGTGGCCTACAGACTGGAAGCTCCAAGAATTTGTCATGTTACATAAGAGTGGAAATGTCAAAGACTGCAACAATTATAGAACAATTGCACTGATCAGTCATGCCAGTAAAATACTGCTGATAATAATTTTAAACAGGTTAAAGCCAAAAGTAGAGGAAGAGCTATCCGACTGTCAGGCAGGCTATAGGAAAAACAGGGGAACAATAGATATGCTGTTTGTACTCCAGATATTGATAGAAAAGATTAGAAACACAGACCAAGAGATGTTCATCGTTTTCATTGACTACAGCAAAGCATTTGATAGCGTGATTCACCAAAGTCTTTTCCACTTCATGATCAAAATGGGTTTTCCAAGACATCTGGTTTCCCTCATAGCTTCATTATATAATGATCAAAAAGCAACAATCAGATGGAATAATCAAAACTGCAAATTTTTTAACATCACTAAAGGGGTAAGGCAAGGTTGCATCCTGTCTCCACATCTCTTCAGCATATACACTGAACATATCATGAGAGAAGCAGACATAGAAGACATGGGAGTAAATATTGGTGGTAGAAACCTGTCAAATTTACGCTACGCAGATGACACAGGATTACTGGCAGACAACATTACAGGCTCTAGGAGGATCCTGTACAGGGTAGACCGGGTTGGAAAGGCAGCTGGGCTGGACTTAAATTCAAAGAAGACAAAGGTTATGCATGTTGCAGGCAAATATAACACTAGACAGGACCAGATCATGCTAAACCAAGTCCCTCTAGAAAATGTCAAGGACTTTAGATATTTAGGTTCAGTCAAGACACACGATGGAACATGCTCAAAAGACATAAAGATGAGAATTGGAATGGCCAAGAACAGTATGGTTCAATTGAACAATATTTGGAAAGACCACAGCATAACAGCAGACCTTAAGATAAAACTCTTAAAATGTCTTGTCTGGCCAGTGATGTTATACGGCTGCGAGGCATGGACAATGAAGAAAGAGGATGAAAGACGAGTGGAAGCAGCAGAGCTGTGGTTTTACCAAAGACTGCTGAGGGTCAAATGGACGGATAGGCGCTCAAATGAAAGCATACTGAATGAGTTGGGTACTACACGCAAGCTTCTAGTACTCATACAACGGAGGAAACTGAAATATGTTGGACACGCAATCCGTAATGAGAGAACAGACTTGATGTCCACTGTCCTCCAAGGTAAAGTGGAAGGAAAGAGAAACAGAGGACGGCCACCTGCATCACTTGCTAGAAACATCACAAACATCAGTGGCAAGAAACTCCAGGAGGTGGTCAGACTTAGCCAAGATCGAGAGTGCTGGAGGCAACTTGTGAGGACATCATGTGCAGCGGCCAACACTGTTCCCGGTGACGCCGACAGGTGAGACAGGTGAGACTGTAGAATTAATAAGATGTTCATAACAATTTCCGACTGACCGAAAGTGCCTATGGCATTGTGGTTGGTTACTGTAGAATTAATAAGACGTTCATAACAGTTTCAAACTAACCGTAAGTGCCTATGGCATTGTGGTAGGAATAGATGATGTCCATCTGTCCAGCACTGTCATGCTCCATGTTTTGTCTGTTCTTCTTCGACTGAACGATGATGACTTCATCCAGCAGTGCTAATCTGCAAGAACAACCGTCAACATGTAAAACAAGCATCTGTTCTTTTTTCACATCAACACATCTCTCTTTCATCAGCCCTAAAGCCTGTAAAGGTTGGCTGGTAAATGTTGTCCCATAACGCTGAGGTCATGGAAGAGTGAGGTGGTAGAGACCCGAACTTTTCTTTAAGCAAAAGTACAGAGTGCTGTCCGTCTCCTCTCCCCTGCAGATTTATATTCCTCTACCCTGAAAAGGGTCAGGAACCTATTCACAGCTGGATGGACTGGAAGCTATGTACACAATTTTGTTATTAGTATGTGTGCTGTGTAAGTTGTTTTATGGTGGTGTGTGTGTGGGGTGTGTGTGTGTGTGTGTGTGTGTGTGTGTGTGTGTGTGTGTGTGTGTGTGTGTGTGTGTGTGTGTGTGTGTGTGTGTGCGCGCGCGCGTGCGTGTGTGCATGCGTGCACGCGCACACACTCATGTGTGTATATGTATGCGTATGTGCATATGCATGTGTGCGAGTGCTTGAGTATATATGTGCATATATGTATGTGTCCATCTATCTCTCTGTCTGTGTTTCCGTGTGTCTGTTCTGCATGTGTACTTGCATGTGAGCGTGTGTGTGTATAATTACAAACAGAACACAAATCTTACTGCAGAATATTGGACATGATGGAGTTGACGTCAAACAAGTGGTCCAGCTCCAGCGTGAGAATAACAAATCCACTCCTGCACAACAAACCACAACACACATTTTCACAAAATGACTTTTTCTTTTTTCAAAATAAGGATAGACAGAAAACTTGTACTAAAAGATCTTCAACACCTTGCCAGCCCCTAAGGCAAGATATAGAGTTCATGCCATGATCATTTTGTTATCTCATCCATCATGTGGCATTTGTGATGTCGGCGCATATGGAATTTGTTCTGAATGCGTTGAAATCATCTTGAGAACCAGTTGCCATGGTGTAGCAGTTAACGCAACGGACTACTGACTGGAAGGTTGTGGGGTCGATTCCCCATTAGTTTCTTCAAAAATTATTGTGGGATTTCTTGGCGCCAACCAGCTCCTACCCGGAGTTGGGTGTGCTATGGGCTCATTGGGAAAACTGGAACCACACAGTCGGGTCTCATCCACTTCACGGATGCATCATTTAGGGTATCGCTCAAATCTTCTGACCAGCACCACAGGTCTCTTGGGCCTGGTAGTCACCACAATATACTATGATATAAGTGCAGAGTACAGCCCTGTCATGCAGTCTCAATCCTAGATGGAACTCCATAGCCTCATGATTATCATCCTCATCAACATCACCATCATCGCATTGTAAAAAAAACCTGTGCCAGCTTCTGTGGCCATTAAGGTGGAGTAGAAAATGGGATGAAAAAAAATGTGAGCATAAAGGTAACCTCCCTGAGGGTGATGATCCTAAAAAAAATTTTTTTTAAATCCATCTTCAGAAACAAACTGAAACAAAATTACATCACCTAGCAAAGTGTCTGTAACAACAACAACAACAACAACAAAACCAGGTAAGTTTATAAATGTTTTTTCTGCACTCAAGCGTAGACACACCTCAGACTGAGAGTACATTCACCTGAGGCACAATCACATCGTTTTGGAAGAAGGCTTGGCCACTATGGTGCAAGCCACAGTATAGACCAGCTGGCTCTGTTTATAGAGTCACTGATTCCAGATCACATGTCTCTAGTTCAATCCCTGCTGGCAACATAAAAACCGGCCTGTCACTGTCTGTCTTAATGCTTCAATCATTCTGGTGTTTCATGGGTCCCTTTACCCTCTCCATCCCCCACTTCCCCACTTTTAAGACTTCGCCAGCACAAAGAGTTTTCCACAGGCTCAAGAATCTGTGAGATAATCACAGCAGATTTGTGTGGAGTACATATAGAACTGTCTGAGTGCAATGAAATCCGCTTGAAAAACTCCAAGCTTGACACATCTGATTCCTGAGTTCCAAGCAACATCAAGTCCACAGCAGACATCGACTCCACAGTAAGACATTGAGTCCACAGTAAGACATCGAGTCCACAGTAAGACATCGAGTCCACAGTAAGACATCAAGTCCACAGTAAGACATCGAGTTCACAGTAAGACATCGAGTTCACAGTAAGACATCACGTCCACAGCTGACATTAAGTCCACAGTAAGACATCGAGTCCACAGTAAGACATCGACTCCACAGTAAGACATCAAGTCCACAGTAAGACATCGAGTTCACAGTAAGACATCGACTCCACAGTAAGACATCAAGTCCACAGTAAGACATCAAGTCCACAGTAAGACATCACGTCCACAGCTGACATTAAGTCCACAGTAAGACATCGAGTCCACAGTAAGATATCAAGTCCACAGTAAGACATCGAGTTCACAGTAAGACATTGAGTTCACAGTAAGACATCACATCCACAGTTGACATTAAGTCCACAGTAAGACATCGAGTCCACAGAAAGACATCAAGTCCACAGTAAGACATCAAGTCCACAGTAAGACATCAAGTCCACAGCTGACATCAAGCCACAGTAAGACATCGAGTTCACAGTAAGACATCATGTCCATAGCTGACATTAAGTCCACAGTAAGACATTGAGTCCACAGTAAGACATCGAGTCCACAGTAAGACATCGAGTTCACAGTAAGACATCAAGTCCACAGTAAGACATCGAGTCCACAGTAAGACATTGAGTCCACAGCAAGACATCAAGTCCACAGTAAGACATCGAGTTCACAGTAAGACATCGAGTTCACAGTAAAACATTGAGCCCACAGCAGACATCAAGTCCACAGTAAGACATTGAGTTCACAGTAAGACATCGAGTCCACAGTAAGACATCGAGTCCACAGTAAGACATCAAGTCCACAGTAAGACATCGAGTTCACAGTAAGACATCGAGTTCACAGTAAAACATTGAGCCCACAGCAGACATCAAGTCCACAGTAAGACATTGAGTTCACAGTAAGACATCGAGTCCACAGTAAGACATCGAGTCCACAGTAAGACATCGAGTCCACAGTAAGACATCAAGTCCACAGTAAGACATCGAGTTCACAGTAAGACATTGAGTTCACAGTAAAACATTGAGCCCACAGCAGACATCAAGTCCACAGTAAGACATTGAGTTCACAGTAAGACATCGAGTCCACAGTAAGACATCGAGTCCACAGTAAGACATCAAGTCCACAGTAAGACATTGAGTTCACAGTAAGACATCGAGTTCACAGTAAAACATTGAGCCCACAGCAGACATCAAGTCCACAGTAAGACATTGAGTTCACAGCAGACATCAAGTCCACAGTAAAACATTGAGCCCACAGCAGACATCAAGTCCACAGTAAGACATTGAGTTCACAGTAGGACATCGAGACCACAGTAAGACACATTAAGTCCACAGTAAAACATATGAGTCCACAGCAGACATCAAGTCCACAGTAAGACATTGAGCCCACAGCAGACATCAAGTCCACAGTAAGACATTGAGTCCACAGCAGACATCAAGTCCACAGTAAGACATTGAGTCCACAGCAGACATCAAGTCCACAGTAAAACATCCACTCTACAGCAAGACATTTAGTCCATACTAAGACATTAAATTCACAGCAAGACATCATATCTTGATCTACAGCAAGACATCAGATCTTGAGTCTACAGCAAAACATCATATCTTGATCTACAGCAAGACATCATATCTTGATCTACAGCAAGACATCAGATCTTGAGTCTACAGCAAGACATCAGATCTTGAGTCTACAGCAAGACATCATATCTTGATCTACAGCAAGACATCAGATCTTGATCTACATCAAGACATCAGATCTTGAGTCTACAGCAAGACATCAGGTCTTGATCTACAGCAAGACATCAGATCTTGAGTCTACATCAAGACATCAGATCTTGATCTACATCAAGACATCAGATCTTGATCTACAGCAAGACATCAGATCTTGATCTACAGCAAGACATCAGATCTTGATCTACAGCAAGACATCAGATCTTGAGTCTAGAGCAAGACATCAGATCTTGAGTCTAGAGCAAGACATCAGATCTTGAGTCTACAGCAAGACATCAGATCTTGAGTCTACAGCAAGACATCATATCTTGAGTCTAGAGCAAGACATCAGATCTTGATCTACAGCAAGACATCAGATCTTGAGTCTACAGCAAGACATCATATCTTGAGTCTAGAGCAAGACATCAGATCTTGATCTACAGCAAGACATCAGATCTTGAGTCCATAGCAAGACATCAGACCCTGATCCACAACAGTATCAACAAAGCCAGCCTGCCTACTGAAAAATCTGTGGTGCACCTCAGGTTCAAAACCCACAGTCCTTACATTATCAGCATGGCTCTCTAACCACAAAGCAAAATAATACCAAAAAATTTTTTTTAGAAAAATAAAAAATGTTTACTTGTAAGTGTACACCTTCCTGTCATCAGCTTCACCACAGGCCTTCTCCAGGTCTTCCGTCAAAGAACCACTGCAGTCAACCTGAGCACAGATACAACAGTCCTTCTTTCTTTTCCCTCATGAAGGTTGTTAATGTTATTGTAATTATTACTATTATTATTACTAACATCATTATTAGTAATGTTATTATTCAACCTGAACACAGATATTAGTGTTTCTTTCATTCTTTTCCTTTATGTAATGAAGGTTATTTTTATTTTAATTATTATAATTATCATTATTATCACTAACATCATTATTAGAACTGTTGTTCTTCAACCTGAACACACATATTACTGTCCTTTTTCTTTCTTTTCCCTCATGTAATGAAGGTTATTATCATTGTAATTAACACTGTTATCATTATTATTACTAACATCATTTTCATATTTAGTTATTATTATCATCCTTATCATTGATATCATTATTCATATCCATATCCATTTCTTTCTGTCACAATGGGGACATCATCTTGAGAAACTGAAACTGAAACAATGGATTTACCATGTGAAACTCAGACTGCTCTCCCCTTTGAGAATGCGTCAATGCAGTGCAGTGCCAGCCCTCCCCCCTTTTTTTGTTTGTTTGTTTGATTGATTGTTTGTTTTTTGACAAAGACTTGACTAATTGGCCTTCATGGAGTGGGACCTGGGAAACAGACCTATCTCTTCAATACTTTTATACCTG
>CM060308.1:16862829-16875329 GCA_030674185.1 Monoplex corrugatus | reverse complement strand
TCAACTTATGGTTCCAGTCTTCCTAATGAGCCCATAGCACACTCAACTCTGGTTAGGAGTTAACTGGAGCAGGAAAATGCCACAATGATTCTGAAAGTATTGATGCTGGGGATTTGAACCCACAATCTTCCTATCTGTAGTCTGTTATGCTAATCACTATATCACAGCCACCAGTACGATAATCTTTCTTATACACATCTTTTTCGCTGCCTTATCTTCTACACTGCCTCAATCACAGTGATTGTCATTCTGGTCCTTCAATACATCACCTACCCCAAGTTCATTCAAAGTCTCAGTATCAAAGGTCCATAGGAGCCAGCTACATCATGTCACTAGAATAGTATTTTGTCTGCTGCTTACAAAAAAATCAGGCATTTTCATTTAAGATTAAATCAGGAATGCTATTTCAAACAAGCTAGTGAATCAGTGAATAGAAGAGATGTGGAGCAAAAGCACTGACTATGCTGTGAAACACTTAGTACCACAAAAACCTTTGTTTCTATCTTATCTTTGTTTCTATCTCATCTCTTTCATTTGGAAACTAACAATACTCCTAGAATCCCACAGAAAATTCAAATATTTTCAGACTGAAAATTATGCTTTTAATCAGTTCATCCGATTACTGTCATTTGAAGAAAACGTTTAACTTCCCACAAAATAATACACAATGACAAAGACACTAACAGACAGAAACATGTTATATTACGCATGAGCAATGACATAGTGCTGATGGCAACGTAACTGTTACCGTCTTTTCCTAACTTTTCCAATATTCGTATTGTACATGGTTGAATCCCCAGTTATGAGTAAAAGATATGATTTCTGGATCTGGATAATTACGCTGCAGCGCCTTTTCAGGCTATCGTTTCACAGCAAAGTCATCTTTTTATTTTTTTCACTTTATTTCCTTTTTTTAGACTTAATTGTAGTTTAAACTTGATGCTTTTAAAAGACTAACAAGGACAATTTGGTGGGCAATCGTCCACAAAACAATGGGTGTGACATCACTTTCTCAAACCTAATAAACAATCTGAATCATAACTTACCAGAAAACAAATTTACGGTTCAACCAACTAGCTGCTAAGAACTGTGAAAAAAACACAATTTGTGCTGCTTTTAATATTTAGACTATGTGACTGGTACGCATACTGATCAGTCAAATACAGATTTCTCATTATCTCACAATAAATAACTATAAAAACAACAATAACAACAACAATAACAGCAATAATGATAATAATAACAAAACAACAACAGTAGGCCAGTAGAAGTAGTAATAATAACAATAATATTATTAATATAAAACAACAACAATATTAAATCAGAATCAACTCATACAGAACATTTTGAATTTAAAATAACACAAAAGCTTCATCTGCAAGCATGAGTTACTGTGATTTCTATCATATTATCAACATCAATTTATCAGAATATAGGCTATAGTAAATGAATATAAAAGATACATGCTATTACTACATAGGCCTAATAAAATGCTAGCAAGACGATCATCTAGTCAAGCAAACCTACTACTGATGAGCATATTGGTAGTTCTAACATATGTTACACCATCTTAGATATATTACTTATGATAATAATATAGCCTAACACATTACTAATTACACTCTCATTGTAAATCTCCACAAAAAGTAAAGTACTATCATATACCAAATACGACCGAATTCCTTACCCGGTAATGTTGCAGTTTAGGTCTCTTGTTTCCCGATAATCTATTCGCGGAGAAAATCTGCAATTCAGGTCTCTTTTCGGTTTACTCTTGTAATGCCTAGACCTACGGAATGGCACGCCGACATGCTCAATAGTCTCTCAGAACCTGTGAATGCATACATATGTATGAAACATATGGCCTCAATCTACAGATCTTATGAGAACTTCTTACAAAATAAAATACGGATATATAACACAGTTAACTTTACACACACGTGGCCACTCAACAGAGTGTTAGATGTCAACGCCTGGAAGAGTTCGTGTGACGTACCAAAACAGACTGCACGTGCAGACGATCGAATGAGACAGACATGTATTTTCCCTAACGATAGGCTAGTTATGTCTCCAATTCTCGAGAGGATCACACTTCCGGGACGGTAACCGTCGTTAGCTTTCGATACAGTGGAGCTTCTATCTCCGTTGGCATGCTTATCCAGTGGACTTTTCCTGATGTTCCTTCGTGGAACATGATGTTTATGCTGGAAGCGATGACGTTCAAGGCTGCAATTTTGATAGAAGAGGGAATCAATCCCAACGATATAGCCGTAGAGACGTGGACCAATGTGTTCCACAAAGACAACCCAGAGGGCGAGTGGCATGCGATTCCGCTGGATATAATAAGTTGTGATACGAGCGACACCACCAAGCAGTCTACTGTAACATACGGGAATGCTGTAATGCTGACAAGTGACGGGACTTACGATTTCACATTTAGAGTGAAGCGAAAATCTCGCGATGAGTGGTTCTGGGCAGGAGATTATGAAGAAAACGGCATCATTACAGTGAAACCCCCAACGGACGATTTGAAGTGGGCCAAAGGACCCAATTACGACCACATCATAGGCCCTGTGTATCTGGGCAATTTTATGGCCGCTTCTGTGGCAGATGAGCTCCACTTTGATGCTGTTTTAAACCTTGCAGATACGTTGGATTTGATCACATCCAAATTCAACAGGCCAGTCGACTACAAGAAAATTGCTATGAGGGATGGTGCTGTCCATGCCATACCGCAGGAACAAATTGAAGAGGCGGTGAAGTGGCTCAGAGAGCACTCCAAGACGTGCAAGAAGATCCTTGTGAACTGCCGTGCAGGGATTGGGCGTGCAGGTTCAGTTGTGGTGTCGTACGTGTTTGCTGAAAACATGTCTATGACTTACGAAGAGGCTTACAACTATGTCTTTTCCCACCGATTTGTGTATCCTCATAAAGGGTTGAAAGACACACTGAATAAACTGTACCCACGATAACCTGCTGCTTGTCACTCCACTCGTGTCTGTGATCAGCTGAACGATATACAAACTAAATCAGTAATGTATAATTGTTGTTCTTGCAGTGTCAGCATGGGATTAGATCCCCTCGCCCCCCCCCCCCCCAACCCCACTTCCCTGATATGATTATCCCTATTACTAGTATTAGCCATATCACCCAAGCTGGTTGTTGACGTAAAACTGAATCGAATCAACTAAACCAACGTTGCCTCAAATTAAATCTGTGCATGTTTGCTTGGTTTGAGCTTCAAGCTGAAATTGTGATTATACTTTAATTATAGGCCTAATGCATAAATGATGCATTGAATACGTACACGTGTCTGCTTGATGGTTTTTTCTACATTATACTCTTTGTAATACTTGAAGAAATATGCACATCATAAAATGCAATATTTAATCCATACTGCCGTGAACTGATCAAAATTTAATGGTTTTGCTATATTTATACAATATTCATTCATACATGGTTGCTTCGGCAAATCATTGATTGTGGGTCTTGTTTCGACAGTAAGACCTGTTGTTGCTGTACTGATGTACCTGTATGCATAAAATAATACTGAAATCAACGGTCACGTGCTGGTTTTGTAACTGCTTTTGTTTTAAGATTAAAATTGTTCAGATCGATGTATGACATGTCAGTGAGTCCACTAAAACAAACAGGTGTGTTCATGAACTATACAATAATTAGATGTCCATAGATGGTTCTTCCATCATCTAAGGAGTAGGGGTAAAATTAGATCTGTGTTTAAAGTGTGAAAGGATGTAGCCTTTGACTTGGTTATGTGAGGTAAAAGTAACTAGGCAACAGATCTACAACTGCTAGTTACGAAAAAGGAAAATCAAATTCATTATTTTTTTATTCTATTTATTTATTTATACATATATTTATTTATTTATTTATTTATTTTACACATTATAAGTTCTTATCACAATCAAATTCATTGATTTCAGTGTCGGTCAAGATAGTCTGAATTGCCCTACAACAGTAATGTAACAAATTATAAATAGTTTATAATGCACACTGGGGACAATTTAGTGTATTTTGGTCAACTCGCTTAACAAACAGCTTAAATTATCAGTGCTCCAATAAAAGTCTGATTATGGATTATACAGCGCAATGCACAGTGAGTCCACATGATTTTAGTGAAAAAAAAAAAAAAAGATTTACAATATCGTTTTATAATGATGATGACAGATCGTAAGTCTTTATCCAATGGTGTTCGGGGATGAACCTTTGGGGCAGTTTGGTCATAAAACCCAGCTGATTGAAGATTAAAACAAAAGACACAGAATGACACGTCAGCGAACAGGACCTGTTTTCAAGATCTCAGCAGTCCGAAATCAGTATCGTCTGTAGTGTAAAGGCTATATGAATAGAAAGTGTTCTTGATCGTAAAAAGTAAAATTCCAATCTTCCCCCGTGGGGATCCCGAGGACTCTTTCATTGTGAAGAGTACGGTATCCCCACTTTGTGGAAATTCACTATGAGAAATTTCCTCTTTTCTGTCACTCTCTTTGTTTTTCCCTTGCTCCTTGCTTTCTGTCATCTCTTCGTATCATTTTCTGCCTTGCTGGTCCATTCATTTGGAAGTTTTTGTTGGTTGTTGTTGTTTTGTTTGTTTGTGTTTTGTTCTTTTGTTTTCTGTTTTGTTTTTCCTTTAATTTTGTTGCTGTACACGACCAGTGACCAGCTGTACACTTGGCCAGTGACTTGCTATACGCTTGGCCAGTGACCAGCCGAACACTCGGCCAGTGACCAGCTGTACACTTAGCCAATGACCAGCTGCGCAGTTGGCCAGTGACCAAAACAGTGCCACGAATCAGTAACAAGGAATGGGAAGATCGACAGAAGAACATGTAAACTTTTGAAACATTTTAAGAAAAATTTAAATCTAGGAACGTGGAATTATGTGAGCAAATTATGAATCTCTTTCGTTTGTTACATAGTTTTAGATCTCAGCATAGACTGCAGAGCACGCGGCCTTTTCCAATCTGTTGTACTGTTTATGGTTTGAACAGATTTCAGCCTGTTGTACTAAATTATCAAAGTAGGCTAGGTAGGGTAGCAGTGCGTTTTTTAATACGGTGAATGCTGCTGCGTGCGTGCGTGCGTGCGTGGCGTGCGTGCGTGCGTGTGTGTGTGTGTGTGTGTGTGTGTGTGTGTGTGTGTGAAACGGCCATGTTTTACAGCTGCAGAACAGATCAAGAGGAGATTAAAGCTGCGACCAAAATGGCAATTAGTGCGTGATCGTTTTCAGTTAGCAGCCATGATGCGAAAGTGCAAAGACTTTCATTAATCAGCTGCGTTTTTAATGAAAGTCTTTGCACTTTCGCATCATGTTGATGAATTTCTAAATGTACATGAGTGTGAAGAACATTCTGTTACCGGTAACCCTTTGACTCCCACCCCTATCCACCAACTGCAAAAACTTAACCCTTTGACTCCCTCACCCTATCCGCCAGCTTCCTGCAGGAAGCTGGTGGATAGGGTGAAGGAGTCAAAAGGTTAAATTTTTGCTTTGTTGGCGTGGTTGACAATACAGGATGGCGTTGAACAGAGTGCGGGAGTCAGAGGGTTAAAAGCTCTGTTGCGTTTGAAGCTTACTGCTGGAAAACGTTACAGGATAACGCCGCGGGTAAGAAACTCAAAGTTGTAGACTTGTGTGGATAACAACAGCTGTTTGACCTACATGTATGGCGGCCATGCCGTTGGACCTACATGTATGGCGGTCATGCCGTTGACCTAAATGTATGGCGGCCATGCCGTTGACCTACATGTATGGTGGCCATGCCGTTGAAAGTGCAAGAGTGCTCCTGTTTGACACCGCACGCCGAGAAGACATGACGCAACACTCCCCACCCCCACCCCCACCCCACCCCGTCATTTATTTTTTCTTTTTGTTTTGTTTTGTTTTGCTTTTGTTTTGTTTTATGAAGGGGGAATTGCTCCACATCGACCGGAGACAGATGTGTGTATGTGTGTGTGTGTGTGTGTGTGTGTGTGTGTGTGTGTGTGTGTGTGTGTGTGTGTGTGTGTGTGTGTGTGTCTGTAGAATTGCTCCACATCGACTGGAGAGAGATGTGTGTGTGTGTGTGTATGTGTGTGTGTCTATAGAATTGCTCCACATTGACCGGAGAGAGATGTGTGTGTGTGTGTATGGCTATCTGTGTGCCTGGCCTTCCTATTCAAGACCTTACCATAGAGTACTGCACTGGCTGAGGATTTGGATGGAGCACATATGGAACTGCCTGAATGCAGTCTTCTTCTTTTGTTCGCCATCTACAGGGTCAAGCCACATCTGGCAATGAATGTGGTCATTTTTTTCCCCAGTTCCACCTTGGAACTTGGTGGTCATTGTTACTATTACTGTTGTTGTTTAAAGCCCAGCCGACTGTGTAAAGCCATTTCAGGGCTATAACCGCTTCAAAACATACAAAACTTCAGTAGGGGAAAAAAAAAGGACAGAAAATTAAGTACACATATCAATGCATTTCAGCACATAATCCAAGGGCATGTCCCCGCGTTGACCACTCCGTTCAATTTATCGCACAGGGGATTTAAAAAGCACACCTGAATACAAATTTAAACATCCTAAGGACACAAAAACGTATACAAAAACGGGCCTAAATTACTTAAAATTGCTTACGCATATCTCGTCTTCCTAGATCGAAAAATGCACTTAATACGTGTACCCAATTATTAATCCTAAGAAAAAATATGTAAGACTTTATCGAACACATACAAGTGAATGGATCAGCAAGGCAGAAAATGACGGGAAGAAATGACAGAAAGCAAAAGAACAAGGCAGAAAACAAAGAGAATGACAGGAAAGAGAAATTCCTAGCAGAGAATTTCAAGATACTTTTTATACTGAAAGAGTCCCTGGGCATCCCCATGGGGGTCTTGGTGGTCAAAGAGGTTGAAGTTTTCCTCCCGCGGCCCCTGTGCGATACAATGGACAAGAGGGACCTCCAGGGAGCTTGTTGAAGCGCAGGATACAACACTGTTCCACCCAGAAGGGAGCTCAATGGGTGAATGCCTTTCTCTTCCGATGTAGCTGACCGTGTAGACATTTGAGTTATACTGCATGGTAGGCCTACCATGATTTGTTAGACGGTGCCTTCAGGCCTAGTACCTTTGACTTTATCCCTCTGCGTTTTCTGTAGGAGTTACCGTGCACTTGCCTCATGGCCAAAATACTTATCCTGTGGGCACTGAAGGCTAGAGCCTTGGGCAGCTCTTACCAACGTGATCATTGATATGTGTACTTCATTTTCTTTTCCTTTTTTTTTTCCCTGTTGAAGTAGTGTGTATGTTTTGAATTGGTTATAGCCCTGATATGGCTCAACGCAGTCGGCTGGGCTTTAAACAACACTAACAATAACAATAACCATGAATTTTGCAAGTGGCTGCTGGAGGAAAGCCAGAAACTGATCGGTTTTTCTCGCTTGATAAAGTATCTCATGTCTTCATGGAAATTTTGAAATAAACTGACTGTGAGCGTAAACTATGTCCTTTTCTTTTTCTTTACTGTACCTGAGTGTGTGTGAGTGCCAATGTAAACGGGTGTGTGAGAGTGTGCATACATGCTTGTCTATGGTATGTGTGATTATGTGTATGTGTATCGATGTGCGTTGGTACGCGAGTGTGGTATGTGTGTGTGTGTGTGTGTGTGTGTGTGTGTGTTGTGTGAGAGAGAGAGTGTGTGTGTGTGTGTGTGTGTGTTGTGTGTGTGTGTGTGTGTGTGTGTGTGTGTGTGTGTGTGTGTGATATGCTGAAGGAAGTAGAAGTATCCAACATCATCATCATCATCGTCATCATTATGTGCCCTGCCGCATGGCGTTGGCGACCATGGACTTCCATCCATCTCTATCTCTTGTTGCCCCTAGCATCTCCCCCCCCCTCCTCATCCCCAGCCACCCTGCAAGTCCGTCCAGCATTCCCCCCCCCCCCGGGTCCACCCGGCGCCCCCCTCCCCCCAACCCCCCCGCCGCGACCAGGCGCCCCAAATCCCCCCCCCCCCCCAAAATGGCCTACAAATGTTGCCCGTCCTCTCCCAATCCCCCCCACGAGCGATCCACCTGCGTCTGCCCCCACCATAGCTCGTAAAATCTCTGTGTTGGAGACACTTTAACTGTCATTCCATTTCCTTAATAAAAACACGCCGGGTAGTTTTACAGCAGCAGACACGGAAATTTGACTAAACATTGAAGGTAAAACAAAGTATGACTGCTGGACCTTGAGGGTAAAACACAAAACATTAAAAAGTACCTTGTTTGTAAAAGATCCTTTGGAATATAAAAAAACAGGAAGTTTCGAGCCCAGGCCCTTTGTCAAATACGACGTTTCGAGCCCGAGCCCTTTGTCAAGTCACTTGACAAAGGGCCTGGGCTCGAAACGTCATGCTTTTTATATTCCAAAGTATCTTTTACAAACAAGGAATTTTTGAATATTGTGTGTTTTGATTAAACATTGTTGTGGTGTGTCACTATCTTCAACGCTAGAAAATAATGTTCATTCAATCAATCAGTCGTCACTTTTAGGATGACTTGTTGAGCCACTACCACCCCTAAAACTAGGTCACAAGCATTCAAACTTAACAAACTGGGAGCACCACGACCGTTGATTTGAATTTGCAGGCAAATTGTGAGACATTCAATTATAGGCTATGCGAGATTCCTTGGCTTAAAACGTTTCGTGTGTTTTGGATCACTATGTCAGGTCAGAGCGAAGTCTCTGCTACAGTATGACAGTAGACTATACGACCTGCGCCTGTTTCCGCTGCCTTGTGGGTTACCCCTTGGGTGGGGAAAGGCTATGGGAGAAAACCCAGACAGAAAATCACGCAGCCGCATACTGCATAAAGGACACTGCCACAGAGCACTGATTATGGTTTTGGCCATATGTTGCGACTTGCCATCTACTGTTCAGCTGTTGTGTCTCCTATGAGAACAGTTGTCTTACCTCGGTTTACCCTGGACTTGTGGAGGCAGATGGAGAGAGTTGCTGAGGCTATGCGCAAACAACAGCAATTTACATAAGCGCATGGCACGTTACGCCAACACTCCTCACAAACATTGAAATCCCACATGACGGTACACAAAAAAATGCTAGGTTGGACTTTATTGACCACGGCAGTCGACCATATATACATTAATAGAAAGATTGGCAGCTTAGAGAACATTCTGCCTATGACAGTCTTTGCGTTGAATCCAACTTCTTTTCAGTCAAATTAACGCCTTTGTATCTTGAAATAACATTGAGGCAAGTTAAAGACTTGCTGCTTGACAAGTAACATTGTGTTTATGCGGCAACAGTTTGCCTCCTGTTTGTATAGTACTGACAAAGATGGAAGCCTTTTTCACTGACAAGTCTTATTCGTTTCGTGTTTCAGCCTGAGATTTTTTTTTCTGTCGTAAAACCTCTCTTTTCTGAATAATTTGTAAGTTGATGGTTTCTCTCTCTCTCCTCTCTCTCTCTCCTCTCTCTCTCTCTCTCTCTCTCTCTCTCTCTCTCTCTCTCTCTCTCTCTCTCTCTCTCTCTCTCTCTAAATCTCTCTCTCTCTCTCTCTCTCTCTCTAAATCTCTCTCTCTCTAAATCTCTCTCTGTCTCTCTAAATCTCTATCTCTCTGTATGTGTATGTGTGTGTGTTCTGGGGTGGTGGTGGTTGGTTGGTTTTTCGTGACAGAAATTTGCCACAAATTGAACTGTAGCTAACTGAATGGCACAGCAACGTTATTCAGGTCTGTGTGCTCGAGAGCCCTGTTACGTAACGAAGTAATCACATCACAAGAGTGCGGCAGAGCTGGTTGCCTGTCTCCCTATCCATGTCTATAATCACACCACAGAATACAACAAAGTTAGTTACATGTCTCTCTATCCATGTCTATGTTCGTATCACAGAGTACAACAGAGTTGTTTGTCTCCTTACCCATATCTATCGTCCATAATCATATCACAGAGTGTGACAGAGCTAATTGCCTGTCTCCCTATCCATGTCTATGATCATATCACACAATGCGACAAAGTTAGTTGCCTGTCTCACTCACTATCCATGTCTATGATCATATCACAGAGTGTGACAGAGCTAGTTGTCTGTCTTCCAATCCATGTCTATAATCATATCGTAGAGTGCAACACAGCTAGTTGCCTGTCTCCCTATCCATACACACAGCTAGTTGCCTGTCTCCCTATCCATGCACACAGCTAGTTGCCTGTCTCCCTATCCATACACACAGCTAGTTGCCTGTCTCCCTATCCATGTACACAGCTAGTTGTCTGTCTCCCTATCCATGCACACAGCTAGTTGCCTTCTCCCTATCCATGCATACAGCTAGTTGCCTGTCTCCCTATCCATGCATACAGCTAGTTGCCTGTCTCCCTATCCATGCATACAGCTAGTTGCCTGTCTCCCTATCCATGCACACAGCTAGTTGCCTTCTCCCTATCCATGCATACAGTTAGATGCCTGTCTCCCTATCCATGCATACAGCTAATTGCCTGTCTCCCTATCCATGCACACAGCTAGTTGCCTGTCTCCCTATCCATGCACACAGCTAGTTGGCTGTCTCCCTATCCATACACACAGCTAGTTGGCTGTCTCCCTATCCATGCACACAACTAGTTGCCTGTCTCCCTATCCATGCACACAGCTAGTTGCCTGTCTCCCTATCCATGCACACAGCTAGTTGTCTGTCTCTCTATCCATGCACACAGCTAGATGTCTGTCTCCCTATCCATGCACACAGCTAGTTGCCTGTCTCCCTATCCACACACACAGCTAGTTGCCGGTCTCCCTATCCATGTACACAGCTAGTTGTCTGTCTCCCTATCCATACACACAGCTAGTTGTCTGTCTCCCTATCCATACACACAGCTAGTTGCCTGTCTCCCTATCCATACACACAGCTAGTTGTCTGTCTCTCTATCCATGTACACAGCTATTTGCCTGTCTCCCTATCCATACACACAGCTAGATGCCTGTCTCCCTATCCATACACACAGCTAGTTGCCTGTCTCCCTATCCATACACACAGCTAGTTGTCTGTCTCCCTATCCATGTACACAGCTAGTTGCTTGTCTCCCTATCCATACACACAGCTAGTTGTCTGTCTCCCTATCCATGTACACAGCTAGTTGCCTGTCTCCCTATCCATCTATACAGCTAGTTGCCTGTCTCCCTATCCATCTATACAGCTAGTTGCCTGTCTCCCTATCCATCTATACAGCTAGTTGCCTGTCTCCCTATCCATACACACAGCTAGTTGCCTGTCTCCCTATCCATACACACAGCTAGTTGTCTGTCTCTCTATCCATGTACACAGCTATTTGCCTGTCTCCCTATCCATACACACAGCTAGATGCCTGTCTCCCTATCCATACACACAGCTAGTTGCCTGTCTCCCTATCCATACACACAGCTAGTTGTCTGTCTCCCTATCCATGTACACAGCTAGTTGCCTGTCTCCCTATCCATCTATACAGCTAGTTGTCTGTCTCCCTATCCATACACACAGCTAGTTGTCTGTCTCCCTATCCATGTACACAGCTAGTTGCCTGTCTCCCTATCCATACACACAGCTAGTTGTCTGTCTCCCTATCCATGTACACAGCTAGTTGCCTGTCTCCCTATCCATCTATACAGCTAGTTGCCTGTCTCCCTATCCATCTATACAGCTAGTTGCCTGTCTCCCTATCCATCTATACAGCTAGTTGCCTGTCTCCCTATCCATGCACACAGCTAGTTGCCTGTCTCGCTATCCATGTCTATAATCATGTCACAGGATGCAACACAGCTAGCCGCCTGTCTCCCTATCCATATCTCTAATCATACCACAAAGTGCAACAGAGCTAAATGTACTTGTCTGTCTCCCTATCGATGTCTAAAAATGCTAAGACGAAAATTACGACTCGTGTCCGATTACTATAATGACGGAAATAACAGAGGAATTCTCCAAGGTGCTGACTGCACATGAAAGTGGTGTGGTGGCTCAGTTGTTAAGGCATCTGGAAGCGATTGGTCCCCAGCTGATTCCCGATCGAAGAAAATATTTCAATTCACCCCCACTGCATTAGATCTTGGGCAGTGGTCTGGGTGCTAGTCTGACGGACAATAATAAACCGAGGTTTCGTGTTCAGCATCACTTAGCGCACGTACAAGATTATTGTTGCTATAGTTATTTTTGTTTAACCCTTTGACTCCGGCACCCCATCCACTAACTGCAAAATCTTAACCCTTTGATTCCCGCAACACATCCACTAACTGCAAAATCTTAACCCTTTGACTCCCTCACCCTATCCACTAACTGCAAAATCTTAACCCTTTGACTCCAGCACCCCATCCACTTACTGAAAAATCTTAACCCTGTGACTCCCTCACCCCATCCACTAACTGCAAAATCTTAACTCTTTGACTCCAGCACCCCATCCACTTACTGAAAAATCTTAACCCTTTGACTCCAGCACCCCATCCACTAACTGCAAAATCTTAACCCTTTGACTCCCTC
>CM060308.1:16840329-16847829 GCA_030674185.1 Monoplex corrugatus | reverse complement strand
ATAGACCTAGAGGTGGGCATTGCAATGGGCTGTGCAATCTCTCCCATACTGTTCGTGTTGGCAATGGAAGTCATCTTGAAAGCTGCAATGAAGAGTTCAGGTCCAGTGAATCTGGGAGATGGATACCAGATGCCTCCTCTGAAAGCTTTCATGGATGACACAACAGTCTTGTCCACGGATGAGGAAGAGACACACCAAATCTTAAAGCAGCTGGATGAGCTGGTGGCCTCTTCAAGAATGAGGTTCAAACCTAAGAAATCCCGAAGTCTCTCACTGCGAAAAGGAAAAGTGGCAGATTCAGTCAAATTCATGGTAGCCAACCAAGCCATCCCCACTGTCACAGAAGAGCCAGTAAAAAGTCTCGGAAGATGGTATGATGACTCCCTGAAAGACACACAAAGAGGATGTGAAACCAAGCAAACAGCAGAAGAAGGCCTGAAGAAAATAGATAACTGCGGACTGCCAGGCAAATACAAAGTCTGGTGTCTACAGTTCATGCTGATACCAAAGCTGCTGTGGCCACTGCTAATCTATGACATTTGCACCAGCACAGTCGAAGCAATGGAAGCCAAAATCAACAAATACACAAGAAAATGGCTCGGTGTCCCACCTGGTCTCACTGATGTTGCATTCTACTGTCGTCAAGCAATGCTGAAGCTACCTCTGAAATCCATAGTGGAGGAATACAAAGTTGGAAAAGCAAGACTGTTGAGCATGCTGGAGGAATCGGAGGACAATATCGTGAGAGCAGTTCATCCAAAGCTGAGAACTGGCAGAAAGTGGAAAGTCCAAGAGGCTGTAAACAATGCCAAGAGAAACCTCAGCATCAAAGAAATAATTGGACACACGCAAACCAACAGACAGGGACTGGGAGCAACAAAAATGCAGTGGTGGTCCAAAGCCAAAGGGAAGGAAAAAAGAGACATGATCATACAGGAGTTGAAGGAAGAAGAAGATGTCAAAAGAGTGCAGAAGGCAGTCCAGCAAGGTCAACAGGGGCAATGGACAACATGGGACAGTGCACTCCAAAGAAGTCTCAGCTGGAACGATATGTGGCACATGGCTCCTCTAAGGATAAGCTTCCTCCTCAGATCTGTATATGACCTGCTCCCCTCGAATGCAAACTTAGTGAAATGGGGGAAAGCAGACGACCCAGCATGTCCGCTCTGTCAGAAGAAACAAACAGTGGAACATGTCCTAAGCTCTTGCAAAGTAGCGCTAGCCCAAGGAAGGTATACATGGAGGCACAACCAAGTTCTGAAAGTGATCACAGATGTGGTTAGCGAAAAAACCATGACCCCAAACGCACCAATTGCTATGACAACGTTCTACAAAGCAGGAGGGAAACAGGTCTGGCCCGAAAGGGCTATGACAACCAGCACATTGCCAAAGGGTCTTCTGGATGGAGCAGTCGACTGGGAGTGTACAGCAGACCTCCCAGAGTGGAGAAATTACCCAGATGTCATCAGCAAGACAGGCATGAGACCAGACATCGCTCTCCACTCTGACTCCTCGAAACAAGTGATTCTGATAGAACTCACTGTGCCATACGAAAGCAGAATGGAAGAAGCACATATCTACAAGACCGAAAAATACGCCGGTCTTGCCAGCACCCTGAAGAAAGCAGGTCTGCGGGTCAAAATCTTCGCCATAGAGGTCGGGGCAAGAGGGTTTGTGGGCACCTCCGCTTATGATCTCATGAAACAACTCGCCATTTCTGGGAAGAAGAGGACTAGAGCCCTTAAAGCGATGGCAGAGGCAGCAGAAAGGAGCTCAAGCTGGATCTGGGCAAGGAGGAACCAAAAAAGTGAACTTCATAAGGATTAAATTCCCTACAGATGATGTGTGCCCCGTTAGCACATTGGTAAAACCGCGTACCGCAGTTCTGAAGCGCAGAATCGCCCAGGTTCGATCCCCGGCGTGGGAAAAAAAAAAAAAAATAGACAACAGCAGAAGGGCATCCAGGAGTCATGACCTGGATGTGGCCCGGCCCCCCGAGAGTGTAAGGAATTCAGGGCCGAAACACTTGTCTAAAGGGGGTTACTTCTCTGAAGACCTTCTGTTGTCTAGCTCTCCCTAGAGTTTCTTTCTACCTTCTACCTACCACTGGAATAATCTTGGTTACATGTAAATGACATGTGTATCTTATCGTCCAAAAAAGGAACACACACACACACACACATACCACACACACACGCACGCACGCACACACACACACACACACACACACACACACACACACACACACCGTCTAATATCACTTATAGTGAAAAGACGTTAAATCAAGCAACGAACGAACACACACACACACACACACACACACACACACACACACACACACACACACCCCAGATATATATATATATATATATATATATATATATATATATAAGGCTTTAATTATTTATTTACTTTATATGTATGTGTATATGCACACGCACACACACACCATATATATATATATGTACTGTACATATAAAGTAAATAAATAAATAATGAAAGGTCTTAATCACAACACAGCTAGCTATTCTGTATAAACTCGCCTGACATGACACCCCCCGCCCTTCCAGTCAATGCACAAAGCCTCAGCTGTCTGTCAACTAGTTGAAGACAATATTTACTTTTGACTGACATATGACAGCTTGAGTTCACGGCTTTATCAAACAAACAAACCAGCCAGCAAGCCAGCAGCCAGCAAACGGATTTGTTTTGTGCATCTCCTGTAACGGTGTGATGTGAATCAAGTGGCATGATGTCACACACATCTGTCTCACAACTCTGTGGAACTGATGTTGTGTGAAGCCAATAGAGCCCCTAGTACCAATAGTATCCTCGCTTTCTGGAAATTCTGTGCTAGAAATTCCCTCTTTTCTGTCACTCTCCTTGTTTCTGCCTTGTTCCTTTGCTTTCTGTCATTTCCACCTATCATTTTCTGCCTTGTTGGTTCATTTACCTGTACGTGTTCGATAAAGTCGTACGTACTTTTTTTTAGGATTGATAATTGGGTACATGTATTAAGTGCATTTTTGGCTTTAGGGAGGTGAGATAAGCAGAAGCAATTTTAGGTAACTTAGGCTCGTTTTATATATATATATCTTTTGGTGTCCTTCGGTATGCTCATATTTGTATTCAGGCGTGTTTTTAAATCCCCTGTGCGATAAATTGGACGGAGTGATCAACGCCGGGGCATGTCCTTAGAATATGTGAGCGAATGCATTGATATGTGTACTTTTTTTTTTCCTGTTGAAGTTTGGTATGTTTTGAAGCGGTTATAGACCTGATATGGCTCTACACAGTAGTCTGGGCTTTAAACAGCAACAATAACAACAACAACGACAAGCCAATAGAGTTGGCTTTACTGTTCAAATGTTCTGCGGTAATCTCCGTTGAACATCACGAGGCAAGTCATTGACTGGAAGCCACAAGGAAAACGAAAAAGTGGAAAAACGAAGACAGGTCTGACATGGCGCTAGAGTGCTGACTCAGAGGTGAAGGCAGCTTTTTTGTTGTTTTTGTTATTGTTGTTTAAAGCCCAGCCGACTGCGACGAGCCATATCAGGGCTATAACCGCTTCAAAACTTCAACAGGAAAAAAAAAAAAAAATTAAGCACACATATCAATGCATTCGTGCACATAATCTAGGGACATGCCCCCAGCGTTGATCACTCCGTCCAATCTATCGCACACGGGATTCAAAAAACATACTTGAATACAAATTTAAGCATACCTAAGGACACCAAAACATATAAAAACAGGCATAAGTTACCTAAAATTGCCTGCGCATACCTCACCTACCTAGAGCCAAAAATGCACTCAATACATCTACCCAATTATTAATCCTAAGAAAAAGTACGTAAGACCTGGCCTTATCGAACACATACAGGTGAATGGACCACTAAGTCAGAAAATGATAGGTAGAAATGACAGAAAGCAAAAGTACAAGGCAGAAACAAAGAGAGTGACAGAAAAGAGGAGTGTGAATAAGTATCACAGAACCCCTCAGGTGGAGACAGGTCCATGCCTGTACTTTATTAGTTCCCAACATAAATGTCGGCTTATTGTGTTGTTCGGTGTTGATCAAAATGTAAAAAAAACAGATAGAATACTTGATCTTATAATAACGCTTTGCTTGCAAAATCATTTAACTGTAAATACAAAATTGACAAATGTGTTCCGAATGTACACTTTCCAAAGAATGCTAAATCAGAGATTCAAAATTGAACAGTATAATGCCAAAGTAAACTTTCACTTGTCCATTTTTAATTGTCAGTGGAACGACTATATGCCAATGTTCTCCCTGCAGAAAATGGATTTTCTTCATGAAATGTTCTTAAATCTTGATGTAGGCCTACACAATGAAACCTTCATTGTTTAGAATATTGTCATATGTTTTGTATGTTATAGGTTGTTCGTATGTGAAAAATATGTGTCTTATATGTGTAAGTTGATATCATTTCTGTTGACACATTGTTCGTTGCTGGTTACCACACAGCAAAAAGACTTAATTTGAAAAAAGAAATCATAAAAAAATGTTAATATGTGCTTGAATCTTGATGTTCACTTTTAAACCTCTAATGTATAAAACATTATTCATGCATATTCGGTATGTTATATGGTGTTCATATGTCAACAATTAAACAAAAACTCTAAACTGTAATCAGAAGTTGACAATACAGAAGCAGATTTTAAACGGTGATTTTCATTAAAATCCGGGTGAAGGTTAACATCTTTATGCTAAATGAAAATGCTAGAGAAGGGAAGAATGTTTGTTTGTCCTAACCATTTCATTTGTTGCTGTTGGCTTGGTGTGGAGATACAAAGGGGTAAGGCAAGCTGTTACATCTATCGATGGTTGACTCCAAATTTGTTTTGCTTTTGTTTTGTTTTTTTCTGACAAATTGGGGTTTGATGTTTAGTGAAGAGGTATTCATCGTACTCTGACAATTCCATATGTGCTCCACTCACATCTGCCAACAACTATCTGACAGACGCCTTGAGCCTGCACAAAACTCTATATGCTGGCAAGGTCTTGAAATGGGGATGAGAGATGGAAGAGGGACAATGAAACATTAAGCCAACATCAGCAGAATGACTGGACTCACTGCAATGATTGCGGTTCTAACACAATAGGAATAATTGCTTCCTCGTTTATCCCACGGTTTCCATTTATGCAGTATCGGAGTAGATCAGCCATGACTGTCACCCCTGAAACGAGAGAGAGGTTGCTCTGTGGAAAAAGGAATTTGTTATTTTCTATACCGGGTTGTTCATTTGTTGGAAGTGATAAGACTGCTAATTTGCATTATCGACATGTGTGTCTTGCTAGCACCAGAAATGGATATTTCTGATAACATTTTGTAAAATGTTTCTGTATGCATGATTTAAGAACGTCGAAGGACCACCCATAATGAAAGATGAAGTTAGAGCAGCACTGAAAAAGATGAAACCAAGAAAAAACCCCAGGACCAGACAACATTACTACAGAGATGATTGAAGCCCTGGAGGAATTTGGTATTGAAAAAATAACAGTCCTCCTAAATGAAATTTACGACACTGGAAAAATCCCCAACGATAATGTCAAAATCAATTTTCATTGCACTTCCAAAGAAGACAAGGGCATATAGAATGCGAACTCCATCGCACAATCAGTTTGATAGGTCATGTAACAAAAATCCTATTAAGAATAATCATGATGAGGACAAGGAATAGAATCAAAAGAGAAATAGCAGGTGAACAGTGTGGATCTGTGGAAGGGAAAGGAACTATTAATGTCATATACATCCCAAGAACTATCATAGAAAGGTCAATATAGATGAATAAGGATTTATATTTGTGCTTTGTTGATTATACCAAGCCTTTCGATCGGGTAAGACATGAAGAATTGATCAACCAACTAAAAAGACTCAATATTGATGGAAAAGATCTACGAATAATCAGAAATATATATTGGGAACAAACAGCTGCAATGAGAAAAGAAAATGATATAAGCTCTTTCCAAAACATCAAAAGAGGAGTCAGACATGGTTGCGTTTTGTCACCAGATCTGTTTTCACTTTACAGCGAAAACATCATGAGAAACCCAGAGGAAGACCCTGGATTAAAGGTTGGAGGAAAAATGATAAACAACATTCGATACGCAGATTACACCGTGCTAATTGCAAAAAATGAAAGGAACCTACAAACCTTGTGAATATACTAGAAATAGAAAGCAAAGATAAGGGTTGGAACTAAACAGCAGGAAGACTGAAGTCATGGTGATCAGTAAAAAACATGAAAATCCCTAAGTCTCCACGCAGTTTTCAGCAATAGTTTACACACACACACACACACACACACATACACACACACACACAACACACACACACACACACACTCTCTCTCTCTCTCTCTCTCTCTCACACACACACACACACACACACACACACACACACACACACACACACACACACTCGCACGTAGAAATTGACTTCGAAACCTATGATTATTGCTTTCATCAATTTTAAATTGAAAAGTCTGCTTCTGGAAGCTAAGTGTGCACCATACCTGTTGTAATGTAAAGCGTCAGGACTGGAACTAGTTCCTGTTCATTCCTAACACTGTGATCAAACCATTAAGATAGCAACTATCTACACAGCAGATCAAACCATTAAGATAGCAACTATCTACACAGCAGATCAAACCATCAACATAGCAACTATCTACACAGCAGATCAAACCATCACGATAGCAACTATCTACACAGCAGATCAACTAATGTATGGCACGCATCACTAGTCCATCAACAGTGGTAACTGCCAACCGGAACACTGTGTCCGGTACATGCTGACACTTTTCGGGCAACAGCAGTATGTTTTCCATTGTCTTTGTTTCTTTTGAGTGTCTCGTTTATCAGACCATAGCGAACTGTTCATTTGGGCTGGCTTGGATTTTGTTTTAATGTTCTTGTTTTACACACACACACACAACACACACACACACACACACACACACACACACACACACACACACACACACACACACACACACACACACACACACACACACACGTATATATATATATCATTTAAATGACATAAATAAATAGAGGAATAAATGAATAATTGAATACATATGCTCACACACTCACACTCACACATACACGTAAATATATAGATGCATATTTCCCCCCACTCCCCTCCCTCCCACATGTTAAAACCTATCACAATGGATTTTGTATGTAATTTTGCCAGGGACAACCCTTTCGTTTCTATGGAAAGATTCATTGTCAGAACCCCATTACCAAGTGAAGTAAGAATAGGTATATTGTTACAGCTCTAAGAGAGGAGAAGTAGAGTTATCTCTCTTGTAATGGTGAACAAACAGAAAGACGAAAACAAATGAACAAAAGAGACCTTTCACTTGGCAGAATTAACTGTCTGGCCTAAACACACACACACACACACACACACACACACACACACACACACACACACACACACACACACACACACACACACACAC
>CM060308.1:16790329-16835329 GCA_030674185.1 Monoplex corrugatus | reverse complement strand
TAAATGTATTTTTTCACAATGCGTAACTGCAGCATCTAGACCCCATATTTCTGCACCATACAATATTATCGGTTGGATTTGAGAATCAAAAAGTTTAATAAACAAGTGGAAAGAGCTATTGTTTAACCTCCTCAAATTCTGCATAATAGATAATAAACCTCTTTTACCCTTATCTGCAATATCTTTACAGGCAAAAGTGAAACTTAGACGAGTCGAAAAATAAATACCTAAATATTTGTACACATTAACAACAGACATCATAACACCACTGAAAAACCATCTTTCCCTTGCAGCCAGATATCCACCTTTACTGAAGACAATGATGTTGCTTTTAGACATATTAACTTTTAACTGAAGCCGAGAAGCAGATCTGTCTAAGCTATCCAACTGTCGTTGAAGACATGTCACTGTTTCCGCTAATAGCACAATGTCGTCTGCAAAAAGCAAAATAAATAATTCTAAAGCATCATTCAAAAAACAGGCTCCATGACGACCGTTTTCAGTAACTTCTCTAGTAACCTCATTAATGAATAAAGAAAATAAAATAGGACTACATACAGCGAGCGAGAGAGAGCGAGAGAGAGAGAAAGAGCGAGCGAGCGAGCGAGCGAGAGAGAGAGATAGAGCGAGCGAGCGAGAGAGAGAGAGAGCGAGCGAGAGAGAGAGATAGAGCGTGAGAGAGAGAGAGCGAGCGAGCGAGAGAGAGAGAGAGAGAGCGCGAGCGAGCGAGATAGAGCGAGTGAGAGAGATAGAGCGAGCGAGCGAGCGAGAGTGAGCGTGAGAGCGAGCGAGAGAGAGAGAGAGCGAGCGAGCGAGCGAGAGAGAGAGCGAACGAGCGAGCGAGAGAGTGAGCGAGAGAGAGAGAGAGCGAGCGAGAGAGAGCGAGTGAGCGATAGAGAGAGAGCGAGCGATAGAGAGAGAGAGAGCGAGCGAGCGATAAAGAGAGAGAGAGAGCGAGCGAGAGAGAGACCGAGCGAGAGAGAGAGAGCGAGCAGGATAGAGAGAGAGAGAGTGAGCGAGAGATGGCGAGCGAGAGAGAGCGAGCGAGAGAGAGAGAGAGCGAGCGAGAGAGAGACGAGCGAGAGAGAGAGAGCGAGCAGAGATAGAGAGAGAGAGAGGAGACGAGAGAAGCGAGCGGAGAGAGAGCGAGCGGAGAGAGAGAGAGAGCGAGCGAGAGAGAGAAGAGAGCGAGCGAGAGAGAGAGGCGAGCAGAGAGAGAGAGAGCGAGAGAGAGAGAGAGAGCGAGGAGAGAGGAGAGAGCGAGAAGAGAGGAGAGAGAGGAGAGAGCGACAGAGCCGCGAGAGCAGGAGAGAGAGAGAGAGAGAGGAGAGAGAGGAGCGAGAGAGAGAGCGAGAGAGAGAAGAGGAGCGCGAGAGAGAGAGCAGAAGAGAGAGAGAGCGAGAGAGAGAGCGAGCGAGAGAGAGAGAGCGAGAGCGAGAGAGAGAGCGAGAGAGAGAGAGAGAGAGAGAGAGAGAGAGAGAGAGGAGCGAAGAGAGAGAGCGAGAGGAGAGAAGCGAGAGAGAGGAGAGCGGCGACGAAGAAAGAGAGGAGCGACGGAGAGTGCAGAGAGAAGGAGAGAGAGCGCAGAGAGAGAGAGAGAAGAGCGGCGAGAGAGAGACGAGAGAGAGAGAGAGCGAGAAGAGAGAGCGCGAGAGAGGAGAGAGCGAGAGACGAGAGAGAGAGAGCGCAGGAGAGAGAGAGAGCGCGAGAGAGAGCGCGAGAGGAGAGAGAGAGCGAGAGAGACCGCGCAGAGAGAAGAGAGAGCGAGGACGCGCGCGAGAGAGAGAGGAGCGCGCGCGAGAGAGAGAGAGCGCGGAGAGAGAGAGAGCGCGAGAGGGAGCGCGCGCGCGCGAGAGGAGAGCGCGAGCAGGAGAGGAGCGCGGGAGAGAGAGAGGAGGAGCGCGGCCGAGAGAGAGAGCGCGAGAGAGAGAGAGAGAAGCGCGAGAGAGAAGAGAACGGGAGAGAGAGAGAAGCGCGCGGAGAGAGAGAGAGAGACGAGTGCGCGCGAGAGAGAGAGAGTGCGCGCGAGAGAGAGAGAGGAGAAGCGCGAGAGAGAGAGGAGAGAGAGCGCGCGAGAAGGGCGAGAGAGAGGGAGCGCGAGAGAGCTCGCGAGAGAAAGAGCGCGAGAAAGAGAGAGGGAGACGCGCGAGAGAGTCGGGCATTATAGAAATGGGAGGGGAAGGAGAACACGAAAGGAATCCGCCCAAGAGAAGACCCGAGAACAAAAAACAAAAAACACGAAGAAGAGAAAAACAAAAACAAAACAACAAAAAAAGCCGTTGCCATGGATGGAAGGTAGTACTTCAAGAGGAGAATGGAAAAGTGTGGGTCTCAAATGCACGCCAGGCGGACAACAAAAAGTGTAATGCCAGACCCTTTTGAAGATACTAAGTATCATCTAAAGCAATTGATATTTTCTAACACAATTTATAACATCAACTCACAGTAGATTAATTCTTGGTCACCATATCACTGATCGTCTTATCTCAAAAAGGAATAGTTAAAGAAGTGGCAGAAAATCCACCATGAGAGGAAAAACAAGAGCTGTCATCAGTCATCGAACATTGGCATTGTTTCAAAAATCACACTGCGCAGACACCTGCAGCTTGGAATAAAAATTCTCTGGACTTTTCCTGAATCGGACATCAATGAAAATGAAACAAATAATAATACTTAAAAAAAAAAAAAAGAAAAAGAAAAAGACAATTGGAATGAGAGTGAACTGAAGGGGACGATGGGTAAAGTGATTATAGTGGTATACCTGCGTGCGTGTGCGCGCACTGTGTGTGTGTGTGTGTGTGTGGTGCGTGCGTGCGTGCGTGCGTGCGTGTGTGTGTTGTGTGTGTGTGTGTGGTCCTGTTGTTTGTTTTAATATTTGTAGCTCGATGTTCTCTATAGTGACGTTCAATCAACGATAACTGATTAATAACAACACAAAAACATCGTCTTGTAGCATGTTTACAAGTTGCATGGCAATCAACTAGGGGAACTCAATATTTCAGGCATAATAACTTTTAAGAATTACTTCCCTTGGATCATCATCTACAGAGCCGATCATACTCTGAACATGACAAGTGGGGGGGGGGGGGGGGGGGGATGGACGGGCACGTGCGCGTGCGTGTGTGTATGTGTGTGTGTTTTCTGTTTTTGTTTCTGTGGCTCAAGGGAAGAGGATTGGTCTTTGGGATGGGCCAAGAGAATTAAGGCGATGTGAAATTATGAATTATGTTAGAAAACGACCATCGGACTGTGTACTAGGTTAACTGTAAATGGGTTTCAAACTGATGTGAATCTATGGGGAGTCAGAGAAGTGCATTTGTTTGTTTCTTGCTGTTTTTATTTTCTATTTTTATTTTTTATATGGACCTAGACTCTAGCAGTTGAAGTGGTACCATTCAAATTACAATGTGATCTAAGTCATTTCAGTCAGTGACAGAATGATCCAAGGATAGAAAGCATAATTATGCTAAAATAGGAATCCAAGACCTTGAGGAACATGCAAAATTATAAAGTTCCTTCATCGTTAGTACGGAGTGCAGTTTATTGACCCATTTGATTCAAATTTTATTTTATCACATTATCTCAAGAAATAGAATCTATAGCCGATGGGTATAAACAACCCAGGAAAGTGGGCAAAAAGGAGCAACACTCCTGCACTAATATACCCTTTATTGTTCATTTTTTATCATTTTATTTGATGATTACAAGTAGCACACAAGGAGTTCGAACACACAGCCTTTGTTATGTAAATCCGATGTTCAACAAAATGAACTAGTCCAACTGGGTCATGCATTTCATAGCCGATAAACCCACATATTATCGTGCTGATGAGTGAAAAGGGGTTTCGTCTCGGGTTTCGCATATGTAGGTTTCTGTGTCACAAGCAACTGAAGCCGACCATTGGTTGCCTTAGACCTAAATGAAGCAAACTTATGATAAATGTTATCAAGAACACATAACGTTAGCAGTTATGTTTTTCCCTCGTACTGATCGAGGAAACACACAAAAATCGAGAGGCTTTCTGGTTTTTTATCTTCCATACGGTTACGAGAAATGCTTCTGATTCCTTTATGAACAAGCGTTGACTTTTTTCTGAGTAATGTAACTATAATTTTAAGCTAATTTATTAATACATGAATTTTTAAATTAAACAAAGTAATTAAAACCATATTTCAGTAAATTTTTGGCTACATACAGCTTATCAAATTTTCAATTATCAAAAATATATTTTAACACAATAATACGAAAAAATGTTAAATTTTATGACCATGTTTGTCTTCGCTTTGGTAGTACTTCCATATTGCATTATTCAGCTGATAATTATGAAGATATACTTGTCTGATGCGTCCATTTCTGCAATTATTTTGTTTATATTCTATAAACTAGAAACAGACATGATTTCAAATTTGATTTTCCATGAATAAAGACATGAAACATCACACGCTTTTAGCAGTTATATCCCCTGCAAGAAAGTCGTGTTCCATTGGCCTCCTCTTTTTAAGTCTTTCTCGGAGTTCTTATTTATCGTCAATCGTGTCAATGAATACGGAGAAGTTGTATTTGTTATTATTGTTTAACAGCTTTGTTTCTATCAATATTTAATATTTTTGTTTCGACCGATAGTTGATCCCGTTCTGCTTGCTTATCTTTGCTTGTTTGAAACAAACGTTGTAGCCGTTTCATTTTGACTCCATTAGCCTATAGCCTATGGAGTCGCATAGGCCGATAATCTCATCTACTACTTGAACTAGGCTACAACAAATCGTTTTTCAACACGTTGCCTTCAAAAATCAAACCATAGTTGAATTTGAAAGAGATTTCATCTCTCCTGCATCAATTGCCTGTTGAGCATCTTTCTTGACGTTTGGCTAGAATATGAAATGCACGTGAAACACACACACAGTAACAATCTCTAGTCTCTTGAAAACCCATCTGTTTGATAGATACCAGTTATAAAGAATTAAATATTTTACCACTGAAACCTGACTCAGTTAACAAAGGACTATTCATGTATAAAATCATAAACAGACATGCTCCAGATAAATAATTACCATTTCTCTATAAATCTCACACGCAACAGCAGAAAAATTAACACCCCTTGTCAAGAATTAACCTCTTTAAAACCAGCCTTAGTCTATACTCAAAATCTACCCTCTGGAACACACTACCAGAAAAATGCGAAAATGTGTCAGTTTCACAATATTTTCCAGTTTGTTGTTGTTGTTGTTGTTGTTGTTATTTTTGTTTGTGTGGTTTTTTTTCGGGGTCATCAAGATGTTGTAATGGTAAAAAGTATGTTTGACATGGCTCTGTGCAGTTCTGCTTAGACAATATAAACAATAACAATAATGATAAAAACAAACAATAAGAAAAGGCGCGGAGGGAGGACTGAAGAAATTAGGATGATGGAGAACGGGCAGGGTTGTGCCTTGGGTTGTCTGTAGGTGGTTTCTGTGGCATGATTGTGTGTTGGGGTGTGTGTGCTGGGGTATAGTTCTCTTATATTGGAGGGGCAGAGGATTCTTTTATTTAACGTGTGTATATTTAAGGTTTTTTTTCCAATTTACAAGACATCACAGGATGAAGATATATATTTCACTATAATATAACTGAATTCAAATTGTTTCAATGGATGGCTCCTTCTGCCCGATTAGATGATGGATGGCTCAGCTGAAGACTCCAATGGATGTGGAACACTGCCTGTGGCTGAACAAGCCAATTCTTAACCCTTTGACTACTGCATTCTGTTCACCAGCATCCTGCATTGTCAACCATGCTAGCAAAGCAAAAACTTAACCCTTTGACTTCCTAATCCTATCTACCAGCTTCCTGAAAGGGAAGCTGGTGGATAGGGTGAGAGACTCAAAGAGTTAAGTTTTTGCAGTTGGTGGATAGGGTGAGAGAGTCAAAGTTTTAAACAGTACCTGGCACAATGACATACATATATCAAGGCTGGTGGCTGTGGTGAGTGGTCACTGTTTGCAACTTTACTTCCTGTTTCAGTCATGTTCGACCACGGTGGAGTTTGTTATTCATCAGTGGTGGCGATCCCTGCACGTACATCCTGTCGCCAGGATCATCAATTTGAAGCTGTCTCTTCCCAGGTGTCCAGACTGACATACCGTAATAGAATTTCAGGTTACACTCGCAGACGTTCCTGCATTGCAGCAACAGGTGTCCTATGGATATTCCTGTACTGCAGCAGCAGGTGTGCTATGGATATTCCTGTATTGCAGCAGCAGGTGTCCTATGGATATTCCTGTATTGCAGCAGCAGGTGTCCTATGGATATTCCTGTATTGCAGCAGCAGGTGTCCTGTGGATATTACTGTATTGCAGCAGCAGGTGTCCTATGGATATTCCTGTATTGCAGCAGCAGGCGTCCCATGGATATTACTGTATTGCAGCAGCAGGTGTCCCATGGATATTACTGTATTGCAGCAGCAGGTGTCCCATGGATATTACTGTACTCTGTCAGTCAGTTGCCATGGATATTCATCAGTGATTGCCCCGCAGCAGCTGTCCCATGGATTATTACTGTCTTGCCAGTGCAGACGACGTATCGTATAGAATATTAGTATTGCAGAGTCTGCATGGTTGTCCTATGGATATTCTGTACTGCAGCAGCAGGTGTCCTATGGATATTCTGTATTGCAGCAGCAGGTGTCGCTATGGATATTACTGTATTGCAGCAGCAGGTGTCCATGGATATTCTGTATTGCGGCAGCAGGTCCCATGGATATTACTGTATTGCAGCAGCAGGTGTCCCATGGATATTACTGTATTGCAGCAGCAGGTCTCCCATGGATATTACTGTATTGCAGCAGCAGGTGTCCCATGGATATTACTGTACTGCAGCAGCAGGTGTCCCATGGATATTACTGTATTGCAGCAGCAGGTGTCCAGCGGGGCAAGAATCCTGCAGCGAACTCTCCATACAGGATATTCTTTGAGATGTTTCACTGACAAACTGATAAAATATGCTCGGAGTTTCGAGTGTGTTCACGAGGGATTCATTGCACTGGGACAATTTCATATGCACTCCACTCAAATCTGTCAGCAATTCTCTGGCAGACTCCTTGAGCCTGTGCAAAATCCTATGCATTGGCAAGGTCTTGAAATGGGGAAGGGGAGAGGGAAACAGTAAGATGGGCGGTGAACAGGTCCTGTTTTCAATGCTGTGGGCTGGGGCTGAACTCGTAATATCGGATCTTGATTCCACAGTTCTATCAAAACAACCAACCAGTCTGCATAAAACCCCAATGACCCACCCAAGGGATGACCCACTACCCCTGCGTTATGAGCATCGTGTCCTAACAACTAAGTGAATAGGTCACTGCAGAGATGGACATAGAACACTACACTAAGTAGGACCTCAAGTTCTTGCCAGTGTCTGTTTCAGTTTCTCAAGACAACATCTCTGTTGCTTGGAACGAATTCCATTTGCACTAAAGTCACAGTGCCATCTATATGATGATCATGACACAAGCCTTAAGCCTGCACACAAACCCATGAGCTGGCCAGGTCCTGAGGCCCTACCGAGCCTATATTTTACCTGGTCTATATTTCATACTGGTACTGTATTAGCCTATTATTAGAATAATCTTGGTTTCATGTAAATGACATGTGTATCTGTGTATCTTATCTTAAAAAAAAAAGAAACATAAAAATATAAAGTAAATAATATATAATAATTTATAATTTTAAAGGTCTGAATCACAACACAGCTAGTTACTCTGTATAAACTCATCTCACATGACAGAAAGCACCCCCCCCCCCCCCCCACCATCATCATCAAGTCAATGCACAAAGCCTCATTTGTCTACCAAATAGGTGAAGACAATATTTCCTTCATCATAGCCCCGCCAGTCTGTCGTTCACTTCCAAGTTTCTCTTCAATTAAATGAGAAAATCTTTTACCTTTTACTAAAGATTTCCACAGAGGGGAACAATTTAATGAGTATAGTTATTGTCAGTACCAAGGGATTATGTGTGGGCTTATGTTGTCATGAAATGATCATGTCCAGCTGATGCCAGTCTGGGCCTCAGGTATCTTCAGGAAACATTAGGGCTAGGCTTTCTTTTGAAGAATGTATTGGAGGTGCACAGCTTGTGGTAGGAACAGAGCTCCAGCGGTCTCTGTCTATTGTTGTTCATCTTCCCAATACTGAAGTGTCCAAGACAGTCTAGCCATGAGCTGCGGTCCAGTCCAATTCTAGCACTGAATTCACAAGCAGAATTATGTCCTCAGATTCTTGAATGTTGCTGATGGTACCATCAAGATTTCAAAGAACTGACCTTTTGTTTCTTGAAATGAATACATTGTTGGGATGTAGACAACGTTGAAAGACTGAGAGAAAAAATACGTCCTGAACCACGTTGGGCTAATGTTGACACTACAGGTGAGGTTGCTCAGGAAATCTGCCATGCCAGAAGAAGAAATAGTCCTTTTCTCGCAGCATGCCATCTGCAGTAAGTCTGGTCTTTGACAGTGCTGCTATGTCGATGTCCATTTTCCTCAGCTCGATTGATGATGATCTGCTGATGGTCATCTGAGAAGCAAGGGCACATGGTCCTGATCTTTCAAGTGGCCAGTCACATAATGGGTGGTTTCTTATTTATTCTCAGTGGTTTTGGTGTAGTGATAGCTGCCTGTTTTCCACTATCACTACTGTCTGCTTTTCAATCAATTCTAAACTCCAAGCACTCACTGAGGCTGGCAGACAGTGATGGATCAGCACCTAATTGTGCAGGGGTGGTAGCTGATCAGTGAGATGACCTCTCCCACCATTGGAGGCAACCTGTAGCATCCTTACCTTATGCCAATCCAGTTGGCTTACAACTTATGACTTGTAACTACTGGCTCCCTCATTAATTAATTCTGCTGTTTTGCAGCAGCATCAAAGTAACCTCTCCATGGGGCAGTGGGCTGCTCAGACATCTGGATCCATCTCTTGGCCTTGCTGACATGGTCCAAAAAAAGGAATGCAGAGCAGTACATCTGGAATCAGCTTGGCTGCAGGAACTGGATTCGTGTAGTGTTTGCTCCTTAGCTTTCTCTTCTCCTCCCTCAATACATAAATACATACATACATATACATAATACATAGATATATAGATACATACAGTATACATACATGCATACATACATACATAGATACATACATACATTCATACATACATACATAGATACATACATACATTCATACATACATACATACATGCATACATATATATAGATGTGTGTGTATGTGTGTGTGCATCCGTGTGTGTGTAGTGTGTGTGTGTGTGTGTGTGTGTGTGTGTGTGTGTGTGTGTGTGTGTGTGTGTGTATGTGTGTGTGTTTATGTGTGTGTGTGTTCGTTCCTTGATTTAACGTCTTTTCACTATAAGTGATATTAGACGGGTAAAAATGGCATGGAGGATGAATTTTTTTTTGGGGGGGGGGAGGGGGGAGGGGACAGAGGGGAACAGAGTAAGAGACGGAAAAAAAATTAAAAGGAATCGGCAAAGTTTTTAGAAAAAGGATATGGATGAATAGAGAAATGAAACTAGAACAACGCTAACATCAAATGTAAAAGAAAACATCGTCATAAAAAACAAAACAAAACAAAATAAAATAATAATAATTAAAATAATAACCTTAAAGTAACGCATTAACAGGACTGTGAACCAATGATTCTGAAATTTTAACTAACAGAACTTGATCTGATATTACTTCTTTAAAATGCTTTTCAAGATAGTTTCCTTGTGTAAACATCTTTGGTAAGAAATAACGAAGCTTTCTGCAGTAAAACAAACAGTGATACAATGTGAATTGTTCACCGCAAATACATAAAACGTTTTTACAATATTTAGTTTTCAAAGCGTTCATTTGAATACGAAAATATGTGGTAACAATTGATCTCAAATGATATAACGAAGAATACTGCATTTTTTTACAGATATTTTGAACTGAAAGTTTGATTCTTTTTTGGGACACAAATTTTTCATTTAAATGTTCATGAAATCGAATCCATGATGCTAATTCTAGCGAAGTTGTAAGCTTCTTTTACCGAGGTGTTAACATGTAATTCTATGGAATTTTCAGAATTGAGTGCACCGGATTTAGCTGCTCTGTCAACTACGTTGTTGCCGTGAAGACCAACGTGAGAAGGCACCCAGCATAAACTGATTTCCGAGCCATTTATCTTTAAACAGTGTATTAGATGATTTGCCTCAATTATTAAATCAGGTCTTGTGTCTGTATCAAAAGACTGTAAGGCATATAATACAGATTTTGAATCAACAAAGAGAACTACTTTGAAAGACACAGGCCGAAGGCTTATTAAATAATGCAACGCTTGAACAACAGCGACCAGTTCTGCTGTATATATAGATACATTTGCCCCAATGAAAAAAGACTTTTTAATGTTAAATTTTGGAACATAAAACGCTGCTCCAGCGCTCTGATTTGCTAAGACTGACCCATCGGTAAAAATGTGGAGGTGGGTACGGTACTTTTCATCGATGTGTTCACAAGCTGTGGATAGCGTAATGTTGACGTTATCATCTTTTTTAACGTCTGCATAATCGAGATCAAACGTGGCCTTTAGCATTTCCCATGTAGGGATAGGCGTTAACGTTGGTTTCTCGGCTATTTCATCCATAGTTATGTTGGATTGTTTGATCAGGTCAGATATGTAAGTTGCGGTTGTAATTTGTGATGAAATGTTTTTTGCTCGTTTTGGAAAGTCAATATCAGACCTGATTTTAATTTCTTTGCTCACAAAATTATTCGCTTGTGAAGTAGTTCTAATTGCAAACTTTGCTGTAGCTAGCTCACGATGGTTGTTTAGAGGTAGAATTCCAGCAGCTTTGTACGTTACCAGAGTAGAAGCATGAGTTGGTACACCTAGTGCAATTTTAAGACTTTTGCAGTCCAAGTTCTGAATCTTTTTTAGTAAATATTTAGATGCATTGAAAAAAACTTCTTGCGCGTAGGATAATTTAGACCTGACCAGCGCTGTTGACAGATGAATCAGTATATTTGTATCCATTCCCCAGGGTAATTTGCTTATTATCTTTAGAAAATTTAAGGGTTTTTCGTGCTTTTGTTAAAATATAATCAAAATGGACATTCCAGCTTAATTTCGACGTGATGTAAACTCCCAGAAATTTTACGACCTGTTTGTAATTTAACACTTCACCAAGCAATTTGAAAGTAGGTAAGTTATTTGAGTTACCACCAGGATCAAACAGCATCATGTTAGTTTTTTTCTGCCGACAATGACAGACCATTTTCTAACATATAGTTTCCATGGTTATCAAGATCAATTTGATACAATTTCCTGATGTAATTCCGTGTTCTCTGTGGAGTTGTCTTTTTTAAAGTGATATTCATCCAAGTACATATATCATCAGCATACTGTACTAAAACAACACGATTTGAAAGAGCTTTAGGAAGATCCTGTATAAGGATATTAAACAAAATAGGTGCTATCACTGAACCTTGTGGAATCCCCATGTCGAGGTGTCGTGAAGTAGAATAACTAGCTCCCACTCTAGCCCATATTGTTCTATTAGCTAAAAAAGATTTAATGTAATTGTACATATTGCCAGATAAACCAACAGATTTTAACTTGAACAATAGACGTTTATGCCAAACTTGATCGTAAGCTTTTTTTACATCAAAGAAAGTAGCTAAAACACTTTTTCTGCGGGACAAACTGTTGTTTGATCTGAGTTGTAAGTTTAACCAGGTGTTCACTGTGGATCTCCCTTTTCTAAAACCCGCCTGGTTTACCGGAATAACATTATTTTTATCACAGTAGTGTAAAAGTCTGTTTAAGATCAATCTTTCCATTAGTTTGCTCGTGTGGGACGTCAAAGCAATGGATCTGTAACTGTTTTTTATCAGTTTTCGATTTTCCTGCTTTTAATATCGGTATAACTATAGACTTTTGCCAGATTTGTGGTACAGTTCTGCTAACCCAGCATTTCTGCAGAATTTTGTGTAGGAAAATAAGATAGTTTTCAGGGAGATGTTTAATCATTTCAGTCGAAACTGCATCAACACCTATATATAGTTTTCAGGGAGATGTTTAATCATTTCAGTCGAAACTGCATCAACACCTACCGAACTCGTTTTGTTGTGTAGAAACAGTATTGTGTTTTTTAGCTCTTCTAAGGTGATTGGAGAATTAAACCAGAGATCATTCTGAGGTATTGGATCAGTGTAGATTGGGTTGTTATCTTCCATTTCTCTGTGATGTTTGCAGTCTGGAGATAAACCTTCAACTTTACTTTTTTAGCAAATAATTCCACAAAAGTTTCTGCTTTGTCCATGTCTGAAGGAAATGTGTTACATGTTTCTATTATTATCGGACACCTTTGTAGGTTGGTTCCATTCTTCATTTGATTCATTTTCGTCCAGACTTTATGGAAATCTTTGAAATCTGAAATTTGTTTTGTGCAGAATGATGCCCAATAATCTTTCTTTGCTTCAGCGATGATTTTGTTACATTGGATGTTAGCATTTTTCATTTCCACATGATCTTCAGGTTTCCGGCTTTTGATGTAGATTTTGAATTTCTCCCTTTTATATTGAACTGCTTTCTCACATGCCTCTGTCCACCAAACATTACCCAATCGATTATTCGATCTAGAAGTTTTGAGTTTCGGAATTGATACGTCTGCAGCGGCTAGAATTGACTCTTGGAATTTAGAAAACATAATGTCTACATTTTCACTTTCATAATGTCTGTAATCCTGATTAGCAAGAGCAGTTCGAAATAAGGACCAGTCTGCACGCTTGTAATTATATTTTGGAATAATATCAGGAGAGCTGTCTTTCATCCTGATGATTTTGTCAGTTATGGTTTGATGATAGGTAGATGATCGCTTCCCAAAGTGTCTCTGTGAGTTTCCCAGGTACAGGATGGTGCTAATTCTGGTGATATCAGAGACAAATCGATGGCTGTCGCCCTGTGTTTGGAGACATCAGGGATCCTAGTGACACTACCATCATTTAGAAGGTAAAGCGAACTATCAACGATATTTTCTACCAAACGATTGCTCGTAACAGTAGAACAGTTCTTTTCCAAAATGGGGAGTGGGAATTAAAGTCTCCACCTATTAGCCATTTACCACGCTGCTGATCTTGGATAGTGCGCGGCCATTCTGTGTTGTGGTCATTTGGACCTGTTGGCAGGTACACTGACAAAACGTTGATGTTTAAAGAATTGCTTAATTGGTCAGTGGCAGTACAAGCGTGCAAATCGTCGCTTGATTTCAAAACTGGAGAAGTAAGTAAGCAGTATTGTAACTCTTTGAGTATACATGTATATATCGCGGTGGATACCTTCTTCCCGTGATTCCCACATTCATAGACTGGAGGATAGTAATAATTGGGGAAACTGGGAAGCTTGGTTGCGACAACATTCATCGACTGCAGAATCAAAACTTCACATCTATTTGATGTCAGGAAATGCTCCAAATATGCCGAATTGGTGGAAAGGGATCTACAATTCCATTGCAAAAACTTGACTTGGGATTGCTGTCGCATTACTGATACTGGTTTATCTCCAACTTTCTATTGACTGTTATTTATGGACGATAATAATGAATACTTTGATTTTCTGTGTACAGGAGAGATGGACAGAAAGAAAATTACGCAATTACTTAGACTACGAAGTAAAGATAACAAAATTGTAGCAAAACGATGAAATGAAAATTATATAGTCAACGTATAAATAACTTATTGAGGAGATATTAGATTACAATGAATAACAAATAACCAATAATCAAAATAATAGCATACACGTCTTCAAATGTACAGAGTGTATAGTCTGACTGAGTCTTGATAGTCGGATTAAAACCTGGTTATTGTTTGCTTTCAGCAGAAGAAATGTCAGAGATGACGCAGAAAAAGTCCTGTGACATGAACGTTAAGAATTGTATATGTAATACAGTTATATCAAAACATATTATACGGCCATCATGGTACGTAGTTGTCGAAAAGGTGGTACCGTCCTCTGGAGAATCTGGAAGGGTGTAGATGCTGCTTCCTCTGGTAGTGGGGTGAATGTCATCTTTTAGAAATTGTTGAGTGGTACGAAGGTTCTCATGTGATACTAAAGAAATATTTTTCATATCAACAAGTTCAGCAGATAGTAAAGCGTTGAGCAGATTTCGTTGAACCTCCATTCGGGCCTGCCGTGCAGGGGCAACCTTACTAACGACTAATTTTGAATTAGGATGTTCTTGTGCTATTTGTTTTATGCCTGAAGCGAGATGTTTAGTTGTTGCAGCGAGATCTTTGCTGTTCAAATCATGCACGCCACAATGAAAAACAAAACAGTCTGCAGTATCGTCACATTTGGAAAGGGCCATGTCTAATGAGCTTTTAATGTCATGAGGGGCGGTCACAGGGCACGAGTCTCCTTCGAAACCGTAAGATCGTCCCAGTCTTCTCGAGTTGACACCTCTCAACACAGAGTCGTGGACAGTGATAACATACGGAAGATCATGGTGCTTTTTATCTTGTTTTGGAATATCTTCAGAGCGTGATGTTGTATGGTTCGGATGTAAAATGACGTCTTTAGCTTGTGTGACGTCATGACGTTGTTCTTTCTTGTTTTTGTGTGTGTGTGTGTGTGTGTGTGTGTGTGTGTGTGTGTTGTGTGTGTGTGTGTGTGTGTGTGTGTGTGTGTGTGTGTGTGTGTTGTGTTTGTGTGTGTGTTTGTTTGTGTGTGTGTGTGTTTGTGTGTGTGTATACACACATATACCACACACACAGTAAGTCTTACTGTAATCACGGGCACTAAACTCAATGAACAGGAACAGTTACGGAAAATTGTGCAAATCAACCGATACGTTTAGATGTGTTATTTTTCAAGAAATGCAGTGTTAGAAATTGAGAAAATAGCCAACAAGGGGTGCACATGGCTTATTGTTACTGTTATTTTTGTTTAAAGCCCAGTCGACTGTGTAGAGCCATATCAGGGCTATAACTGTTTCAAAACACATACAATAATTCAACAGGAAAAAAAAAGGAAAATAAAGTAAAGGACACATATAAAATATTCATGCACATAATTTAAAGGACACATATAAAATATTCATGCACATAATTTAAGGAGATGTCCCTGGCACTGATCACTCCATCTAGATTTATTGCAAAGGGGATTTAAAAAATATACCCGAATACAAATTTAAACAATACTAAGGACACTAAAACATGTATAACAACAGGCCTAAATTACCTAATATTGCTTCGGCATTTCTCATTTCCCTAAAGCCAGAAATGCACTTAATACATGTACCCAACTATCGATCCAACTATCTCTCTCTATCTCTCTCACGCACACAAACAGGTGTCACAAATGTAACAAAAGATGTGGATATTGTAGCACACACACACACACACACACACACACACACACACACACACACACACACACACACACACACACACGCACGCACGCACGCACGCACGCACACACACACAAAACACACACACACACACACTCTCTCTCTCTCTCACACACAAAACAAGTGTGCAAGAAAGAATGCAACTTCCTCCCTCAAGCACATAAGCATACCAGCATACAAAGTTTGGAGTGTGGAGTCTGAAAGTTGTTCAAGACGAATTGATCCCACTTAGACAATACCATATGCCCTCCACCCAAAATCTGCCAGCAATGAGCTGTACTAAGCTCTATCAGTCTATGGGTTGGCTAGGTCTTGAAAGGAGGAATGGAAGACAGATCTCGTGAAATACGATAGGCTGACAACACCAGAATGATTGAAACAGTAAGATGGACTGCCAACGGGCCTGTTTTTATGTTGCATGCTGGGACTGAAGTCTAAATATCGGAAACTCGAGACCAGAAGAAACACATGAAACGAAGAGTGTTCTTTAACCGCAGAAGCTGCACGTGGAAATCTATATTTAGAAAGTTGTCAGTCACATGAGCAAATACGCAACATGGCCGCTTCCAGTTGGGTTCAGCTGAATAGAAGCGGGTGCAAAGTAGCTGTACAAACAGAAACGAGACGCAGATTCATCCTTGTGCACCTGTGAAAAGTGATATCGTGCATTGAGGATAAAAATGACGTCGGTTAAAGTAGCTGTCCGTGTGAGGCCCCTGAATCAAAGGTGAATATGTTTCATTACTAGCACATTTTGGGAATTGATGGTTGAATCGTTTTCTGTTTCTGCTTTCTTTGTCGCTTTGTCACAGTTTGTGCACTCAGCTTTCACAGGTTAGAACCCATATCTCTTGGGCCGTTGACATAATATTGACCAATCGTTTTACGTAAAGTAGCGAACACGAGACTATCTATCTACCAGCTTTACCCAAACCCCCACAACGAACACAACGAAAAAAAAAAAAAAAAAAAGGTCAGATTGTCGGTAGCCTAACACCCATCTTCAGATCTTGACATAGTTGCACTTGTAACTGAGCCCGCAGGGAACACCCGTTCCGAATATGTTTTATGGTTACGTCACACAGCTTTTTATTTGTTTTTTGTTTAACGATTTTGGTGCTGTGAATAAACAGTTACGAGTGATAGCTTGAAAGTTTTTCAACAAGCATGTTATTATATATAATTCGGATGAAGGGAGTGTGTCACTCTGTGTGTGTGTGTGTGCGTGTGTGTGTGTGTGACTGATGATGAATCAATCCATGAGTTAAAGTGTAGTGTGTTGTTGCAGAGGACAGGGATAGTGTTGTGTGTTGTGCACTGTGACAGTTATAGATTTGTCAGCTGCTGATGACTCAGCCTTATACATCGTTGATCTGCTCCCCTAATCTATAAAATAGAAATGCAGGGTCACAGTTTTACTTGAAGAACTGACTTCACAGGATGGCCACACAGTGTTGTCAAACAGCCAGAACAAATACACAATATATGTATATTTGAGATACACTACTTGAACACAGAAGAAAGAAGTTATTCTAGTTTCTTGGTTAGGGTGATGCTGTACACATATTTGAGATACACAACTTGAACACAGAACAAAGAAGTTACTCTAGTTTCTTGGTTAGGGTGATGCTGATGTCATTTTTCAACTACATTTCAGTTTATGAATTAAGGTCACTAAGCGCAGACAATACTAAGAAAAAAAAAATCTAATCATGCACACTGCATACAAACATTTGAGGAGTGCAAAACTGATAAGATCATTTTCAATAGAATACACATGTGCTTGTGCAATGTACATGCATGTACATGAACACACACGCACACACGCACGCTCACACACACATACACACACACACACACACACATACACACACACACACACACACACACACACACACCACACACACACACACACACACACACACACACACACACACATCACTCAGAGCAACAACAGCAACAACAACAACAACACACACATGGACACATGCACATTCAAACACATGCACAGACATGCACTCTCACCACCACACTCCACACACACAAATAAAGACACAAATGCAACATGCTGGTATGTAATGTTTACAGACAGACAGACAGGCATGCACGCACAAATTATTGTACCAGGTTAGTGAAAGTTTGCATGTGTGGTTAGTTGTGAACACTGAATTAATTATGATAGAACTAATGCAGTGTGTATTAAATCATAATAATAGTAATTAGTATATAATATAGTGTGTGTAGGGCCTATATGTATGTACCACTATGCCACTATGTTACCCTCATTGGGGATGCTGGGGACTCTTTCAGTGTAAATAGTATCCTCACTTTCAGGAAATGCTGTATGAGAAATTTCCTCTTTTCTGTCACTTTCTTTGTTTCTGCCTTATTCCTTTGCTTTCTGTAATTTCTTCCTATCATTTTCTGCCTTGCTGGTCCATTCACTGGTATGTGTTCAGTAAAGTCTTACATACTTTCTCGAAGGATTGATAATTGTGTACATGTATGTGATGTATAAAGTGTGTTTTTGGTTCTAGGGAAATGTGATGTGCAGAAACAGTTTTAGGTAATGTAGGCCTGTTTTATATATATATATATATGTTTTAGTATCCTAATTAATGTTTAAATATGTATTCAGTTGTTTTTTTTTAAGCCTCCTGTGTGATAAATTGGACGGAGTGGTCAGTGCCAGATATATATCCTTTGATTATGTGCATGAATGCAGTGATATCTGTGCTTATTTTTCTTTTCCATTGTTCCTTTTCTTGACGTATTGTGTATGTTTTGAAATGGCTATATCCCTGATATACCTTTATGCTGAGAGTAACAATAAAACTGTATCACAGTTGGTTTGTGTGTGTGTGTGTGTGTGTGTGTGTGTGTGTGTGTGTGTGTGTGTGTGTGTTAATAGAAGTATCTGGGTGTGTAAATACATATGTGTATTTGTTGTGTGTGTGTGTGTGTGTGTGTGTGTGTGTGTGTGTGTGTGTGTGTGTGTGTGTGTGTGTGTGTGTGTGAGAGAGAGAGAGAGAGAGAGAGAGTGTGTATAAACTAACAGATTAATGAAATATTCCAAAATTGAATAAATTTACTGAAAATTGAAATAGCTACAGGTAGTACAGTTCACTTGCACTAAAATAAGATAATAAAAAGTCTGATGATTAATGAAAATCAGTCAAGATTAGCCTTCGTTTAGAAAAAATACTTTTTTTTAAAACTTATTGACTTGTTCATCCATTCCTCATTTCCTGCATCACAATTTTTTTTTTTACTTTTGCTTATGTAAAATGTAGAGCTTCATAGATCTATAGATTAGAACCAAATAGCATGACACTTACTAAAGAAGCCCTACAGGTTTAACATCTGAAAACGCACAGATAATGGAATAAAACAAACTTGATTTTCAGCTCTGTCTTTTGTTTTAATTGATTGATTGATTGATTTTAGAGGTTTGTATTTTTCTAAAGAGGTGGAATCAGAGAATGTCTGTGCACAAGGAGATCTGCATGTTTCAGTTTATGTCTTGGATCAGAGTATCCCAAAACAAAACATTTTTCCATATACTATGATATAGCCTAAATGATCTCGGTTATAATGACAAGGTAAAATAAATGTGGATGATTTATTACAGTCCCAAGAGTGGGAACGGAGGGTTGTTTCCTTTGTAAATGGTACAGACAGACAGAAAGACAAAAACAAGCAAACAGACCTTTTACTTAACAGAATAAACTGTATCATTGTATGGTACAAAATACAAAACAAAACAGAAACCTTTGCGGAAAGGAAAAAAAAAACTGGAACAAAAAAAGAATGCTGTGGGTTGATGGGGGGGGGGGGGAGGGAGGCAGCCTAAATGACGCTCAAGTCAAGAACTGATTCAATGCATGTTTAGTAACTCACTAACTGTGTAGTCAGCATTAGACCAGAGAAGTCTTCAAAGTGATCTAAGTTGATATCATAATAATGACAGAGTGAAGCCTAGTACTGTGAGTGTGACACACATATTTAGTCTGTTCAGCATTAGAATAGAGAAGTCTCTAGATGAATCTGTATGATGAAGTGGTTATGCAGTGGACTACTGAGTGGGAGGTAGTGGGTTCAAATCTCCGTTGGTAGTAGGATTTTTCTGCTCTGACTGGTCTCTACCCAGAGTTGAGTGTGCGTTGAGCTCATTTGGAAGACTGGGACCACACAGTCAGATTCCAGCTACTTTACATGTACATCATTTAGAGTGTTGGTCTTATTTCCTGACCACCAGTGCACGTGTCTGTATCTTGCAGACCTAGTTGACAGAAGGGATATTATATGTTATTATACATTATATGTTATTAGAGTACAGCTCTGGTACAAAGTCTCAGTCCCAGATGGAACTCAATGACATCGTGATATCTTCAGTTATTCTAGTTTTTTCGTTGTCTTCTTTCATTTGCCATCTGCATGATCAGGCCACATCTGAAAAATGTTTTTTTTTTTGCTCCCAGTTTCTGCTTATTACCGTGGAAGATCACAGGGACAGGTGGGTGCAATGGACGAACTCCATTTGGTTCGATAAACATTCTTCCTTTGTTCGCAGTCCATATGGTCAGGCCACATCTGGCGATGAATGTTCCCATTATTTCTAGTTCCTGCAGGCTGCCAGGAAGTTTGGTGGTCAGACGAGTTGTAGTTACCATGCCTTCTGTCATTTCATATAACAGAGATGACATTGCAATGTAAACATTCATCTGTCTGGTCCTCTTGACCACAGTGGGCTGAAGGCATCTTCTGATGCTCATGATGGTGTAGTCATTTGCGTTAAATACAAGATTGCCTACTACCATGCTTTGTTAGAAGGTGCCTACAGGCATGGTACTTCTGACTTAACCAAAAGACCTACCCTCTGTGACTGCAGGGGGATTATGGGGATTGTTTGTTAGAAGGTGCCTGTGGGCGTGGTACCTCTGACTTAGCCAAAAGACCTACCCTCTGTAAGCGCAGGGAGATTAGGGGATTATAGTATTGTGGAGATTGTTCCAGATTCTGTAGCCCTTCATACCTTGATCGTCATCATGGTAATCTCAGTTTTGGTTTTCTCTACCTATTTCATGCTTAAGGTGAATGCAGGTTGGGGTCTCCTGTGTCAGTGGTTCATGGAGTCTGTTGTTGATAGTCTTCTTACTGGGAGGTCTCACACTGTGACTTAGTCTGGCTCTGTGACTCTGCAATTGCTGTCATTAGTAGGGTATGTAGTGGGCAGTGTCTTTTGTAAGTTGGATCAGAACAGGCACTACTGAAAGCCACTAAATGATCCAGCAACAGTGTAGGTTCTCCTCTGGCAGGTGACCCCATCGGGGCTTCACATCTCTGGCTCCCATGTGGTTCCTAACACCAGGACTTTGACTGAATGATCTTGGGGTTGGTGATGTGTTATGGAGCTGGAATAAGCAGTGTGGGATCAGAGCCACTGAAGTGTGGCAGAAGTTGAGACAGGAAAAAACAACAACAAAAACAAACAAACAAACAAACAAACAAACAAAAAACTTACAAACAAGAAAAACAACACCAAAATGGTCAAGTCATTCTATGATCTCCCTTTTTATACATATATGTCAATGAAAACAAAGAAAATGTTTGTTTCTGATACAGTCATTTCAGATTTCTTATTGCAGTGTTCTGCGCAGTAAATCTGAAATATGTCTAATTCTGTCTGTTGCAAGAGAAAATCAAACAGCCTCAATTTGTTGAAGTGAGATCATCTTCTGTGTCACTCTTCCATCTCATCAGGAGAAAAAACTAAACGAAACAAACCCATAAAATTTCCTTAAAAAGTTTTAGATTTTAGTTTTACACCACTCTGAAGAGTGCAGTGAATTGTCAAAACAACATCATTTTATTTGTTGTCATGTTTCAAAATGAAATGAAGACACAGGCTATTTCCATGATTCTGCACATTAATGGCTGGTTATGTCTTTGGAACAGAGATCCAGACAAAGAACATGAGTTTTTTCCCTTTTCTGAGCATGGAATAAATTCATTGAAATTTTTGGAAATGCTTTTAGATATTATATATATATTAAGAACAAAAGTTGTTTGGGACTGTCATATACCTGCTTTCCCATCTGTATGTATTGAAACATTCACTTTTGGCAGAAGTGAAATGCTTAAAACCACACACTTGCTGTTCTGTGGTGATATTCTCTTTACTCTTAGGCCAAATATTGCACACAACAAACACATATTGAAGTAAAAAAATTATATAACTACAGGAAACAACTTTTGTTTTTAAACTTGTAGTATATGTATATTCCTTACATTTTTGACAGTTTTTATTTTATACAGCGTAATCATTGAATATCACTGTGAATTTAAAATGTTTCGTATGAAATAAAACTTGATGTGCACAGAGGGCATTTGTAGAACGTCACAACTTTTGGAAACAGATTTTATATTGTGAGAAGTTCCTGAGAAAGTGCTGTTCACATGCCTTTCTTGGAAAGTGCTGATTTTAGGTGTGTTTCAGATCTGTGTGACCTTGACCTTGGTGCCTTACCTTTTGAAACTTACCATTTCTGACCTTTAGCATGTCATCTTTGACCCAAATTTGGTAAAGACCCATGGATCCTTTAAAAGAGAAACAAATTCGTGCCCACACATTTTGTCATATTACACGACAGACAACAACAGACGACAACAGCACAACAACACCACCACAGCACGCACGCACAGCACCACCACACCACCACCACACACACACACACACACACACACTTATTCTCATGGAAGACTTATCAAGACACCTCTCACCTAGATTCTGTCTCTTCTCTGAATATCTAGTTTAGTAGAGTGGAGATTGAAAAATGGATGCCTTACGTCAAGATTGAAGACTGACAGACAGAGTGATGCGAGGTGTAACATGTACTGATGTAGTGATGTACATTGATACATTCAGCCAGTGTGACTGATCCAGTATGTAACACAGCTATTCAGCATTATCCTGAAGAAGTCTTTTCTGAGAAAAGCCACGAAGGAGACGCATGTTTGAGAAAGGCAAGACTTATTTCTAAGAATGTGAATTTTGCTGAAAACTATGTCAGCATAGTTTGTCCCTGGTGCAGAACATTTAAGTGAGATAATCCTTTCGTTTGATTGAAGCTATTGTATTTGAAATATATATTAGAAGTAATGGCATGGTGGACACAGACACACTCAGATAGACAGACACAGACAGAAGACAGATCACTAAGATCAGACAGACAGACAGACAGACAGACAGACAGACAGATACAGAAGACAGACAGACAGACACACAAACACACATGCATGCGTGCATGCATGCACACAGGCACGTGCACGCACACGCACACACATGTAGCACACACACACACACACATACACACGCTCTCTCTCACACACACACGCTCTCTCTCACAGTCACACACACACACATACATGCTCTCTCACATACATACATACACATGCATGCACTCACACACATATACACAAACAACGCATGCACACACACACACACACACACACACACACACACCACACACACACACACACACACACACACAACACACACACACTACACACACACGCACACACGCACACACACACATGCACTCTCTCTCTCTCTCTTATATAAGTTTAGTAGAGTGAAGAGAAAAATCTGGATCCTGCCAAGAATCATGTGATTTTTTGTTCTTGCTTCCCAGTCTGGTACTGTCAGCATTGGGTCACCATTACCATGATCTAAATATGAAAAGATCCTGTCATCTGACGGTAGTGTTGACTGAAACTGTGAGGAATTTGAATTCTGAAACCTGACAGGACTTAGCTTTGAATTTCCTGACTTAAATGCATGTACTATTGATAGCCAAGTGTTTTGGACGTGGGATTTTCCTGTTGAGAGGTATGATTTTGATCCTGGTTGAGTGGCAGGGTAAACACAGGAATTTTTCTGATCTCCAAGGTCAGCATAAGTGCAGCCCTACTTGTGCCTGGGCCCTTTTTGTGTGTTTCCCATGTAGAACATCAGATATGCACACTAGCGATCTTGTAATTACATACATGTAAGCGTGTCGTTTGTCAGTGTACAGTGGCTTTTGTCTTAGGGAAGTAGAAATGCCCAGTGCGCACATCCACCAAGACAAAGTATGCAGACAGCACTCAAACGTAACGCCTGTTCAACATGGGCCAAAGAGTGTGCATGCATACATACATCTGAGAAAATGTTGCTTGGAATGAAAAAACAGAACAAAACGAAACAACAAACAAAACAAAACAAAAAACAAACAAGCAGACTGACCAAAAATTACACGAACAAAACAGCAAAACAAACAACCAAAAAAAAACAAAAACAAAAATAGGAAGACCAGCAACATCAGAAGAATTTTACCCTTGGCGATAGGGATTAGGGTGTAGATGTAGGTGAGAGTGAGGAGTGGAATTGACTTCGTTAAGTTAACATTGTCATTAATGACCATTGGATATAAAAACCAACCAAACTAAAACAAAACAAAACAACCCCCCAAAAAAACAAACAAAGACACAACAAACAAAAGTGCAAACAAACAAAAAAAAACAACAACAAACAAAGACTGTCCAAGTCGCTGCTTTTTTCAGTTTTGGTTTAACAAGCTAATGAACCATTGGGCACATTGCAGTGGCCACATTTTAGCTGGCTCACTTGATGGAGCCATGAACTCAAGATCTGGTGTTTTGAATCAGTCCCCTGGAGCCCGCTTCATAAAACCTGATTTGATCACTACACATTTGAAGCTCCCATCAATCTGGTGGTGTCAGTTTTTTTGCTTTTGGTTTGTTTTTTGTTTTGGGTTGTGTCATTTCCCCCCCCCCCCCCCCCCCCCCCCCAATGGTCATTAGTGAAGTGTTAATATAGTCTTGGTTAAAAAAAGTGTGAATATGAAAATGAATTTGAAGCAAGGGTGAGGGGATGGGCGCCACCCTCGTGGTGCTGGCCCCTGGAAAAGTTGAGGTCTCTTGTCACCTCACTCCCTTACGATTCCAGTTACGGAACTATCTAGGTAGGACCATGATCTGGCCAGCTCATGGGTTTGTGTGCAGGCTTAAGGCTTGTGCTGTGATCATTTTGAATCTTTTTCATCACATGGCACCTATGAAGGTTAATGCATTTTTAATTCATTGGGAATGCAGAGATGTCATGTTGAGAAATTGAAACTGAAACTGAAACTGAAACCCCACACCCCATTTCTAAACCTCCCAGCAAATCACAGGGCTCTGAACAGGGTCAAGGAATCTGCCAGATAATTAGTCAGATTTGAATGGAGGGCATAGGGTACAAGTGTAATGAATTCTTTTAACCCTTTGACTACTGCACCCTGTCTACCAGCCTCTTGCATTGTCAGCCATGCTAGCAAAGCAAAGACTTAACCCTTTGACTCCTTCACCCTATCCACCAGCTTCCTGCAGGAAGCTGGTGGATAGGGTTAGGGAGTCAAAGGGTTAAGTTTTTGCAGTTGGTGGATAGGGTGCGGGAGTCAAAGGGTTAAAACAAACTCTGAAGTCAAAACCTTGAGATGGGACAGGACGCATTATGAGTTGGGAATGGGGAGTGAGGGGAGGGACAGGTGTGATTTTGGTCGACAGCTGGCCACAACAACACTGATCGATACTCCTTGCATTCACAGAATATGGATCTGTCATTTCTATGTCTTGCCTACAGGATATTATATATATATATATTATAACTTTCTGCATTGCAGCAGTTGGGATATGAATTAATTATAGAATTTAAAGAGTAGACAAATGATAAATCTATAAAACATTTTCAGTACGGAGTGTGCGTTGCAGCAGCTGGGATTGTGAATTGATGAATAGGATTTAAGTTAGTAATTCAAGTATGAGTTTATAAATGAACTGAGTTGCCAAAACTGTGTGATGTGTACATGAACAATTACTGGTAGTTATATGGACCAGTTCTCAGAATGGTCACTTATTGGGGTATAGAGATATTATATCACGAACAAAATGCTCTTCCATGAGTATATCAACTGCTACTGGAAAATCGAGGATTCAGTATTAAAGGGAGTGGTGATGGAGCCATTTGAGAAGAGAGTTAAGAGACACAAAATTTCTGCTTTCCTTAGCAACCTATTCTATTTCACAAACTTAGTGAGTGATAGATAAAGTGGTTCTGCACTACATACTAGCTATTTCGCGAGCTATCAACGGTATTGCGATAGCTGAGGCCTGTACGGTTTCATGCTAATTAAAGCTCAAACACGCATTACGGAAAAATCTGCACATTTCGATGGTTATCACTTTAAATGTTATTTTAACATCTCAGCCAATTCACTTTATCTTTGCCATATTAATAGATGAATGGTCAGCAATGTGTAGAAAAATCTCAAATCACCAGTCGACTCACCTTTTCGACCTATTCGTCACAGTGCGATTGACCGTTGCAGAACTAATATTTTGTCATGAATTATGAAAACTGTTTGATATATTTGATATATTTTGTCCGCTAATGTCTGTTTTTGTTAAACAATTAGATAAACATTATCATGAAAATTGGCTGTTCTTTGGCTTTGAAACATTGACGCTATCAATATCATGTTTATTTTTGATGTGATTGCTGATATTGACAGATTTATTAAGTTAGGTATTTTACATAATTTATGTATTTATTTTGTGGTCTGTTTTTCTTTGCTACTACTGTAGCAGTAGCCTTATGTCACCAATGCCCGCTCACCAGTACCCCAACACACCCACACTTGTTTTGTCACAGTCACCCACGTATCAAGAGTTCACTGAACAGTTAGTGTCAAGTTGCTATGAAAGCCCACTTCACAGATCAGAGGAGATATGGTATTGCTGTCAGATCGTTTTCACTGCAGACCATTTTGATGGCCTGTTCTCATTTGGCCCTTTGACTCCTCCACCCTGTCCACCAACAGCAAAAACTTAACCCTTTGATTCCCTCACCCTATCCACCAGTTCCTGCAGAAAGCTGGTGGATAGGGTGAGGGAATCAAAGGGTTAAGTTTTTGCTTTGCTAGCATAGCTGACAATGCAGGATACTATTACTAGTGAACAAGATGCGGGAGTCAGAAGGGTTACATACAGGTGGGCCGGTTGGATCTTTTGATACAGCCACTGACACAGCATCTGATATCCTTAGTTCAGTTCCAGCCTGCAACATTAAAAACTGCCCTGTTTGTTACCAGTGTTAATGTTTTCATCATGCTGTTAGTGTCAGTTTTTTTTTCTTTTTCTTTTTCTTTTCTTTGCTTTTTTTTTTAAATAGATCTATCACACTTAAGGAGATTTCTTTCTGTGTTCACCATTTTTTTTGGTATATATACTTCCCTCTTTTTGTACACCACCTTATTAGCCACAGAAGCAGGCACAGTTTTTACAATGCTACATGATGATGTGATGAAGATGATAATAATCTTGATGCTATCGAGTTCCATTTAGGTTTGAGACTATATGATACACAGCACAGCACAGCACAGCACAGCACAGCCCAGCCCACCCACAACACAACACAACACAACACAACACAGCCCAACACAACACAACACAACACAACACAACCCCAACAGACAACATGACATAAGAAAATATGACAAGACAAGGCAAGACAAGATGACATGACACAACATGACATACACATGCACAGCACAGCACAGCACAGCACAGCGCAATACAACCTAATCTCACACATCACAGAACACACCAGCTGGCACAATCCATAACAACACACAACAAATGTGTATTCATTTATTTTTACTTTCACAGAAATCCATAGTTAAGCAAACAAGGAGACATTCCTTATTCTCACTCTACTCTCACCCATCCTCCACAGAAAAAGGAGGAGGTGGTGGTGTTTGTTTTTAGCGTCTTGTATACACATTTTTTTGTGTGTGTGGGTGTGTTTGTGTAATTGAGAGAGAGATAATGGCAATTTGGGTCGAGGATCATGTGCCTAACAGGCTGAGTGGACTCTAGCTCAGCATCCTCTGTGTGTGTGTGTGTGTGTGTGTGTGTGTGTGTGTGTGTGTGTGTGTGTGTGTGTGTGTGTGTGTGTATGTGTGTGTGTGTTTGTGTGTGTATGTGTGTGTGCATGCTGTGTGTGTGTGTGAGTGTGCGAGTGTGCTTGCGCATGCGCACGCGTGTGAGTGTGTGTGTGTGTGTGTGTGTGGTGGTGTGTGTGTGTGTGTGTGTGTGTGTGTGTGTGTGTGTGTGTGTGTGTGTGTGTTGGTGTGCATGCACATTTGCACATGCTCATTATTTGTGTGTTTGTGAATACTTTCATTCATTTAAATACATAAAATTCTTTGGTTCTTTTTTGTTGTTGTTGTTGAAAATGTTCTGTGTGTCAACCTGTAAAGTACAACAAGCATACTTTTGACATGGATATTTTGTGCTGTGTAAGTGAAATTATCATTCTTATCATCATCATCATCATCATCATCATCATCATCATCATCATCATCATCATCATCATCACTACTACTCTACTATACTACTACACTACTACTACTACTACTACCACTACCACTACCACCACCACTACTACTATACATACTACTACTACTACTACTAACTACTACTACTACTACTACTACTACTACTACTAACTACTACTACTACTACTACACCACCCCACCACCACCACCACCACCCAGTCCTGTCATATTTGTGGCAGTGGGGAGTGCTTGCTGTTCTGCATTACGGCAGTACTCTTTCCTAGCAGACATCACCCAATTTTACAATGAAAATTTTGTATCAGTATAGCATAGCTCATTTAATTACAATACAATGCAGTGCTGTGCAGTAGCCTACATTATGATGGAGTATAGTACAGTGCATTGGAATGCAACACAATGCAGTGCTGCAATACAATAAAATACAATGCAGTGCAATATGGTGGGAAGAGGCAGCACAGTGTGTGATACAACACAATGTACTACAGTGCAAGATAATACAAAATAATCATGTTGTACAAAGTAATGCTGTACAGTGCAGTACAATACAAGATAATAGAAAAGTACCAAGTTGTACAATGTAATGCACTACAATGTGGTATAATACAAGATAACATGAAAGAACCTGTTGTACAATATAATGCACAACAATGTGGTATAATACAAGAAACCATTGATACAATATAATGCACTACAGCACTACAGTGTGGAACAATACAAGATAATACGAAAGAACTGTGTGGTGCAATATAACACACTACAGCATACAGTGTGGAACAATACAAAATGATATGAAAGAATCATGTGGTACAATATAATGCACTACAACAGTACTGTGTGGAACAATACAAGATAATACGAAAGAATCATGTGTAGCCTACAATATAATGCACACAGCACTACAGTGTGGAACAATACAAGACAATACAAAAAACCATGTGATATAATGCACTACAGCACTACAGTGTGGAACAATACAAGACAATACAAAAGAACATGTGTATAATGCACTACAACAGTACAGTGTGGAACAATACAAGATAATACAAAAGAATCATGTGGTACAATATAATGCACTACAACAGTACAGTGTGGAACAATACAAGACAATACAAAAGAACCATGTGATATAATGCACTACAACAGTACAGTGTGGAACAATACAAGATAATACAAAAGAACATGTGGTACAATATAATGCACTACAACAGTACAGTGTGGAACAATACAAGATAATACAAAGAATCATGTGGTACAATATAATGCACTACAACACTACAGTGTGGAACAATACAAGATAATACGAAAGAATCATGTGGTACAATATAATGCACTACAACAGTACAGTGTGGAACAATACAAGATAATACAAAAGAATCATGTTGTACAATATAATGCACTACAACACTACAGTGTGGAACAATACAAGATAATACAAAAGAATCATGTGGTACAATATAATGCACTACAACAGTACAGTGTGGAACAATACAAGATAATACGAAAGAATCATGTGAGTACATAAATGCACTACAACATACAGTGTGGAACAATACAAGATAATACGAAAGAATCATGTGTATATAATGCACTACAGCACTACAGTGTGGAACAATACAAGATAATACAGAAAGAATCATGTGGTACAATATAATGCACTACAACACTACAGTGTGGAACAATACAAGATAATACAAAGAAATCATGTGGTACAATATAATGCACTACAACAGTACAGTGTGGAACAATACAAGATAATAGAAAGAATCATGTGTAAATATAATACACTACAACAGTACAGTGTGGAACAATACAAGATAATACGAAAGAATCATGTGATATAATGCACTACAGCACTACAGTGTGGAACAATACAAGATAATACGAAAGAATCATGGTATATAATGCACTACAACACTACAGTGTGGAACAATACAAGATAATACAAATGAATCATGTGGTACAATATAATGCACTACAACAGTACAGTGTGGAACAATACAAGATAATAAGAAAGAACCATGTCGTACAATATAATCCCCTACAACAGTACAGTGTGGAACAATACAAGATAATACAAAAGAATCATGTGATATAATGCACTACAGCACTACAGTGTGGAACAATACAAGATAATACGAAAGAATCATGTGAATATAATGCACTACAACAGTACAGTGTGGAACAATACAAGATAATACAAAGAATCCATGTGGTACAATATAATGCACTACAACAGTACAGTGGAACAATACAAGAAATACGAAAGAACATGTGGTACAATATAAAGCACTACAAACTACATGTGAAGTACAATACAAGATAATTACGAAAAGAATATCATGTGGTACATATAATGCACTACAGCACTACAGTGTGAAGCATACAGCATCAGTGAGAAGTATCATGGTACAATATAATGCACTACACATACATGTGGAACATACAGATAAGTAGGAAAGTAATCATATGGTACAATATAATGCACTACAGCACTACAGTGTAGAGTATCATATGGTACAATATAATGCACTTCAACATACATGTGGAACAATACAAGATAATATAAAGCAATCATAGTTACAGTGTGGAACAATACAAGATAATAGAAAGATCATGTGGTACAATATAATGCACTACACAGTACAGTGTGGAACAATACAAGATAATACGAAAGAATCATGTGGTACAATATAATGCACTAAAGACTACAGTGTGGAACAATGCAAGATAATAAGAAAGAATCATGTGGTCATAATGCACTACAACAGTACAGTGTGGAACAATACAAGATAATACAAAAGAATCATGTGGTACAATATAATGCACTACAACACTACAGTGTGGAACATACAAATAATACAAAAGAATCATGTGGTACAATATAATAGCACTACAACATACAGTGTGGAACAATACAAGATAATACGAAAGAATCATGTGGTGCAATATAACACACTACAGCACTACCGTGTGGAACAATACAAGACAATACAAAAGAACCATATGATACAATATAACACACTACAGCATTACAGTGTGGAACAATACAAGTAATACTAAAAAATTATGAGGAACAATTTAATGCAGTAGAGTACGGTACAGCACAAGATAATACAAAAGAACATAGCAATGCTACATGATACAATACTATGCACTACAGCACAATGAGTGACAATGCAACATACCATACAACCATCACCAAAAGCACAACATAACAAAACCCATCTCAGCTTGACAGTAACTCATCTTGTTAGCACCACGCTAGGGGCACGACACAATACAACACAGCACAGCACAATACAACATAACATGACATGATGTGACATGACATGACACGTCACGACACAACACAACATGCAACACAACACTGCGAAACACAACCGATGTAACACAACGCGACGCAACACAACGCAATGCAACACAACACAACGCAACACAGTTTTGAAATCAAGATTTCTGTACTCACTGCTCACTGAGTATCATTGTTTGTTCCAATCACAGGGAAGATGCCAGCTCAACCATTATTGAAATGGATGGTGTCAAAACCAAGATCACAAACCCAAAGGTAATCAGCAAAGTGAAACTGGAGAGAGAGAGAGGGGAGAGAGAGAAAGAGAGAGAGAGAGAAGAGAAGAGTGTGTGCCAGTGGCTAAACCCTCACTGTGTGTATGCATCATGGAAAACCCCCATTGTGCTATGCATGCTGCAGACCCATTGTGATATGCACCTGCAAACCCATCGCGTATCACACTGCAAACCCATGTGCGTATGCACCATGGCAGACCCCCTCGTGCGTATGCACGCATGCAAATCCATGGCATATGCACATGGCAAACCCCATCATGCATAGCATGCATGGCAGAACCCATTGTTATATCATGAGCAGAACCCATTGTTACAGCATGCAACCCCATTGTGTGTGTGCATGCATGCAGAACCCATTGTGTGTATGCACGCATGCAGAACCCATGTGGTATGCATGCATGGCAACCTCCATTGTGCGTATGCACGCATGGCAACCCTTGTTGTATACACGCATGCAAAACCCATTGTGCGTGTGCATGCATGCAAACCCATTGTGCGTATGCATGCATGGCAAAACCCCCATTGTGCGTATGCACGCATGCAACCAGTGCTCGATGCAACCCCATGGCTAGCAGAGAAACCCCCATGTGCATATAGCAGCAGACATGTGTATCATGGCAAACCCCCATTGTGCGTATGCACGCATGGCAAAACCCCCATTGTGCGTATGCACGCATGGCAGAACCCCCATTGTGTATATGCATGTATGGCAGAACCCCCATTGTGCGTATGCACGCATGGCAAAACCCCCATTGTGCGTATGCACGCATGGCAAAACCCCCATTGTGTTATGCATGATGGCAAAACCCCCATTGTGCGTATGCACGCATGGCAGAAACCCCCATCGTGCGTATGCACGCATGGCAAAACCCCATTGTGCGTATGCATGCATGGCAAAACCCCCATTCGTGCGTATGCACGCATGGCAGAAACCCCCATCTGCGTATGCACGCATGGCAAAACCCCATTGTGCGTATGCACGCATGGCAAAACCCCCCATGCGTATGCACCATGGCAAAACCCCCATTGTGGTATGCATGCATGGCAGAACCCCCATTGTGCATATGCATGCATGGCAGAACCCCCATCGTGCGTATGCATGCATGGCAAACCCCCATTGTGCGTATGCAGCATGGCAAAACCCCCATTGTGCGTATGCAGGCATGGCAGAACCCCCATTGTGTATATGCATGTATGGCAGAACCCCCATTGTGCTATGCATGCATGGCAGAACCCCCATTGTGCGTATGCAGGCATGGCAAAACCCCCATTGTGTATATATATGCATGCAAGGTACAAATATGCACACATACAGTCCTGTAAGTCATGTCAGTGGCTTGCTTATTGACAAACATGAAAACATCCAGCATGTAAACCCACCAAAGATGCAGACTGTGCGCCAGTATAGTGGAATGTGGTCAGCTTGCCTGAAGGCTTGAGCTCTATATGCTTCACTTAAAAATCTGATTATGTGTTAATCAATAAATCCTATAGAGTTTGGAGAAAAACCTTATACAAAAATGAATTATGGTGATAATAATTATAATGTTTAAACCAGCCTGCTGAAAAGTATGTGGTTTTGTTTCAAGCAAAACGTGTCATCAGCTGACGCTAACCATACTGTGGGGAACGAAGTTTCCTCGCAGGGATGGCAGCCCACATGCAGGGATAGCAGCCCACATTTTAAGGGGAAAAAATACTTAGGGAGGGGATGGGGGAGGGTGGTTGTGTTAGAAATTCCAAAAGATCAGATATGCATCACTGATCAATCTATATCTGTATTTGATTAATGTATGCATTTTTTTTTTCTGTAACTTCCTCTTTTTCTGTCTTACCAGTGTGTTCACCGTATGATTTCTCTAGAAATGCTTGCACATTTTTTCTTTGGTGTTATTTCTCTCTTTTGTATCCACCAAAGTTTGAGTACCTGGAGTACGCTAACAGTGCAGCAAACTTATGTTGCCTGTGTGATGTGGGATAACCCACCAGAACAACAGGCATAGAGGCATCTGAACCAGTATGAACATGCCTCAGATGGGTATACAGACCCTTTGTGACCCAGTATGGGAAAACCAGGCTTAAGTACAAAATTGTCATTTTTGAGTTTTTAAATTTCAGAGTGTAAAAATTGACATATATATACTGTATGCTAAAAGCAGAATTAATTTAAATCTCTTATAGTTTTCTTGTGAACTCTTGTTTGAACTTTTGTATTTTTGACAAGCAAAGTAATACACATAAAAGTTTGAAATAAAAAATTTTTTGATGAAAAACAAGAGGCTTTTTATGGTGCTTTTGGTGATAAGATGTGATAAAAGTTTTAGGAAATTGCAGATAAGATACATATGGAAAGATCTCAGTTCCTGTTTTGACCCTGTCCAACGTATGTATAATTTGAAATAAGATACATATGTAAGATCTCATTTGTTCCTGCTTTGATCCTATCCAACAACATGTATAATTGGAGATGAGATACATATGGAAAGATCTCAGATGTTTCTGTTTTGACTCTGTCCAGCAACATGTATAATTGCAGATAAGATACATATGGAAAGATCTCAGTTGTTGCTGTTTTGACCCTGTCCAACTGCATAGATGTATAATTGCAGATGAGATACATATGGAAAGATCTCAGTTGTTCCTCTTTTGACCCTGTCCAACAACATGTATAATTTGAGATGAGATACATATGGAAAGATCTCAGTTGTTCCTGTTTTGACCCTGTCTAACTACATGTATTTTTGTTAGTAGCTTTGACTGTCTGCCTGGGAGTTTAGGTGGGGTTTTCCAGTGTTTGGTCACATTTGATGAAATCAGAATGTAGGTGAGCAAATACCGCTGATTGATATGTGTGATTGATTTGTGCAGGTACCTGAGACAGGTGAGGTGGGTGACCATGGTCGGGATCACCTGAAGCTGAGAGAATTCACCTTTGACCATTCCTTCTGGTCTGCTAACTCTGCTGATGCCCATTTCATCACACAGGAACAGGTACATGTGTACCCATGTGGGGTTGCATCTGTATTAGTAAGTTATCACAGGGACAAGCACATATATGTAGCATCAGTATTAGGAAGTTATCAGAGGAACAGGTACACATGTATTGATGTTTCATAACTCTGTGTTTGTAATTGAGGAACAGGTTCACATGTACTTATGGTTTGTAACATCTCTGCTGATGTTATTGCAGAAACAGGTACACAGTTTGATATATAAGAAGTGTCTATATCGACAAATTATTACAGGAACAGGAACACACATACTGATGTTTAATAACATTTGTGTAAATGCTTTTTTGCAGGAACGAGTATATGTATACTGATGTTCAGTAACATCTGTGTTAATATATTATTACAGGAACTGATTAAACATGCCCTGATGTTTAGTAAAGTCTGTGTTCATGACACAGCAGGAAGAGATTCACACTTGCCGTGATTAATTTTATGTCATACATTCATTATTGCTGAGTTGCTTGTAGTTAATTAGCTATCATATAGTAGCAGGCACAAATACATCACTTTTATTTGCATCTGCGACAGCATATGACATATCTCCTGTGGTTTATATGTTGATAATCACACAGGAGCATGTACACATTTCCTACTGTTGGGCAACTTGTTTAATCAGTACACTTAACCTTGTGTCTGTGTATGTAATGCATGGCCACCACTGAAGAGTTTTACCAGTTGCATCAGACTCGTTTCTTAGCTCATGTATCTTCATAAACTACACCTGGAGGGCACAGATTGTTACAGAACTTCCTTGTGCATTGGCAGACATTCATTTTGCTGCATAACTCTGATGATAGTTTTTTTTAACAGCATGGTTTTGTTGAAATCCTGATGGACTCTGAAAGTGATTTTGATCTAAAAAATGAAGATTTTATTCAATATTCATCGCAAGATATCTCAGACTTGGATGTTGATGAAAATAGCTACATTGGTGCAATTATACAATGAAACCACACACACACACACACACACACACACACACACACACACACACACACACACACACAAATATAAATAGATAGATAGATAGATAGATAATTAGATAGAAGATAGATAGACAGACAGACAGACAGACAGACAGACAGATAGATAGATAGGTAGACAGATAGACAGATAGATAGATCTATAAATAGAAAGATAGATAGATAGATAGATAGATAGATAGATCTATAAATAGAAAGATAGATAGATAGATAGATAGATAGATAGATAGATAGACAGATAGATAGATCTATAAATAGAAAGATAGATAGATAGATAGATAGATAGATCTATAAATAGAAAGATAGATAGATAGATAGATAGATAGATAGATAGATCTATAAATAGAAAGATAGATAGATAGATAGATAGATAGATCTATAAATAGAAAGATAGATAGATAGATAGATAGATAGACAGATAGATAGATCTATAAATAGAAAGATAGATAGATAGATAGATAGATAGATGATAGATGGATAGATGGAAAGATAGATAGATAGATAGATAGATAGATAGATAGACAGACAGACAGATAGACAGAATGATAGATTAAAAACAAATAAACAGATAAATAAATAAATGAAAATTAAAGAAGAATGTGTGTATAAAATCATAAATCTGAGTTTTATACAAGATACAAAAAAAATTGGTAAAAGCATTGGATTATTGGAAAAATGACTGCATTGTAGAACAAGCCCACTGCAGTCAGTGTGTGAAATTTCTCATCTCATGGTTGAACAGTTTTGAAGGTTAAGTGAAGCAGCACTTTGTCCTGGTCATGCAGAACAGCTACAAAACCTGCCAGGCTGGGGAGATTGCTCACACTGTAAGCATAGGAGGGTGGAAAGGGTAAAGAATGTTAACATAAGCATGAATTTTTGATTATGTAGCCCAAGTGGTGTGTAGTAATGATGATGATGATAATCATAATGAAAATATTAATACTATTACTGATACTAATACTAATATGATAATAACAACAACAAATCAACAACACCAACACCACCTCCACCGCCTCCACCGCCTCCACCGCCACCTCCACCAACAACAGTAACAACAATAACAATTGCAACAGTAATGATGGTGATGATGATAATAATTATAATAATGATGATAATGATAATAGCAGCAGCAGCAGTAGTAGTAGTAAAGTAAATAAAACAATGATGATAATAATAATAGTAATGATAATAATAATAATGAAAAAAAGAAGAAGGAGAATAATAATGAGAAGAAGAAGAAGAAGAAGAAGAAGAAGAAGAAGAAGAAGAAGATATTGATAAGAAGAAGACCATTTATCAGGCAGAGCTCTAAGTACACACTGAGTTGAATGCACTAGTACTGGTATTAGCTTGAAAGTGCTGCTACTGTGAAAGTAGAAAATCTGTGCAGAGCCATGAGTAAGTCTGTAGGGGGAAGGCGATGAGGCATTAATAAACACATTGCTCAAAGAAAGAAAAAAGACTGGAATTGCCAGCTGTTTTTGCAAATGTAAAAACTGTTTTTGTGAGGTTTATGATAATGAAAGTATCACTTTCCATTTGTGTAGTGCAAACAATCCATGTAAGAAAATACTTGATGCTTTTTGAGGGAAAAAAAAGAGAAAAGAAAAACAGGGAGTGGGGGAGGGGGGTTTAAGGGTTTCGATGTCAATATATCAATGCAGTACACTGTTGGATACATTCACCAATACATCAGTGTAGCATAAACATAGTTAATCGTCAGGTTACAGCATGAAATTAGAAATAGATGGTAGTGATGGTAGTAAAAAAAAAAAAAGAAACACCGAAACAAACCACACACACACGCGCGCACACACACGCACACGTGCACGCACGCATACACGCACGCACACACACACACACACACACACACACACACACACACACACACGCACGCACGCACATGTGCACGCATGCACACATGCATGCACACACATGCATGCACGCACGCACGCACGCATGCAAGCACGCACACACACATACACACACACACACACACACACACACACACACACACACACACACACACACACACACACACACACACACACACATTCTCTCTCTCTCTTTGTCTTACACACAAAAGAGCAAACACAGACACATATAAATATACTCACACATTTATACTTGTGCACGCATATACACATTAAGTGAAGGGTTAAGGGTTCTGGGTCAATACAGTAATGCAGCAGCATCAGATGACATGACTACTACTGGTACGAAGGATGCATAAGGAAGAAAAGCACACAGAATCTTAATTAGTATTATAACCCTTTGACACCTGCATCACATCCACCAACAGCAAAAACTGAACCTTTTGATTCCCTTACCATATCCACCAGCTTCCTGCAGGAAGCTGATGGAGAGGGTAAAGGAATCAAAGGGTTAAGTTTTTGCTTTGCTTGCATGGTTGACAATGCAGGATGCTGGTGGACAGGGTGCGAAAGTCAAAGGATTAAGTTTTTCATGTACATCCTTGTTGCGTTTGTATACACAAACACACACATACAAACATGTTAACACACACTTGTATACACACACACACATACAAACACGTGAACACACACTCATGCACACACACACACGTACGCATGCACACACGCACACGCACAACCCACACGCACACCGCACACACACACACACACACACACGCACGCCACAAGATAGTTTACCCAAGTTTAATTATAAAAACGCAGACTGGATCAGTTTTAAGGCAATCCTTGAAAAGACAAGAACAGATCTATCTGAAGCAATGAACATAAACGACATGTACGAAGTTTTCTGTAACTCACTGTTAAGAGCTGCTAACATTTCAATTCCAAAACTTACAGTGTCGAAAATAGGAAAACATCATGGAAATGTCTGGTGGAATGAGGATTGTCAAAAGGCAGTGAACGAAAAGAAAGAAAAATACAAAATCTATTTAGCAAACAGGTCACCTGAAAATCATACAGCGATGAAAAGTGCCAACATTAAGTGTAACAGAATCATAGAGCAAGCCAAAGAACAACACTGGACGTCTTTTTGTAAATGTGAAGTAAATGACCACAAAGACATGATAAAGATTTGGGAAAAACTAAAATTAATGAAAAACGGGATTAAGTTGCCATCAATTCCAGTAAAGCTAGAAAATAACCCTTTTCCTAGCTCACTGGAAAAAGCAGAAGCTTTTGCAGACGTGTTTGCTGAGACCTGTCGTGTAGAAGGACTTCCTGTCTCTAGTAGAGACTATAGGGAACGAGAAGAAAAGAAAGATGTATATAAGGATCCTGCCTCTGATAATACTCACTACATGAATGCATCACTCACACTTCAAGAATTAAAAGATGCCATTCAGTCCCTTCCAAGTAAAAAAACGTCAGTTGGACTAGATGCAATTTCCAATGAGATGCTGAAAAATTTACCAGAAAATTTTATAATTTTGCTACATGACATATTTCAAAAATGCTGGAATAGTGGGAAAATGCCCAACAACTGGAAAGAAACGATAGTGGTTCCTGTACTAAAATCAGGTAAATGTAATACCGATCTGAAAAACTACAGGCCAATTGCATTAACATCACACGTATGTAAACTAATGGAGAAAATAATCTTAAAGAGACTGATGCACTATTGTGAAAAGAATAAAATAATACCAGTAAATCAGGCAGGATTTCGAAAAGGCAGGTCACCAGTAGAAATCCTAACAAAGCTAACTACTAACATAAAACAACAATTTGCAAGACGTCAATGTGTTTTAACTACATTTTTTGATATAACGAAAGCATACGATCAAGTGTGGCACTCCAGATTGTTATTTAAATTTAAAAGTATTGGGCTGACAGGTCACATTTTTGACTATGTTAAGTGTTTCTTAGAAAACAGAGTATTTCAAACGAGGATTGAAAATGTATATTCCACGAAACGAATTCTTCAAATGGGTATCCCTCAGGGATCCGTTATAGCTCCCCTTCTTTTCATGATATTAATGCATGACTTACCCAGTAAAGTATCTAAGCATGTAGTTTTAGCTCAATATGCTGACGATTTATGCATGTGGATGCAGGTAAATATGAAAAGGAAAACTCCTTTGCGCTGTATTAATTATACACGCAAATGCTACCAATTAGAACTTGATAAAATAGCACGATACATGGTAGAAAATGGGTTACATCTATCCCTGGAAAAATCGAAAATAGTTTTATTTAATAATGGAGCTAACCCAGTAAATCTTCCCACTTTCAAACTGGGAGATACTCTTCTTCAGTTTAATGAGTCAATTAAATTCTTAGGAGTTTTTCTTACGGCAAAATTATCTTGGAATCAGCATATTGAATACTTATTAACCAAAGCTCAAAAAAGTTTAAATTTCTTAAAAATAGTTCGCAAACAGGCATGGGGTCAAGATTCATCAACACTTGTTCATCTTTGTAAATCGCTTGTTAGATCTAAATTAACCTATGCCCAAGAAATCTTCTTCAGTGCACCGAAACACTTAATGAAAAAACTGCAGAGCATAGATTGTAAAGGTTTCAAACTTGCACTGGGTCTTCCAATGCATGCTTCCTGTCTTCGCACATATACTGAAATCAAACTGTTGCCACTTGATGAGCAAAGGAAAGTCGCTTCTACTAAATTTTTTGTTAAGACACACCACTGTAGAAAACATCTCTGAAACAGAAATTAAACTGAGATCAGATATCGACTTTCCAAAAAGAGCTAAATCAATATCTTCACAGGTCACTCTTGCAACATACACATCTGACGTCATGAAAGGTTCAGGAATTGATCTACACGTAGATCCTGTATCTATAAGACCTTCCTTTTCGCCAGTACCCAGTTGGGAACTCCAAAGAGCACAATTTGACGTACATCACACTAACTTAAAAAAAGGAGACAATGTAAACTTACTGGCAAGTCAGGTTAAATGTCATATAGACGACTTATATTCCGATCATTTGAAAATTTACACTGATGGATCAGTAATTGAAAGAAAAGCAGGCTCAGCGTTTTTAATACCTGCTCTCAAAATTGAAAAATCTTTCTACATAGGACTTGATAAATCTATCTTTACAGCTGAACTTTTTGCAATATTAATGGCTTTAAACTTTATGATAAGTTTTCCTAGGACAATTTTTCAAACACTTTTTTGCGTGGATTCAAAATCAGTACTTCAGGCTCTTGAATTATCAAAATTACAAACAAGATCAGAAATGATTCTGGAAATTAGTCACTTGATTCATAATTTATCTTTAAGAGGCACTGATATTACTTTCTGCTGGATACCTTCTCATAGTTCTTTTCGTTATAATGATAAAGTTGACAGGGCTGCCAAACGGGGAGCTAATAACTCACCAGATTCAAACAATATCCAGCTTTCTCTCTCGTTGCACGAGAATTACACTTTAGTAGACAACTACGTCTGGAAGCAGTTCCAATTAAAACAGAAAAAGTATGATAAATGTCACATGAACTTTGAAATTAGCAAAATACTTAAGCAGCTTCATGCCAGCAGAATTATACAATCCCTTATGTATAGATGGAAACTTGATGCATTCAAAACAAAATACACCAAGAACATAGTATGTCTGTGTGGAAAGAAGATAACACATAGTCATATTCTTTCTTGCGTTAAGGTAAAACGACATATTCCAGCACTATCTATGAGTACAGTTTCTGATATATTTGCCTCATCATCATTACTGTATGAATTTTTTGTTAGCCTGTCAAAAAGTCCTATAGCGAATTACCTTTAAAATGTTATTTCACTTGTTCACTGTTATGGTTAGTCAATTATTAGTTTTATTTTTTTCTTCGTTTCTTCCAGATATTTATCAATTTTGTTTGTTAGTTTGTTTAAATCGTTAATTATGGTAACATTATTTGTTAGTTTTACTTTCCCCTCTTCAAAACAGTTGTTTTCTGGATCATCTTTTCTCAAGTTCAAAATTGACAATTTTCAAATATTCTCTTCACTCCTCTTATCACCCCCCCCCCCCCCTTTTTTTTTTTTTTTTTTTTTTTTGTCTAAAATCACTTTAGTGAATAGACATTAAATCAAAGACCACCACCACGCACGCACGCACAACCCACAAGCGCGCGCGCACACACACACACACACACACACACACACACACCCCACACGCGCGCACACATACACAACACACACACACACACACAGAGCCCTCCCCTCCGCCCTACACACACACACATGCACGTACACACGCACGCACGCACACACGCACATTTATAGACAAACTGCAGCATGACTGGACCATTAATCTCTGAATTTTGGAGATATTTGTGAAACTGATGAAAGAGATAAGTTTTGAAGTGCTTTTAGAAAGTAAGTAAACAGCTTGCTTTGTCCTAAAGACACAGGTAGGGAATAGCCTGTTGTTGGTCCAAAGAACAGGAAAGTTTTTTCTGCTAGTAGTTAGCAAGAATTGAGGTGTGTGAAGAGAGAAGCTTCTTGAGACCTGAGAGCTTTGGAAGGTGTGCGGAGCCTTTGGATTTCTGACATTTGTGTTGGCATGGTATTCAGATTTAGACATTGAAAGCAGAGTAAGCCACTTTTGTACTCAGTTCTTGCTTTGCCTGAAAGCCAATGTGGTTTTTGCAAGAGTGCTTTTTCACTGCACTGTTTGCACTCCACAGGACAAGTCGAGCTGCACTGTTTGAATAGCTTATCATCAGAAAACCTGCTATATATAGAAGAGAGTTATACAGTAATCTAGTCTTGATAAAGTGAAAGATGACACTCAGCTTGTCTGTGACGTCAGTGAAAGATACACACACCTGGTTTGTGGCCTCAGAAAAAAGAAATGGGCAGATTTTGCTGATTCTGCATAGTTGGAGATACAGGATTTTGGTCAGGTAGTTTAACATGACCTTCTATAGACAGGAATTCATCAAGAAAAATACAAAGATTCTTTGCAGATTTACTGAAGGTTATATAGCGCAGTCTGACAGTGAAGTAACCATACTCTTTGAGGTTACTTTTTTATGTACATGAATTCTGTCTTTTCTTCGTTCATTTTGCGTTCTGCATTTTCTTCATTCATTTTCAGTTTGTTTGCTGTCATCCAGGCAGTTATGTTCTCAGAGTGTTTTTGATTTCTTAGCAGTGCTTGAATGTTTCTCTTGAAGGCAGAGCGATGCAGTTGTGAGTCATCGGCAGAGAAATGGTAGAGTGCTCCAGATTGTTAACTCTTTGACTCCTGCCCCCTATCCAATAGCTGCAAAAATTTAACCGTTTGACTCCCTCACCCTATCCACTTGCTTCCTGCAGGAAGCTGGTGGATAGGGTGAGGGAGTCAAACGGTTAAGTTTTTTTGCTTTGCTAGCATGGTCGACAGTGCAGGATGCTGGTGGACAGGTAGCGGGAGTCAAAGGGTTAATAACAGACCAGAGTGGTTGTAAATACACAGTTATTTGTTTATTGAAATTGTCAAGGCGCATAGCTACAGCAGTCAAGAAATTGTCACAGCACATCGTTGATACTACTACATGCACTTCACAACACATTCTGTATGGTAAGAATTCAATGTAAACATGGTATATATACATACATACATACATATATATATGTATGTGTGTGTGTGTGTGTGTGTGTGTGTGTGTGTGTGTGTGTGTGTGTAGGGAGTGGTCGTGGTGTGTGTGTATGTTTTTGTGTATATCACTATGTGTCTGTGGGTCATAGGAATCTGAAATAAACATGGCATAGATATATGCATGTGTATAACTTGAGTGTGTGTATTGTGTGTGTGTGTGTGTGTAACTTGTGTGTGTGTGTGTTAACTTGTGTGTGTGTGTGTGTGTGTGTTACTTTGTGTGTGTGTGTTAACTTGTGTGTGTGTGTGTATTGTGTATGTGTGTGTGTGTGATTTGTGTGTGTGTTACTTGTGTGTGTGTGTGTGTGTGTGTGAGTGATAGGAATCAAAGTAATCATGGCATATGTGTGTGTGTGTATGTGTTCATGTGTAGGTGTGTATGAGTCATAGGGAATCTGAAATAAAGATGGCATAGATATATATGCGTGTGTGTAACTTGAGTGCGTGGTGTATGTGCATGTGCGCGCCACGCGGTGTGTGTGTGTGTGTGTGTGTGTGTGTGTGTGTGTGTGTGTGTTAACTTGAGGTGTGTGGTGTGTGTGTGTGTGTGTGTACTGTGGTGTGTGTGTGTGTGTGTGTGTGGTAGTGCTGAACTCATGCTTGTGGTGTTTGTTGGAAAACAGTTTGCAGTTGAGGTGAAGGAGTTGGGTGGTAAAGGGAAGGAGGATAAGGAAGAATGAACGAGTTCCCAAACCCCAAGATTTCATGGCTTACATATGAACAGTGTTAGCAAAGTTGTCAGCATGGTGCAGTGGTTAGTGCAACGGACTACCGAGTGGAAGGTTGTGGGTTCGACTCCCCATCAGTGTGGGATTTTTTTGAGCCCATCCAGCTCCTACTCGTAGTTTAGTGTGCTATGATGAGGTTGGGACCACACAGTTGAATCTTATCCTCCTTAGGGATGCATTAATGAGGGTGTTGCTCAGATCTTCTGACAGCCCTGCAGGTACCTGTGTCTCTTGGGCCTGATTGATGCCAGGGTATATTTTGATAGTAAGCACATAGTACAACCCTGTCTCAATCCTAGATGGAACTCTATTATGTCCATAGCTATGTGATTATCATCCCCATCATTATCAGCATCATCTTCGTAGCATTGTAAAAAGTTTCCCAGTTTCTGTGGTATTAATTCTTTCGCGGCCAAGTCGCTAATTTAAAAAAGATCTAGTATCAAATATTTTTCAAACCAAAGCTTGGTTGAGCAAGTCATTCGGTGCATGTCAAAATAACACAGTGGGTTATACCATCAAAAACTCAGTCGAGGGGTAAAGGCTTGTTGTCAGCTGTCACTTGGGGGAAGTCAGCTGTTAGAGGGAACCTTTTTACTGTGTGAAAAACTGTATTTTTAACATGTGTGAAAAAAACTCTTTTTTGTACATGTGTGAAAAACTGTCTTTTTTTTACATGTATGATAAAGTGTCTTTTTTAACATGTGTAAAAAAACTCTTTTCTATCATGTGAAAATGTGTCTTTTTTAATATGTGTGAAAAACTTTTTTTAATATGTGTGAAAAACTGTCTTTTTTCAACATGACCCTCAGTGTCAGTTAAAGCTGTCTGTGAAAGGTGGTGGACGGTAGTGGTGACTAAAGTGGCCTAAGGTGGCAAACGAGTTGAGGTGTGGATAATGGGGAACAAAACACAAACAAAACAAAACAAAACAAGAAACAAAACAAAACAAAACAAAACAAAAAACCGGTGAACACAAATGTAACTGCCTAAGTGCTATGATCCTTAAAGAGAAGTTATGTAAGCCAGAGTATAGGGAACATTAGTGTGACAGCTGCAATTTTCTAAGGAAGGCCACACTCCAAAATATTGAAGTAGCGGCTTTTATAGACTTGTATTATTTTTTTTGAATGATCTTCAGTTTGGTGGTAGGTTGAAAAGCTGGAATGAGAGGTGCTGGACAATACCTCTGGAACAGTGCAGAAAATGGGGCCGCAGAATAAT
>CM060308.1:16777829-16782829 GCA_030674185.1 Monoplex corrugatus | reverse complement strand
GCCTGACGAGCCCATAGGACGCTTGAGTCTGGGTAGGAGTCAGTTGGAGCTGAAAAATCCTGCAAAGGGACAGATGGAGATTTGAACCCACAACCTTTCAGTTGGTGCTAGACTGTTGTGCTAACCATTACACCATGGTGACAGATTGTTTCAGTTTCAGTTTCTCAAGATGACGTCTCTGCGCTCAGAATGAATTCCATATGCACTAATGTCACAAGTGCCATGTGATGGTGATCAAGGCACAGGCCTTAAGCCTGCGCATAAACTTATGAACTGGCCAAGTTCTGAGGTCCTACCTAGTCTGTGTTTTACCTAGCCTACATTTTATACTAGTGTAGATGGCAGATTGAAACCAACTTAGTGTTGTATTGTGTATGGCAGGTGTTCCAAGCACTGGGAGTGGATGTGGTGCAGGCAGCGTTTGAAGGTTACAATGTCTGTGTCTTTGCCTATGGGCAGACAGGCTCTGGCAAAACTTTTACTATGATGGGATCTCAGGTATGTGTTGTGTGTGTGTGTGTGTGTGTGTGGTTGTGTGTGCACGTGTGTGTGTGTGCACGTGTGTGTGTGTGTGTGTGTGTGTGTGTGTGTGTGTGTGTGTGTGTGTGCACGTGTGTGTGTGCACGTGTGTGTGTGTTAGCATACATAATGTGTGCATGCATGGGTGTGTGTGTGTGTGTGTGTGTGTACATGCATGTGTATGTTTGCATACATATGTGTGTATGCATGGGTGTGTGTGTGTGTGTGTGTGTGGTGTGTGTGTGTGTGTAGAGACAGGGATAACATGACATGAAGGTTATTCATTTTCATTTTTAGTTTATTTTAGAATGATTTGAATGTGAATTTTTGTTAACAGAAATCAATCTGAATCAGAATAAATAAAATAACTGCCAGCTTTCAAGCAGACAGAAACCAGCAACACAGGAAAATAGAACACACATGACTATGATCAACAAAAGAAGACAGGTGCAATTTTCAGTCAGCTGGCCTTTGTGAGAGATGCACAAGAGACAGTGAAACAGACAAACTAGAATTAGCACAGAAACAACAGATCAGATAACTGTACTGTTTTGTTGAACTGGGGAAGTTGTCAGAAATTAATCTGCCAAATATTTGACCACTGTATGAAAATTTGTATGAGTTGCATATGAAGGATGTTTGTTGCTTGCTGTAGATTCAATACATACATATTTATTTTATTATTTGCCTTGTTATTTATAGAAAGAGATAACTCCCAGGGACTGATTGCTTAGGAAAGTAAAAGGTTTAATATTTATGAAAATCAGAATGACTGCCAAGGACCAACTCATATGGGAACATAGGATTTAGGACCTTCCTGTTCATCTGTTGGTGTCATCACCTGTGATGGTAGCTGCTGCAATCATGTCGTGACTGTCTTTCTCCACCTCGACCGATCCTAACAACTTCTCATTGTTTTACTGGCAGACATTCCGGTTATCTTCACAATGCTGTCCATGTAAAACGCTGTCTGTCTTCCACTCCGTCTTCAGCCCTCAGTTTTTCCTTGGAGTACTGTTTCTTTCTTGTTTTGTATTTCAGACTGTACTGTTCTGTTGAGTAAAAGGTCAGTTCTGTGTGCTTGGTTTGTCTGTAAATATCATTTGCAAGGGAGACAAATTTTCTTTCCCTGTCTTGGGGCTATGACATTCTATCTTCATTTTCCTTACATGCCTTGTTAGTTCTGCCAGTGGTTGTGCTTGAATTTATTGCTATTTGCATTTCTGTGTCAACAGGAAAACCCTGGTTTGATTCCAAGATTTTGTGAGGTGAGTGATAAAATTAATGTCATAGTTAGCTAACAAAATATTAACTGTATTGTATTTATACTGCTTTTTGTACTGTTGATATTTCTCCCAACCTTTGTGGATGAAGGTTGAGGATGGGCTGAGAGAATTTAGGACAATGGGGATAATGCATTGTGTTGGAGAGTGAAAAGAGTATGTGACTTCAAAATTCCCATCAGTTCTTGTCAAAATCGTCGCCAAGATTTTTCTGCCCCAGTCTTCTCCTACCCAGAGTTTAGTGTGCAGTGGGTTCTTTGGGGAGACTGGGTTCACACATTCAGGTCTCATCCACTTCACAGATGTGTTCTTGAGGGTGTCGCTTAAATTTCCTGAGTAACATTGCAGATGTCTGTAACTCTCTGTGCTTGTGTGCATATACACGTATGTGTGTGTGTGCGTGTGTGTATATGTATTTGTATGTGTATTTGTGTGTGTGTGTGTGTGTGTGTGTGTGTATTTGTGTGTGTGTGTGTGTGTGTGTGTGTGTTTACTGTATGTTAATGTGTGTTTGTATGTGTATTTATATGTGTGTATGTGTATTTATATGTGTGTTTATGTGTGTGTGTGGTGTGTGTGTGCATGTGTGCACGTGTGTGTGTGTTTGTGTGTGTGTGTGTATGTGGTGTGTGTGTGTGCATGTGTGTGTGTGTGTGTGTGCGTGTGTGCGTGCGCGCGCGCGTGTGTGTTTATTTTATTTATACCTGTACAGAATAAAATGTACATTTTTGTGACTGTTGATATGTTCTGCATGTCACAGGAGCTGTTTACAAGAATGGACGACCCCAGTGCCACATACCGAACACAAGTCAGGTTAGTTTTGGTCATGAATTTTAGATAATGAAAATAATAATAATGATAATAATAATAAATGATAATAATAACAATATGCTATTACTACTACTGATACTACTATTATTACCATTACTACCACTTCCACTACTACCACTGCTACTACCACTACTACCACTTCCACTACTACTACTACTATTACAACTGCTACTACTACTACTACTGCTACTACTACTATTACTACTGCTACCACTACTACTGCTACCGCTACCGCCGCTACTACTACCGCTACTACTGCTACCGCTACTACTACTACTATTGCTACTACTGCTGCTACTACTACTACTACTACCACCACTACCACTACCATTACCACTATCACTACCACTACCACTACTACTACTACTTATGATGATGATTCCATTTATGTAACACAAATAGGCCACATTAGAGAATTCTTGTTGCACTTTACATAAAACAAAATTTGGGGGTGGGGGTGCCATGTCAGTACATTAATGCAGTACAAATACAGTTGGATATATACACTAGTATGTCAACTGTTATATCCTGGCTTGCAGTCATTCAGTGGCTGTTTTTTCTTATAAAATATTTTTCGTGTTAGTTGTTAGGACAAACTTTGTGTGGTCAGAAATTTTCTTTATCTGATTTTAGAACTTGGTATTGTTCAATGGTGTTCTAGGAATGCTTAGAGTGGCTTGTTGGTCTAGGCATATAAGTCTTGCTTTTGAGAGGTCCCGGGTTTGAATCTGGAACGAGCCTTCATAGTTTTAGCTGGGCTGGTTGGTTCTTTTGATAGAGCCATGGGTTCTAGATCTGACTTCTCAAGTTCAGTTCCAGACCGCGGCATTGAAAACTGGCCTGTTTGCTGCCCATCTTGATGTTTCTATCATTCTGGTGTCAGCATAGTGTTTTCTTTCCCATCCTGATTTCAAGACCATGCCAGCACATAGGGTGTTGCTTGGGCTCAGGGAGTCTGCCAGATAATTACTGGCAGATTTGGGTGGAAGGCATTTAGAATTGTCTGAGTTGGATGAATCCCTCTTGAATAAACTCTAACAAACTCTGAACAAATCTAAACAAACTTGTAGGAATGCGTGTATACTGTTTTGGCAGCCACTATAAGAAGTTAAAATACATTACTATGTGGATGTATTAATGCCACTTGTTTTATTTTGATTACAGAATGTTTTAGGATAGGTACTAGCCATCAACAGAGAAAATTGGAAAATGACAGTAGCTGAAACAAAAGCAGCAATCAAGCAGATATTATAATAGAAACCACCAGACAGACAAATGGATGGACAGACAAACAGATATTTTCCTTTTCTTTTTCATCTCCTTTACTCATTGAAGCGTCATCGGCGTGCCCTTCTAAAGAACTGTTCACCAGATTCCCCCTGCTCAGTCGGTTGTGTGCCAGAGTCTGGGTCTCTGCAAATGGATCACGTTTTTCCTGTCTACCCTGGTGAGGTCAGTGGGTGATGCAGTCATTGCGGACCCAAGCTGTGACCAATCCGATATTGTCTCTGTATACACTTTCTTGTCATATGATGTGTCTTATCAAACCTGGCAGAGTCCATCCCTCTCCAGGCCGGATTGGTTTTGTTGTATTCACTCACCACATGTGGCAAGTAGCACCGGGTTACATGGTTTTCAGTAGCAGAGGACAGCCTTGTGACCTGACCATGAAAAACATTCCCAGAGTGAGGAGAGACATACATATAGTCAGACATATAGACACAAAAACTGACAGACTGATCAACTGAAACAGACAGACAGACAGAGATGAAGACAGTGTAGAAATGAATTACAAGATTTGTTTTTATTTTAATTATAACAAACACTAAAACATATATTATCCCTGACTGATGTGTTTAACACATGGCTGTGACTGTGTCAGCTACCTGGAGATCTACAACGAGAAGGTGCGTGACTTGCTGAAGTACAGTTCCAATCACACCAGACCCTCACATAAGCTGCGTATCCGTGAACACCCAAAGGAGGGTCCCTACGTCCAAGGTAAAGGAAGTGTGTTCAAACACATGTGCGTGCTGTATTTTCATTAGTGAGAAACATGTTTGCTACTTTTTTTGTGTGTGAGTATTGACTATTTTGGGACTTAACAGCTTTCTATAAGGAAGAACAAGTTCCTATGACAAGTAAATCTAATAGTGCCTAAAAACACAGCTTAGCTTGTTTTTTGTCTCATCATTTTTTTTTTTTTTATGGAATTGTTTAGTAAATGTTTGCAACTTTTGTCGACATGTCTATTCACACTGAATGTTTTGCATGCGTTGTTTATACCTGGCCCCTAACTCCAAACTTGAGAAGAAGATGACAGCTGATGAGATGAGATATTTCAGAGGAGGAACATGGAAGACCAAA
>CM060308.1:16755329-16772829 GCA_030674185.1 Monoplex corrugatus | reverse complement strand
GAAAAGAAAATTACGTTTAATGTATCCGTTGCGTAGCTTGTATTTCAACAATAGTGTTATATGTGTAAGTTTGAATTTGATATTGGAAAAGAAAAGATTATGGTGTTAAGTATACGCATTGTGTAGCTCATATTTCAGCGGAGGCGTCAGAAGAAAAGGGGACACGATCAAGAGGCACGTTCATCCCCTACCGTGACTCGGTGCTAACCTGGTTGTTGAAGGACAGTCTGGGGGGCAACGCTAAAACTATCATGATAGCAAGTAAGTGCTATGCCTTCTCTCTGTCCAGGTGTCGACAGGTCAGGATGGACAGGTGATCTAAAGCATTACTCTTCTGCTCGCTTAGTGGTGAATCTTCTGGACCATGACTGTGGGCATGGGTTCACATCCCCATTCTGATAGTTTCTGAGAAATGTGATAGTCGAATGGTCAGGATGTCAGATTTCCTGTCAGAAGGTGTGAGTTTGACCTGTGTCCAGACTTTTAGATATTTTCCTGGTCTGTCAGGTCAACACGTGTGTGTGTGTGTGTGTGTGTGTGTGTGTGTGTGTGTGTGTGTGTGTGTGTGTGTGTGTGTGTGTGTGTGTGTGTGTTAACAGAGCTGTGCTGGCTCAGAATTAAAAAGTTTAGCCCGACTGACATGTGGGACCACTTACACAAAGATGTGGTTGATGTAGGCATATAGCACTTGCATACTGTTTTCACTACACCAAGTTTTAATTTGACTTGAGGAGTGATAATGGGGGAAACTTTGTGTGTGATGCAGTTTCCACTCCTCTCAGTTATGAATGAGTACCAGACCCTGTTTAGAGTTAAGGAAGGTAAAAGTAGCAAGGGGAGAGAGGAGATGAGCACCTTCCTTATAATACTGGTCCAAAAGAGAAGTTGAGTTCTCTGCTGCCTCATTTCTGTGTGACCTCAGTGTTATGGAACAACCTTTGCTCTTTTGCTTCATCACTGCACCTTGGTGTTTCAGCGATATCGCCAGCAGACATCAACTATGCTGAGACACTGAGCACTCTGCGTTACGCCAACCGTGCCAAGAACATCATCAACAGGCCCACAGTCAATGAGGTTAGTGTGCTGTTGCAGTTGGCAGTGTTGGGGAGGAACTTCAGTGGTCTTTTGCACTTCCATAGTGTGTGTGCTTGACCCATGTCTGTCAGGAATAGGTGCTCGGTATCTGCTCCATGTGTGTGTGTGTGTTGTGTTGTGTGTGTGTGTGTGTGTGTGTGTGTGTGTGTGTGTGTGTGTGTGTGTGTGTGTGTGTGTGTGTGTGTATGTGTGTGTGTGTGTTTGAATGTACAATAATCTCTCTGTCAGAAGTAGGCTAATTCAGCAATCCCTCTCTCCCTTCCTTTTCTGTATAACATTTAGTTTGCTGGACTGAGACAGTACTTTTTTGATCATCTGGAAATTATTCAGATGTGATTAACCCTTTGACTCCCACACCCTGTCCACCAGCATCCTGCATTGTCAACCATGCCAACAAAGCAAAATATTAACCTTTTGGCTTCCTAACCTGGATAGGATAAGGGAGTCAAATAGTTAAATTTTTGCAATTGGTGGAAAGGGTGAGGGTGTGAAAGGGTTAAGAGTGTCCGTATGAGAAGCATCAGTCAAAAATACAATTTAAAATGTTTACATTAGATGGAGGTGGGATGGGGGGTGGGGGTGGGTGGGTGGGGACTGTAGTATAATGGATAAACACCCATCCTGCAAAGTGAGTAGTTCAGATTGCATTTGTTTAAATCCTGACTAGTGTAAGGGGAAAAAAGTCGGATTTGTCTTTTGTCCAGCCCTCCTTCCATAGGACCTTCAGTGGTGCTGCAGGGTGAAGTTTTACAGTACTTAGAAAAGAGATAGGCGCCACAAAGTTTGCACTACGCCTACAGAAAGGATTAGGATCAAACACAGGTAGATGGATCTCATTATCCCTGTCAAGACTGCCCATGTAGGAGAAGGATAACTTTGACTTCAAACATACCAAGTGTCCCAGCTTTGAGTAAATGCCCCTGTGCTCTGATGAAGGTTGCTGAGCCAGAGGCTATTGGACAGGTACTCCAGACAATAAAACTGCACCCACTGAGACCACTCTATTTGTGGCAGTCGCTGCACCTGTGGAACCATGAATGTCAGTTGGCTGGAGAATGGGGAGAGGATTGTAGGCCCCCTCCACATTTAAAAATAAAGATATTCTGTGCTGGTTAGGCATATAGGCAAGCAGGAGCAGTGAGGCAGAGCAGTAGCCTTGAGCACCTTGCTGTATTGCTTCAACACCTGGACTCTCTGTCTACAATGCATTCACCAGCTGGAATGGTTCCACCAAAGATGTTAATGCAACATCTGCAGTGTCATGTGTCCACATCGAATGTCCATTCTGTAAGTTTTGAAAAAGTGTGGCTTTTCAAGTATTGTGTTTTTTCTCATCCAATGCCAGGTTTGTTGAATAGGACACGATCCATATGGAAGACTACCGCATGTCAGAGATGCTTTTGTATGGAGAGCTGAAACAAGGGCATTGTGACCAAAGAAGACCACTAAAGTGATGTAAGGACATTGTGAAGGCCAGTCCATGAGCTATGCCGTCAGTGTCACAAACTGGGAAGACATTGCCAAATCAGAACAGCCCTGGTACGGTGGTGCACATAGGGAACACTCACATTTAACTGTGCAGAACAGCAGCTGTTCAGCAGAAGAGGAATGGGGAGAGGCATAACTGTGGAATAAAAGTGCCTTCAGGATCAGTTGTGTATTTCACGTAAAGACACATACCAGGCACTAAAGAACCAATGTGTCTACTCATCCGTCGATCGATGGGAGAATTCATTACAGATATATACAGTACATTGACACACACCATGCATGACAGTGCTCTGACTGAAGTCTGTACTGACTGCAAAAAATAAGAAAAGAAAAAAAAAAACCACAACCACTTTTGATCTACTCCATGATGGTCAGCATAATGTGTATGTGTGCATGTGTGTGTGCATGTGTGTGTGTGCACATGTGTGTGTGTGTGTGTGTTCATGTGTGTATTTGTGCATGTATGTGTGTGCGTTTGTGTGTGCGTGCGTTGTGTGCGTGCGTGCGTGCGTGTGTGTGTGCAGGATGCCAATGTGCGGCTGATCCGGGAGCTGCGAGAAGAGATTGCTCGACTGACGGCCTTGTTGGATGGAACAGTGAGTACTGATGTCATGTAATGTGCATGTCATACTCTTTGTCTTCTCTGTTTTTTTTTTGTCTTTCTCTTGAAGTGATTGTCTGTGAAACTTTTGAGTTTGTATAATGGAAATAAGTTCAGTCACAAAAAATGTTAATCTTAATCATATTTGAGTAGTAAGAACTAGCTGCTAAATAGGTCCAGATGGACCTGTTGCTAAAGTGGTTTGAAGTTTGAAGTTTGAAACGTTTGATTTTTTGTACTGTGGAAAAAGTTCTGTCACAGAAAATACAGTCATAGTTAAATGAGTGCCCAGCAAAACAGAGTGTTCACTTGGAAGGTTATACTGTACAGTATTGTTTTTTGCGTGTGTTGATATGTTTCTTCTTCTTTAGATGCATTGGTCATATTGTCTGTCCAGTGTGTGGGATGAAATCTGCTGTTTTGCTGTAGAACACTTTGGTCTGTGTTTGTTTCAGGATAACATTTCATCACCCAGAGTGCAGGAAAAACTTCATGAAAATGAAGCCAGAGTAAGTGTTTTTTTTGTTTTTTTGCCCTGATGAAACTAAGCCTGAATGCACTGAAAAATTGTAGAAAGTGTGCAACTGAATCTAGAAATGTAAACTTTCTTAAGTATTTGCAGCAAAAAGTTTTTGATTATGTTTTTTTATCTGGTTTACAATGAATAATGAAAATAATAGTGAATGATTTTGTTTGTGTACCACTGTTCTCCAAAATCACAATGCAGTGTACTCATTCACAAGATGCAAAGCAAAATATGTATTGAAGCACTGATGTACAAACTTTTGTAAAGTATCTGAACACACAGATTGACACCACACACATACACCAATCAGTACAAACACACGGTGTAACCTTTACACATACCTGTAATTATGCACAACACATATCTGTCAAATGGTAATCGACAGGTAGAAAGTATAGCAGGTAGAAAGTACACACATAGTCCACAGATGTGATCTGTTCTAGATCTCTGGGAAAGTCTGCCTGAAACTTGGTAGTGGGGCGACCATCCCCAACCCAGCAGGTCTCGGATAGCGGATGGCCTTGAGATATGGAGTTAGTTATGAAATAAGCCAGGATTGCCTGGGATGAATAAGCATTCCTGGACTGACTGATCGATCATGGTTTCTGTCAGCATGGGGTATGATGGCTCTGTCAAGGTTACTTACTTACTTACTTACTTACTGATGTACTTACATACTTAATGACTTACACATGTCTATGATTAAGAAAATATTGTCTTCACCTGGTTGATAGCTGAGAATTTGGGCATTGACTTGGGGAGTGGGGGTGGGGGGTTCTGTCATGTGAGACGAGTTTATACAGGATAGCTAGTTGTGTTGTGATTCTGACTTTAATTATTTACTTTATATATACATGTAGATATTCCTGTTTTGAAGGTAAGATACACCGATACACATGTCATTTACATGTAACCAAGGTTATTCCAGTGATAGGCTGATAAAATACCAGTATGAAATATAGACTAGGTAAAACATAATCTAGGTAGGGCCTCGGACCTGGCCAGCTCATTTGCTTGTGCCATGATCACCATACACATGGCACCTGTGACGTTAGTGCATATGGAATTTGTTCAAGCGCGGAGACATCATCTTGAGAAACTGAAACCAAAACTGGCAAGGTGACACCTGGAAAGTACCCTATATGTCCTGTGATGACACCTGTATGTCTTGTGATGGAGCCATCAGACAGGTGAGGGTTGCCTAAGGCCTAGCACCCTGCATTCATGGAGTAAAGTCTTTTGACCATTAGCTAAGGGTGAGGTAACCCATTCAGAAAAAACTAGCTCGGAAGGTGCCTTATAACAAACCATGGTACCTGCAGTATGAACAAGCATTGACACAGCCATCTATATCAGACAAAAATGGCTTCACCTATTGCACCAACTTGTCCCTGTGGTCCTCCATGGCAGCCAGCAGGAATTGGGAAAAACAGCCACATTTCATTGCCACATGTGGCCTGACCATGTAGATGGTAAATGCAGGAGAAGTTGTAGATTTACAAATCACAGCAATTCCTCAGGCATAGCATGAAGCCTTTTTTTTTTTTTTTTACAAATGTGATCACTTTTAGATGTAGAAGTCATGGTAATCCCTTAAGCATATGGACAAAACCATCTCACAAATGTAACCATTTTTAGATCTCACAGGTGAGACAGGTGAGAGGTATGGCAGAGGATCTACCACACTAGGTATGGAATATATACTCAATTTATATGATGACTTTAAAGAAAATAGAAGTCATGGTAATCCCTATACACAGAGACCTAATATATCTGACACACACAGAGACCCAGTTTATGAATATGAGATCTACAGATCGTTGCAATGTCTCAGGCCTACACATGGACCCAATTTACAGATATGATCACTTGTAGAACTTGCTATTTAGGATTGTGTCCAGACAACAGACATCTTCACAGATATGTTGTGTTACAGATCAAAGTATTGACTGAGGAGTGGGCAGACAAGTGGAGAGAATCTGCCTCCATTTTGCAGGTGAGTGATGAGTTGTACATGTAATATGTATGTACAGGTAAGTCTATTTGACACCAGGTCTGGTAAGGTCATGAAGGACAGCAGATGTTCATCATCTTAACATCATCATCATCAAGCACAATAACCAGGCGATAAGAATGTCAGACTTCCATCAGTAGGTCTGGTTCAGTCCCTGGGTAGCTGTTGGAGGGTAAAGGGTGGACAATTTACTGATCTGCCAGATAGCAAAGCACAGACCTTCTAGTACTGGCCCTGTTGGTGTGTATGTACATGCAAAGTCAGAACAAGATTGATGCAGATGAAATGTGGTTTCTAAGAATAGTGTTAAAGAGTTCCATGGACAGCAAAGAAATAAACAAGATGGTCTTGAAAGAGGCAGACAGAAAAAGAACATTAATGAAGAAGATTAGGAAAAATAAACAGTATTCGCAGGACATTTTAAAATGCAAGAGAAATTAGAGCACCTAGTCAAAACAGGAAAGCTGGAAGGAAAAAGAGCCCCATGTATACCTGGGGAGAAAATGTTGGACGGACTTGCTGATGGATGAAGACATAGAGGATGGGAGATGTTTTAGCAGCGACAAAGGGTAGATTCGTATGGAGGGCGATGATCACCACCGTCTTATGGTAGGGCACATGATGATGATGATGGTGTGTATGTGCACACAGAACATTAAATACACACTTTATCAATCCTGAAAACCATGTGGTATTCATTGGCTTTCGGAAATACGAAAATATTGGCATGCGCACCCATCAGAGATGGAGTGTGTGGACTGTGCAGCAGTATGTTGTCTGTATTGCAGCAGTATGTTGTCTGCACTGTGTGAATCAAACACCATCCATACACATATCCAAGAAAATATTGGTTGCAATGAAAAAAAAACCCACGTCAACCAGTTAGTGTCAGATTTACTAATGTTGCACTGGCATTGCAGTGAAACAACAACAACAACAACAACAGCAACCCCCCCCCCCCCCCCCCCAAATATCAATAAACTAATGGTCATTGACATTAGTACATCATCACCATCAACAACATCATCATCAGCATTTTCATCATCACTTCAGTTCTGAGGTGCTCCTACTTACCTTTGTGACATTGTTGTCTTGATGTGATGTTGCAGGAAGAGAAGAACCTGGAGTTGAGGAAGGAGGGGGTGGGGGTGATACTGGATTCCACCCTCCCTCACCTGATTGGTGTCAGTGATGACATCCTCAGTACTGGCATCATGCTCTACCATCTCAAGGTCAGTCCTTGGGCTTAATCCTTTGACATCCTCACCCTATCCACAGCTTCCTGCAGGAGTTATTGTATGAGGGATTCACTGCACTCGGACAACTCCATATGCGCTCCACCCGAATCTGCCAGCAGTTATCTGCTGGATTTCCTGAGCCTGCACAAAACTATGCGCTGGCAAGGTCCTGAAACGGGGAAAGGAGAGAAGGGACCTGTCAAACACTAAGTAAGCTGACATCACCGGAATGATGGAAACATTGATGGGCAGCGAACAGGCCAGTTTTTAATGTTATCTAAGCTCAGAACCAGTGAGATTGTGTGCCTTTTGTGAGTCTTCCTTGCCATCGTTCTGAACTCAGATCCAGTGAGATCATGTGTCTTTCGTGAGTTGTCCCTACAACTGTTCTAAACCCAGAACCAATGAGATTGTTTAGAGGGGACCCATGAGACAAGATCCTCCACCTTACCTCAGAAGTAGAGCAGCAAGCTGTTCAGGCATTTTGATTTTGGTCAGGTCTTTCATATTTGCTTGCACCCAGCTCTTCCTCTGTCCACTTCAGTGATCATTGTGACCTTCTTTCGGGGAACTTTGATTATAGTTGTATACAGTATGTCATGCTGTCTGAAAAACAGCTGTTTACTCTTGTGCTCATTCATTTGTGTTGCTCAGTTGATTAACTGTAGAATCAGAATGGAATGTTTTTGTGGTTTCTGTGTTAGATTTTTGAGATGGTTTGTTTCTTAATTTGCTTTTTTATGAAAAACAAACAGAACTGTGAAACTAAATGAACAGCTGGAACAAATCAATCAAACATACTAAACAACAGAACAAACAAAGAAAAGAAATATGGACATTTCAAATAATGACATGACATTTCACAATCATACTCACTGCATGCATGAAATGCATGAATCACAAGCATGTTTTAGAAATGTCAGTGTCAGTAACAAATGGCAAATCCAAGCATACATGTTTCATCTTTTCCTCCTGTAGGGATGCCGGGGGCTCTTTCAGTATAAATAGTATCCCTGTCTTCTGGAAATTCTGTGTTAGAAATTTGCTCTTTTCTGTCACTCTCTTGTATGCATTCGATAAAGTCTTATGTACGTTTTCTTAGGATTGATAATTGGGTACATGTATTAAGTGCATTTCTGGCTCTAGGGAGGTGAGATATGTGGAAGCAGTTTTATGTAATTTATGCCCGTTTTTATGTATGTTTTGGTGTCCTTAGGTATGCTTAAATTTGTATTCAGGTGTGTTTTTTAAATCCCCAGTGTGATAAATTGGACGGAGTGGTCAACGCTGTTGGCATGTCCTAAGATTATGTGCGTGAACACGCATTGATATGTGTACTTAATTTTCTTTCCTTCTTTTTCCTGTTGAAGTTCTGTATATCTAAAAATGGTTGTAGGCCTGATATGGCTCTACACAATCAGCTGGGCTTTAAAAACAATAACAACGATTACATCTTTTGGTGATATGCCACAAAATTCTGCATGCGGAACAATGCATTGAAACTCGTGTCCTGGTCTTACAATATTGATTGTTGTGGTGTGCTACAGGAAGGGATCACCACGATTGGCACAGAGGACTCGGATGAACCTCAGGACATTTGTAAGTATGAGCACTCAAGTATTCATGTCTGTTTTCTCTTGTTATATGGAGTATTGAGGCAGTTCACTGCTAATGTCAATCTCCTCTTGTTTGAAAATATGCGTGTTACACACTTACATGTGCAGTAGTGTATGCGTGCACCTGCTCCTTTCACATGCACATGCACACACACATTTGCACACAAACACACACATGCACACGCCCACAGATGCTGACTGAGAAATGCAGAGATCTCAAAACTCTCACTCCTTTGTGACTATTCAAGTTAAAAGAAAACATTTTTTTTAATGATTTTGTATAATCTTGTATAAAAATGTCATATGAATATCTGATATAACAGACATAATGTCTACAGCAGTCACTGCACTAGAAGTGGAGCCAGAGCGCTTTGTGATTATTGTAGTGGCATGATCATGTTTCATTAAATCATTTTCATCATCATTATCATAAACATCATCATCATTGTCATTGTTGTCTATGAGACACGTAGCATCAAATACCTTCTTACTGACAGCTGGAACTTGCATGATGGTAGACATAAGCAGTATACAGCAGACCCCTCAAAGAACCTCTTCAGAGGTGTTCTTCCTGATGCATTTTTTTTTTATTGAAGTTTGTACAGGAAATTAGTATTCTTCATATGTGATTGTACATACAGGAGTGATTTTTTAAATGCATTTTAGATCTGAAAGGCTAGTGAAGTGCTTGAATTAATATTGTTGATGTTTTTTTTTTCCTGATTAGACTTGGAGTTGCTTTTTATGTAGTGTTAGCCCTGATGTCAATGATGAAAACAGCCATGGTATCTTCATTAACAAAGTTCCTTTGGAAATTACCCAAAGTTTAGGATTTCAAATATCTTGGCTCTGTAAGAACTGATGATAGAACCTACTTTAAAGGCCTCAAAATAAGAATTGGAATAGCAAAGCAAAAAATGGTCCAACTCAACAACATCTGGAAAGACAGGCATACCAAATAGCCTGAAAGTTAGACTTTTAAAATGTTTGATCTGGCCAGTCATGATTATGGCCGTAAAGCCTGGACTCTGAGAAAAACTGATTGTAGAAGAATTGAAGCAGCAGAGATGTGGTTTTATTGGAGACTACTACTACATGTCAAATGGACAGATAGAAGAACTGATGAAAGTGTCCTGGAAGAACTTGACACCACCAGAAAACTACTATCAGACATCAACAAGAGAAGACTAGAATACATTGGCCATGTGTCACGCAACAACAACATGGACCTCATGGCAACCATCTTTCAAAGAAAAGCAGTGGCAAAAAGGAAGAAAAGCAGATCTCCAGTCTCGAACATCGAGAACATGACCAACATCAGTGGCCTAAATATTCAAGAAATTGACTACAAAAGTCAAGACAGAGCGGCCTGGAGGGAGATGGTGGCATCCAGATGTGCAGCGACCAACACTGAACCCGGTGACGCCGGCAGGTGAGACAGATGAGGTGAGACAGGTGAGTTAGCCTTCATGTGGTGTTAGCCCTGATGTGGCCATAGTGGTCGGCTGGGGCTGAGCAACATGAACGGAACATAGTTGTCTTTTATTTGAACAGCGATTGCTGGACCAGAGGTAGAGCTGCAGCACTGTGTGATAGAATACCGAAATGGCGTGGTGACCCTTCACCCCATAGAGGACGCACTGTGTGCTGTGAATGGACAGGTCATCACCGACCCTGTCAAGCTCAAACAAGGTCAGTAGATGATAATTACTCCTTTGTGCTGATGTCATGTTTATTTGCCCATCACCTGTGTACCGTCCGTTTTCTAGTTAAAAGAGTTTTGCCTGTGCTAAGATATGAATATGGGCTTCTTTTTTGGAAGGTTCTTTCCTTCAAATGTGCCTGTGCAATTTCACTCACAGGTTTTGTGTAAGCTTCATGAATTCTTCCAGATGATTTGTGTCTGATTTGGGTCAGGTATGTATGATCAGAATTGCCAAGATCAGAGAAACAATTGGAACAGCATTATAGTGTATCATTAGTTTTGTCAACAGAAAAGAAGGGGTTTGATCATCTGACCAGTCAGCTCTTGGGTTTATGTGCAGGCTTAAGACTTGTGCCATGATCACCATAAACATGGCACCTGTGACGTTAGTGCATATGGAATTCGTTCCGAGCGTGGAGACGTCATCTTAAGAAATTGAAACTGAAACAAGCTGGCTCCTCAAGCATATAACAAAAGGATATCTGCATTTAAAGTGAGAGGCAGACCAAGGAAGACCTAGATTGGTAGTGTGGAAAAGATCTTGACAACACTCAGCATTTCTTCACTGTAGGACTTCAGCTCATGCTGATCATCAGCTCTTTCTCCCCATGATACCTAAGATGGTATAAACGGACAGCTAAAAGAAATAAAGAAAATGGAAATGTATCTTAGGATCTTGCCGGCGCATTGCGCTTATGCACAGGCATATGGCTTATGCTGTAATCATTTTGGTTCTTCTCCATCTTACAGCATCTGTCATTTAAGTGCATATGGAATTTATTCTGAGTATGACACTAAACTTATGTTTTACATTTGTCAACTTTGTATATTTTCGGTGTCTGAAATTTTGTATATTTACTGGTTTACAGGAGAAGTGGTGTTGTTTGGAAAGACCAACATGTTTCGTTTCAACCATCCAGCGGAGGCTGAAAAACTGAAACAGATGAGGAAGGTGAGTGCATGGTGCTGGTCACCGCTTGGTTCATTTGGTCATGCATGCACACTTGTGTGTGCGCTCACACACACAGAGACATACACACACACACACATACACACACACACACACACACACACACAGGCACACACATACACACACACACACACATAACACACACAGAAGCACACACAGGCACACACAACACACACAGACAGACACACACACACACAGACAGACACACACACAAACACACACATACACACACACACACACGTATGCACGCAAACACACACACGCACGCACACACGCAAGCACGCACGCACGCACACAGACACACACACACACACACACACATGCATACTCACACTTCCTCTCATTCACCCCCTTCCACTCCCCCACCCAATAACACAAAAATTTGTATCAATTTCTCCCTTAAAAGAAGGTGAACATGTACATGTTTATTTTTACAGGCACACTCGACACTGAGTTTGTCCAAGACTCCAATACTGAGCAACTCAAGGACCTCACTGCTGAGTCACTCAATGACTGACCTTTATCGCTCTAATGACAGTCTGTACGCACCCACTGGGTAAGTCTGTGTACATTGCCTGTACGAATAGTACGTGCATTGTTTCATTTCACTTCTTTGACCCCTTCACTCCACCCTATCTACCAGCTTCCACCATCTGAGGTGAGGGAGTGAAAGGGTTAAAGTCCATGCCTTTTGTTGTTGTTGTTGTGAAAAGTATGTGTATTGTTAACCCTTTGCTGCTAACTGTCTAAATTCTGACTTTGGAAGGCAAATAAAACAAAAATTCTGACAGTGGAAAATTTCACTTTGAAAGTCGATATTGTTATAATTCTAGCTTCAGTTATGAATATGACAGAGTCACAAAAGTAACAGGCTTTTCAGAGAGATTCCTGAAAAGTTTATCAGTGGTTACCATTGGTGGGGATACCTTCCTTAAAAATACAGAATTGTCAGTGGAATATTCTGTTAATGGGCAGCAAAAGGTTTTAAATAGTGGGTCCATTGTGTGTATTAAGTGTAGTAGTTGAAGGTAAATTTTGTGACTTATTTGATCATCCGTGTATTGTAGGCAGTTATTATGACTTATCTGAACGTCTGTGTATTCCTCCCAGTTGGTTATTGTTTCCACATGGTCATGTCACTCTCTCCTGTGTGTTTGTCGTGTAGTCATTCCCACACTCACTTATCTCCGTGTTAGCAGAACACATTGGTGTCATGCCACTATATGTCATTAGAACTATTAAAGAGTATTTCATCTGATTGTTGTTTTTAAAGCACATAGCTTATGTCATGTGATTGCTGTTTTCTTCTTCTTCTTTTCTTTATATTTTAACAAAACAGCATAAATCACCTGACTGACTGTTGTGTTAAGAATTCTAAGCAAAATGGTGTACATAAAACCAAGCAATATTTCATTCATTTTTAGTGACATGGAACTAGTCCAGAGAAGAAAATGAAAGATCTTTTTTTTTTCTGACAAGTGATGTCTGGAACAAGTCTTTTCTTTTCAGCTACATGTATACTTGACAATTGCCCACATTATTCTGTTGACTGTTCATCTGGTATTTCAGGAAGTTATTGAAGTGTTCAGTTGAATCCAGTTCAAATCAAAATTGTTTATTACCTTTGAAAGATAATTTAAATACAAGCTATGTATCCAATAACATGAATTAACAAACAAAAAAAACAAACAAAAAGAAAAAAAAAGAAAGAGAAACTATGTACCCAAGTAATATGTATCTAACAATCGAATTAACTCACTCCATGACATAGGAGTTTTCCCCTGTCTGAAGCCTTGCATAGTAGTAGGCTTTTTGAGTATGATAAGAAAAAAGATTGAAATTATGAAAGAAAAATTGTTTATCCGAATTTGAATGTTTAATTGTTGACATTATGTTGTATGATGCTTAAGAAAGATCATGTACTCAAAAAGTTATTACATAGTGTGGTGTAGAAACTGAAGTAGTTTTTTGGCAAAACAGCAGTGCATTACACGGGACAAAATCAGACTCGTTTGATCCATTGTCATCAAAGAATCAGAGTCATCCTGTCCATTATTATCCACATAATCAGACCTATCCAATTCATTACCATCTCTTTCAGCACATCACTTCTCAGTTTCATTGTTTTTAAACTGCAGCATGAATGTTGAGCAGCCATATGTCTTGCCTGCAGTATCTGACACATTCCTGCATGTTGCCATTTTTGTCTTGTTTACGAACAAAATGAAACAGAGTTACTTCAGATCTTCCCGTGTCATACGACGCATAGTATCTTTACAGTCAAACAATGATAAGCAGACAGGCTTTAAATAACTCTAGAATTATGGTTATTTTTACTGCGATATGTCACCACACCAGGCTTTAAATAGTCCTAGTATCATGGTTATTTTGAATGGGATATGTCACCGCAACAGGCTTTGAATAGTCATAGTATCATGGTTATTTTGAATGCAGTATGGCACCGCAACAGGCTTTAAATAGTCCTAGTATCATGGCTATTTTGAATGCAGTATGGCACCGCAACAGGCTTTAAAAAATAACCCTAGTTTCATTGTTATTTTGAATGCGTTATATCACCACAACAAGTTTTAAATAGCTGTAGAATGGTGGGTATTTTGAATGCAATGTCATCAAAACAGGCTTTAAAAAATTACCGTAGAATCATGGTTATTTTGAATGGGATATGTCATCACAACAGCGCGACTTTTGAAAGGTATTGTGGATATCTAAATGCTGAGTTGCCAATGCCAGTGTCTGCATCAGTGGACATCCACATGGAGTGAGTTAAATGTATGAAAATATGTACCAAAGAATATGAGTTACAGATCAGAAAATGTAGATGCAAGAACAGAATTAAACAATAAAAAATGTGTACCAAATATAATCAGAAAATCAGAGTGATGTAAACCTAACAAATTCTAACAGTCTCTGGATGTGTTCTTTTCCCCCTTTCTGTTAGATGTGCATATCACGCTTATAGCATATGTCACACGTATAGCATATGTCACACGTATAGCATATGTCACACTTATAGCATATGTCACACTTATAGCATATGTCACACTTATAGCATATGTCACACTTATAGCATATGTCACACTTATAGCATATGTCACACGTATAGCATATGTCACACGTATAGCATATGTCACATTTATAGCATATGTCACACTTATAGCATATGTCACACGTATAGCATATGTCACACGTATAGTATATGTCACACTTATAGCATATGTCACACTTATAGCATATGTCACACTTATAGCATATGTCACACTTATAGCATATGTCACACTTACAGCATAGTGTTTTCCATTGTGGATATTGTATTCTAATGAATCAGGTAAAACATCACTATGTCAGATTTTTTTTCTGTCATTTTGTATATGTTTGTAAACATTTGCTGTACCATACTTGAACTTTTGCTCTGTGTGTGTCTGAGGATTGTTATACTTTTCAGCATTTGCTTGACAGTCATATGTTGTGTTACTGATATTCATAATTTACAGCAAAAGTTACTGTATATTTTGTACATAGTGTGTACATTAATTTCAGAATATTTAATCTTAACCAAGATGTCTGCCAGCGTTCTAGCAAATAGAAAGCAGAGACACATGAAAGTAGAATGAGAGCATGTATTTAATTGATGAAGTAAGACAGGCGTACATTTTCGGCCATCTGGCCTTTGTCAAATGTACACAAGAGACAACAAAGAATGAGATTAACCCCTTTACTCCTGCAGCCTATCCAGAAGCTGCAAAAACTCAACCCTTTCATTTCCTCACCCTATCTACCCAGACACAAGAAGATCACTCATAAGGAAGATTAGGAAAAGACAAGCAACATTTATAGGCCATTTTATGAGGAAGGGAGATTTGGAGCACCTGGTCACAATGGGAAAGCTGGAGGGAAAGAGAGCACCGGGTAGACCCAGGGAGAAAATGCTAGACGGACTTGCAGAGTGGCTGAAGACGAGGAGGGTGGAGGAGATGCTTGGGGCAACAAGAGATAGAGACAGATGGAAGTCCATGATCACCAACGCCATGCGGCAGGGCACCTGATGATAATGATGACCCTATCCACCAGCTTCCTGCAGGAAGTTGGTGGATAGGGTGAGGAAGTGAAAGTGTTAAGTTTTTGCTTTGTTGTCATGGTTGACAATGCAGGATGCTGGCAGATAGGGTGAGGGAGTCAAAGGATTAAGGACAACAACAACAGAGAACTTCCCTGACAATGTGTATGCTGTATTATTGATGAAAACATTGGCTAAAACTTGGCACAGAAGTTACTTTATGCATATGATTAAACACTTGTTCTTATTCTGTTTTCATATGTTTCTAGTTTCAGAATGCATGTTATGAGTGTCTGATTATCTGAAGAATGGTAGTTGAGATATGCATTCTCACATTTTTGCACAACAAATTGGCTGTGTTCATGCTTTATTCATGTCATGATAGCTGTTTGATTTGCTTATCTAGTTCTTTGTGTTTGTTTATTTATTGAATCATTTTTTGTTTTTATTTATTTATTGAATTATTTGTCACATCATGATAGCTATCTGATTTGCCCGTTTAGTTTTTTGTTATTATTTGTTTATTGAATAATTTGTTATTTTCGTTTGTCAATGTAGCTTTTCCTGTTAATTTCGTTTGTCCATGTAGCTTTTCCTGTTACTTTCATTTGTCCGTGTGCTTTTCCCATTATCAGACATGTTTGAACCACAGCTCTGTAGCTGTTTGACTTGTCAGTGGAGTTTTGGAGTTCAAGACAGATTCATCTCACTTGAACGATTTTACATGTGCTCCACCCAGTCTGCTGTCTTATCATCCAGCAGACCCCTTGAGCCTGCACAAAACCCTATACATGAGCAGGATCTTGAAATTTGGGGGTGGGGATTGGAATGGAAAGGTGGGACAGTATCTTTGAAACATTAAAATGATACCACTGGATGATTGGAGCATTAAGAGAAGCAGCCAATAGGCCAGTTTTTACATTGCTTGTTGGGATTGAACATGAGCCCATGGCTCAATAACGAGAGCCAGCTCTTACCTGTCTCACCTGTCGGCGTCACCGAGTTTGGTGTTGGCTGCTGCACATCTGGATGCCACCATCTCCCTCCAGGCCGCTCTGTCTTGACTTTTGTGGACAATTTCTTGAATATTTAGGCCACTGATGTTGGTTATGTTCTTGATGTATGAGATTGGAGGCCTGCCTTTCTTCCTTTTTATCACTATTTTTCCTTGAAAGATGGTTGCCATGAGGTCCATGTTCTTGTTGCGTGACACATGGCCAAGGTATTTTAGTTTTCTCTTACTGACTTCTGCTAGTAGTTTTCTGGTGGTTTCAAGTTCTTCTAGGACACTTTGATTAGTTCTTCTGTCTGTCCATTGACACGTTGTAGTCTCCTATAAAACCAAGAGCCAGCTAACATGCAAAAAAATGTCTGTAGACTATCAGCAAGGTGCTTTAACCAGCTGAGTTGACTGGGTCACAAACACCCTGTGTCCCACATAAGGATTGTTTGGTCATAAATTTGTTTTTTAATTTTTTAATTTTTGTATTTGTTTGTGTGGTTATTTCTGTTACGTATCTCAAGTGTGTGTTAATGATATTCCTGTTACATATCTGACATGTGTGTTAGCACAATTGTACTTAAGGTGTAGTTATTCTCATCACATATCTCGTATGTGTTAATACTGTTGTTCTTAAGGTGTAGTTATTGCTTAAGGTGTAGTTATTCTCATCACATATCTCGCATGTGTTAATACTGTTGTTCTTAAGTTGTAGTTATTGCTATTACCTCACATGTGTTAATACTTCTGTACTTAAAATGTAGTGATTCTAATTATTTATCTCACATATGTTCATACTGTTGTAGTTCAGATGAAGTTATTCCTATTACTTCTCTCAGATGTATGTATACTATTGTACTAATGGTATACTCATTCCTTTTACTGATCTCACATGTCTTAATATTATTGTACTTAAGATGTAGGGGCGATATGTTCAGTGCTAACAAGGAAGTCATGTGAGTATTTTCTCCCTGTACTATAGCAATGGCAGGAAAAAGGTTGAACAGGCAATGTGAGTGGTGGTTTTTTTATTTATTTATTCACAGTGTTGCTGATGCCTGCTTAATTTCCATTTTTTGTGTGCATTTGCATGCATATAGTTTATTTTTGTTTTTGTTAACCCTTTAACTCATTCACCCCGTCCATCAATTGCAAAAGCTTAATTAACC
>CM060308.1:16720329-16750329 GCA_030674185.1 Monoplex corrugatus | reverse complement strand
ATAGTTACAATGACATACTGATCATTTGCGATACTGAATTGGCTCTGATTCTCTGGCTGAAGTTGTTGATTCATGAGTTAAAGAAAGCAGAATGTGCTAGTAGTTTTGTGATAAATTGTTTTACTGCTTCATACTCGTAATTAATGCATGTATAATTTTATTTCATTTACCAGAGAGCTGACTTGATTCAAACTGACACTGCTTGAAGAGGACTATTGTATTTCTTCTATTTTTTAACACTTCTTAATCCCATTTTGCTACCTCTCTGTTGACAGCCCTTGTTTTTGTTTGTTAATAATCCTAAGCTAGTGTACTCCCCTTTTCTTTTTAATATTTTTCAATTATTTTTCCCCTCATTCTCCCTGTTGGAATGCTGGGGGCTCTTTCAGTATAAACAGTATTCCCAACTTCTGGAAAGTCTGTGCTAGAAATTTTCTCTTTTCTGTCACTGGCTTTGTTTGTGCCTTGCTCCTTTGCTTTCTGTCATTTTTTCCTATCATTTTCTGCCTTGCTGGTCCATTCATCTGTATGTGTTCTATAAAGTCTTACATACTTTCTGTTAGGATTGATAATTGGGTACATGTATTGAGTGCATTTTTGGCTCTTGGAAGTGAGATATGCAGAAGCCATTTTAGGTCATTTGGGCCTGTTTTTATATATGCTTTAGTGTTCTTAATTATGTTTAAATTTGTATTCAGGTATGTTTTTGAAATCCCCTGTGCGATACATTGGATGGAGTGCGCAAATGCATTGATATGTGTTCTTAATTTTCTTTTTTTTGTTTTTTTGTTTTACCTGTGAAAGAATTGTGTGTCTTGACATGGTTATAGCCCTGATATGGTTGTACGCAGTCAGCTGGGCTTTAAACAAAAGATAACAATCCCGTGTTATCTGTTAACAATCTTAGCGCAGTCAGCTGGGCTTTAAACAGAAAATAACAATCCTGTCTTATCTGTTAACAATCTTAGCTTTTCTCAGTTGTTTTTATTGTTGATACGTTGAACCATTTGCTGCTGTCATTACACTGATGTGTAGCACTTATAGTTACTGCCTAAATGGAAACAATATGATACAATGCATGCGTCTAGTTTTTCTTGAAACAATAGGTGATATTAGATACACTAGAAGTGGTATTACTATGAATAGGATATATGCATTTAAGTTCATGCCCTGTTTATCAACAACTGTTCTAGGTGTTATGAATTGTTCAGTACACAAGCTTATGTGGACCAAATATGTATGTGTGCAGTTGCACACACACACACACATGCACCACACACATGCACACACGTGCGCACCGCACGCATGCATGCATGCATGCACGCGCACACACACACACACACCACGCGCGCACACACACACACACACACACACACCACACACACACACACACACACACACACACACACACACACACACACACACACACACACACACACACACACACACACACACACACACACACACACACAAAATATGACAATCTGTATACAGATAACAAAATGTGGAACACAACTGTGTAGTTCACAGATGTTTTTATAATGGGAATGTGTATATATATGTGTGTGTGTGTGTGTGTGTGTGTGTGTGTGTGTGTGTGTGTGTGTGTGTGTGTGTGTGTGTGTGTGGTGTGTGTTGTGTGGCGTGCATGCACTCCCTTTGAGATCCTGAAATATGTTCTCAACATCAGATTCAAAGAAAAGTAACATAGTTTGTCCTGTGTGGGCAAGATTATTCTTAACTGACAGTAGAATGATTTTTCATCAAGAGACAAACCTTGGCCAGCTGCAGGTTTATGTGTCTTTTTCAATGAGGAAAAGTTCCCACCTTGCAGTAGGACTATGTGTGTTCAGTTCTGACTGGGGTAAAACTTAGCAACCTTCAGTCCACTCAGCTTTGAATGTATACCTGAATATTCAGGGTTAGGTAAGTAAAACAACAAGGAAGGAGATGAACTCTATGCTCGCAAGTAAGGGCCCTGAGAAAAGTTTATGTCTCCACCTCCTCATTCCCCTATGACCTCAGGGTTATGGAACAACCTTTGCCTTAAACTTTTAAAGCCAAATGTTGTATGAAGTAGGAGGTAGTGTGAATCTTGTTTGTGTCAGTTACACAAGAAACAGATTTTTTTGTGTAATGTTGTTATTCTTGCTTTCCATTGTCTTATTAGATTTTTAGTGTTATTATGTTATTCTTGCTTTTCCATTGTTTATAGATTTTTAGTTTATTTTGTTATTTCTTGTTTTCTTTGTCTTATTAGATTTTTAGTGTTTTTTTATTCTTGCTTTTCATGTCTTATTAGATTTTTAGCGTTGTTTATTCTTTGTTTTCCATTGTTTATTAGATTTTTAGTGTAATTTTGTTATTCTTTGTTTTCCATTGTCTTATTAGATTTTTAGTGTAATTTTTTTTATTCTTTGTTTTCCATTGTCTTATTAGATTTTTACATAATTTTGTTATCCTATGGGAAAAGTTACAGAGCTTTAATCTAAAAAGTAGACCATGGTGACTGCCACCTGTGTTGAGGTACAGGTTCGAGACCTGTCATTGTCTAGATTCTTTCCTTCATAAAAGGGTCAGCAAGCTGTATTGGACAGGATTGGCAAAGGTTCCTCCCCAAGTGTTCTTCTCTTTCTGTGCAAAGAAATCAGTATGCGTGGGTGGTGGGGTGGGTGGGGGGAGGGAGACCTAAGTCAGCAATTGCACAGTAACAGTAGTATGAACATGAAGGCAAGACAACTGCCTATTTTGTGCTGTCAAGACAGTCACAGTGTATCCTTATGGCCCAGTGGTGGTCTAAGGTGAAAAAATCTAATCTCAAAAATCTTGAATTTTATCGGGTATAATTGATAATGGTTTGCTGTCTGTTGTCTGAGTAACAATCAAGTTTGAAAGGGTCAGGAAGCTGGTGGATAGGGGAAAGGATTGAAAGGGTTAATGTAACTGTCTGTTGTCAAGTAACAATCATATCTGAAAGAGTCAGAAAGCTGGTGGATAGGGGAAAGGATTAAAAGGGTTAATGTAACTGTTGTCCAAGTAACAATCATATCTGAAAGGGTCAGGAAGCTGGTGGATAGGGGAAAGGATTAAAAGGGTTAATGTAACTGTCTGTTGTCTAAGTAACAATCATATCTGAAAGGGTCAGGAAGCTGGTGGGTAGGGGAAAGGATTGAAAGGGTTAATGTAACTGTTGTCCAAGTAACAATCATATCTGAAAGGTCAGAAAGCTGGTGGATAGGGGAAAGGATTGAAAGGGTTAGTAATCAGTCACAGTATGCAAAAGGATTAAGAAAGCGAGCTCATATCTCCAACACTCAACGCCCCACACTCCCTTACTCAAATTCTCTTCCGTGCATGTTTAACAACGGTTAGTTGTAAAAAGAGGGTGACTACCATTGACTGACTATACAACAGAGCAACTGTAGATAGATTCTCATTGCCACAAGAGAGGGCAGAAAGGGTTGTTTCCCCTGTAAAGGTAAAAACAAATAGAAACAAAGAGACAAGAAAGAGACAAATAGATTTTATTGGACAGAGCAAACTGTCTGGTCTTAAAGGTCTATTATTATTGTTTTGTATGAAAGAAAGTTACTGGCAAGGTGGTGCAGTACATATTCTCAAATTTCTGTTTTACCTGGAGAGTAAAGGGAAGGGAATCTAAGCTGTTGTGCTGAAGTTTATTTTTGCTTTATTTGTTTGGTTGAGTTACTTTGTTAGATTTTTTTTCTCATTGTAATGGTTTTTGTGTTTGTTTATGTCTTTGGTTGACTTGCTTTTGGTTTAAAAAGAAACAACTACTGATGGCTGCAGTTTTAAAAGAACAGTTGAATAGAAAAGCAAAACCCCCACCCACCCACACACAAAAATCTGAAACACTTGTAGACTTCAGCTCTACTAGAGAGAAAGCAATGCTTAGGAAAAAACAAACAAAACAGAAACAAATAACAAATTCAGGACCAAACAGACAAACAAACAAACAAACAAACAGTTTTATGACTGAGTTAACTGTTTGGTCTATGACATAAAGACGTTTATGATGAAGTTAACAGTCTCTGACAAAAAGACTTTCATAAACAGAATCCACTGTCAGCTCTGTGATATCATAGACAGACTGGAAGCAGATGTTGCAACAAAACAAAGCAGGACAAAAATGAGGGAGAGAAAAAGATCACAGTGACTCTCCCAGAATGCTCTGTCACTTTCTAAGATCTTCACAGGGAAGGGCCATTATGTTTGCAGGTCAAGCGCTGACATTTCATCCTAAGTAGGACTGGTCAAATTTGATAGCAGCTGGACAGGACCGTCAACACAACTGCAGGATGAGCCAACCATACTGTAGATATTTTCATCCCTCAGAGTGAAAAGATCTCATCTAAATAACAGACTTAGCATCTGGTAAATGTAAAACATGTAGTTTGGAAAAACAAATTTGAAAGCCTAAAAACTTATAAATCTAGTGGAGCAGTCTCGTGTGCTTACTTATGTGTCAGTTTTTTCTTTTTCTTTTTTTTTTCCACTATAATAAGAAATCTGAATCAAAGTGACCACCACCGCTCAAGCAAATAGGAACCAGAAATACACAGAAATACAATCAGATCATGCATTTCACTTTGCAAGACATACACGACCGCGCAAATTTTCGGCCAGCTGGCCCTTGTTAAGTGTATATAAAAGACGTAGAAGAGTACAGTTCTTTCCATTACTTTTTGTGCATTTAGTCTTTGTTTGTCTGTTGTATATACTTGACAAAGGTTGGTTGACCAAAAATTTGCACTTGTCTTATCATATCAACTCTTTGTACTGATTCCGGTTTTGTGTAAGTCTGGTTCTCAGTGTGATAGTTTTCTCTTTCCATAATGTGTTTACCTGTTTTCTTTCTCTCTCATGTGTTCAGCTGCAAGTTTGAGAAGAGAGAAGATGGGCTGTTGTGAGGAAGTTTATTCTTTGGTAGAGTAACGTATTGATTTTTGCCCTGTGTGATAGTTTTCTGTATTCTTTGTGTGTTCAGCTGGGAGTTTGAGGAGACCCACCGAGAAGAACAGGAGATGCTGGATGGCAGGAGGTGAGTTGGTGTGTGTGTGTGTATGTGTATGCGTGCGTGCATGCGTGCGTGAGTGTGTGCGTGCGTGCGTGTGCTCGCGCACGCATGTGTGTAAAGGTAACGGTTAATAATACTGGGCAGTAAGCATGATTACATAAACCTTCATGCATTCAGTCCAGCCACAACTGTCCATTAAATAAACATCATCCAGTAATTAAACATCATCCAGTAATTAAACATCATCCAGTGATTAAACATCAGTAAATAAACATTATCCAGTAATTAAACATCAGTAAATAAACATCATCCAGTAATTAAACATCATCTAGTAATTAAACATCAGTAAATAAACATCATCCAGTAATTAAACATCATCCAGTAAATAAACACCACCAGTAAATCAAACATCATCCAGTAATTAAACATCACGAGTAATTAAACATCAGTAAATAAACATCATCCAGTAATTAAACATCAGTAATTAAACATCATCCAGTAATTAAACATCATCCAGTAATCAAACATCATCCAGTAATTAAACATCATCCAGTAATCAAACATCATCCAGTAATTAAACATCACCAGTAATTAAACATCACCCAGTAATCAAACATCATCCAGTAATCAAACATCATCCAGTAATTAAACATCATCCAGTAATTAAACATCACCAGTAAATAAACATCATCCAGTAATTAAACATCACCAGTAATTAAACATCACCAGTAATTAAACATCATCCAGTAATTAAACATCACTAGTGAATAAACATCATCCAGTAATTAAACATCATCCAGTAATTAAACATCATCCAGTAATTAAACATCATCCAGTAATTAAACATCATCCGGTAATTAAACATCATCCAGTAATCAAACATCATCCAGTAATTAAACATCACCCAGTAATTAAACATCCAGTAATTAAACATCACCCAGTAATCAAACATCATCCAGTAATTAAACATCATCCAGTAATTAAACATCACCAGTAAATAAACATCATCCAGTAATTAAACATCACCAGTAATTAAACATCACCAGTAATCAAACATCATCCAGTAATTAAACATCATCCAGTAATTAAACATCACCAGTAAATAAACATCCAGTAAATAAACATCACTAGTAATTAAACATCATCCAGTAATTAAACATCATCCAATAATTAAACATCATCCAGTAATCAAACATCATCCAGTAATTAAACATCATCCAGTAATTAAACATCATCCAGTAATTAAACATCATCCAGTAATTAAACACCACCAGTAAATAAACATCCAGTAAATAAACATCACTAGTAATTAAACATCATCCAGTAATTAAACATCATCCAGTAATTAAACATCATCCAGTAATCAAACATCATCCAGTAATTAAACATCACCAGTAAACATCACCAGTAATAAAACATCATCCAGTAATTAAACATCATCCAGGAATTAAACATCACCAGTAATCAAACATCATCCAGGAATTAAGCATCACCAGTAATAAAACATCATCCAGGAATTAAACATCATCCAGTAATTAACTCTTTGAGCCCTAGCCCCCTGAGCCATACAATACACTATTCCTGGGCTCCTGAGCAGAAAGAGATCCAGAAAGTCAATGGGATCCGAATCTGCAGTAATGTTGTCTGGCAAATTTTGTGGACCCACATCTGTGTTGTCATACTCAACACCTAAATTGCCTTGAACAAATGTTTTATTCCACCCTTCACTCAAATTTTGTGCATCACCACCATCCCCTGTAGGTCTGTTTATGTAACTGTTGCCACGCCTACCTTCTCTGCCAGTCCGATCCTCATTGTCACTGTTTGAATTGCCTACGCCTCCCTCATCACTGTTTTCACTTTCGAGATCACTCTCTGGGTAACTTTGAGCAAAATCCTGCTCATCTGAATCAGAATCGTACAAAGCTTCAAGCACTTGCTCAGTGGTGAAAAATCGCTGGCGCTTGTTTGCCTCACGAGAGGTCAAAGGTTGAGGAGTTGATCTTTTCATTGTGAAAACTGACAAAACGTACACCAAACTATCACAATGGAGGCTGCCATGTGCAAATTGAAGTGTTCTGCAGCAACTGGGAAGGAATTATTCTGATTGGATAATATAAAATAGAGCGAGACCCGGCTGTTTGACCCACTGTGCTGTGGCGACGTACAGCGTGCACTCGGAATACAGTCACACAAAGCGTTGCGACCTGTAGGTCGCATTCGGGCCCAGAGGGTTAAACATCATCCAGGAATTAAGCATCACCAGTAATTAAACATCATCCAGTAATTAAACATCACCAGTAATTAAACATCACCAGTAATAAAACATCACCAGTAATAAAACATCACCAGTAATTAAACATCACCAGTAATAAAACATCACCAGTAATTAAACATCACCAGTAATTAAACATCACCAGTAATAAAACATCACCAGTAATTAAACATCACCAGTAATTAAACATCACCAGTAATAAAACATCACCAGTAATTAAACATCACCAGTAATAAAACATCACCAGTAATTAAACATCACCAGTAATAAAACATCACCAGTAATAAAACATCACCAGTAATTAAACATCATCCAGGAATCAAACATCATCCAGTAATTAAACATCATCCAGGAATCAAACATCATCCAGTAATTAAACATCATCCAGTAATTAAACATCACCAGTAATAAAACATCACCAGTAATAAAACATCATCCAGTAATTAAACATCATCCAGTAATTAAACATCACCAGTAATTAAACATCACCAGTAATTAAACATCACCAGTAATTAAAACATCATCCAGTAATTAAACATCATCCAGTAATAAAACATCACCAGTAATAAAACATCACCAGTAATTAAACATCACCAGTAATAAAACATCACCAGTAATAAACATCACCAGTAATAAAATATCATCCAGGAATTAAGCATCACCAGTAATTAAACATCACCAGTAATAAAACATCACCAGTAATTAAACATCACCAGTAATAAAACATCACCAGTAATAAAACATCACCAGTAATCCAACATCATCCAGTAATCAAACATCATCCAGGAATCAAACATCATCCAGTAATTAAACATCATCCAGTAATTAAACACCAGTAATTAAACATCCAGTAATTAAACATCATCCAGTAATTAAACATCACCAGTAATAAAACATCATCCAGTAATTAAACATCACCAGTAATTAAACATCACCAGTAATTAAACATCACCAGTAATTAAAACATCATCCAGTAATTAAACATCACCAATAATTAAACTTCATCCAGTAATTAAACATTACCAGTAATTGATATCGCCCTGACTAAAATTCGTCCGGTAGTAGACGTCATCAGTAATCAAATGCCATTGATTAATTAACCCTTTGACATCCCAACCCTATCTGCCAGCATCCTGCATTGTCAGCCATAATAGGAAAGCAGAAACTTAATCCTTTCATTTCCTCACCCTATCCACCAGCTTCCTGCAGGAAGCTAATGGTTAAAGTGAGGAAGTGAAAGGGTTAGGATTGTGCAGCTTATGGACAGGCTGCAGGAGTGAAAGGGTTTAATGTAATACATTAAGTAAATACTATCCAGTAATTAAATGCATCCAGTAATTATACATCACTGGCAATTAAAAATTATCCAGTATTACATATCACACAATAATCAAATGTCATCCATAATTAAATTTCACCAGTTTTGAATATGTCAGCAATAATTAAATATCAACAAGAGTAATTCAACAACACCAGTAATTAAATGTCAACAAGAGTAATTAAATGACACCAGTAATTAAATGTCACCCAGTAATTAAACATCATTTGTGTAATTAAATGTCATTTGTGTTCAGTAAGGCCAGAACAGCCATATACACTTAGAACATTTACATGTCGTACTGTCCTGTAACATTTACGGGTCACACGTCCCACACTCATTCGTACCTTTTACAAAAATGAAGAAGTACCGTGGTGCATACCATGTGACAGCCGTTGAGCATTAGAACCTTCTTCTTTAATGCTGGGACTTGTGTGATGTGAGACATAAGCACTGTCCATACGGCAGACTCCTTAAAGAAACTCTTCAGAGACGTCCTTCTAGATGCAATCTTCCAGTTTTTACAAGATATCAACAGATTTCACCAGATATGATTCTACGTCTGAGTGTGTTTTTCCATAATTGTATTTTAGACTTGCAAGGTTAACGGTGAGGATTGTTTTGAACCGTTGTGTTTTATCTTAACTTGGGTGTCGTTTTTGACGTGGTCTTAGCCCTGATATGGCTCAGTAGTTGGCTGTGCTGTAAGCAGTACGAACCTATGAATCGAACCGAATGTTGCACACTTAAACTGAAAATGGGTGGGAATCCTCAGGCCCTTTCCGCTTCAGCAATGGCCTCCTATGCCCTTCCAGGATACCCTGAAGGATAGTCTTAGACATTGTGTCATGGCATGTGTGCGACTAATTTGAGCAAGCTTATGTCATTACTGCAAGAAACATCCTCCACAATCGCCTGTGGATCAACCAAGGTCTTGTTCCAGGCTTACTGGTGTTACATACAAAGTACACACAAAGCAATTTCTTCAGGTGCTTGGCTTGAAAAGCAAGTTTTCACATTGACAGAGAGGGGATGGAGATGATGAGATGGTTTGTACAATCTTGTGTTTAGTGTTAGAGATGATGGCGCAGCTTCTCCAGATTCTGTTGTGTTGTTTTCACAGATAAGAAGTCAGAGTTTCTTGTTGATGCAATCTTGTGTAGCTGTATGAATTACTGTTGTTACTATTATCTTTATTATTGTTGTTGTTGTTGTTGTTATCGTCATCATCATCATCATCATCTTCATCATAATCCTTCTTCTCCTTCTTCTTCTTCGTGTTATTATCATTATTGTTATGATCATCTTTTTTTTTTTCAGACAAGAGATTGAAGAATTGGAGGAGCAGTACAGAGAGAAGGAAAGGGAGTGGCAGAAGCAGCAGAGTCAGCTGGCGAAAGAGCTGAAGACCAAGGAGAAACTGCTGTCTGACATGCAGGACAAAATGATGGTCATAAAGGAAACTGTAAGTCACGGTCGTGGTCAGATGCTTCATGGTTAATTGGTGCTGTGTTGTGAAGTGTGATGTGTGAGGGATTGGGTTGAGTTGTGTTGTGTTGTGTTGTAGTGTGGTGTTGTGTTGTGTTGTGTTGGATTGGGGTTGGGTTGGGTTGGGTTATGTTGTGTAGTGTTGGGTTGTGTTGTGTTGTGTTGTGTTGTGTTGTGTTGGTTGTTTTGTGTTTGTAGTGTAGTGTTTTGTGTTGGGTTTGTTGTGTTGTATAGTGTGGTGTTGTGTTGTGCTGGGTTGGGTTGTATAGTGTGGTGTTGTGTTGTGTTGTATAGTGTGGTGTTGTGTTGTGCTGGGTTGGGTTGTATAGTGTGGTGTGTGTTGTGTTGTATAGTGTGGTTTGTGTTGACTTGGGTGGGTTGTGTTGTGATGTGGTTTGTTTTGTGTGGCTTTTCATATTGTGTTGTGTTATGTTGTGTTGTAGTGTATTTTGTTGTATTGTTTTGTGTTATGTTGTGGTGTGGTACAGTGTGGCGTGTTGCATTATATTGCTGTGGGCACAGCTGTTTTGTGAGTGTTTTTTGTCTTTGTTTTTTTCACCTTGCCATGAAGTTACATACTGAGCGTTTTCATGTTTCCATAAGCTGCTGAACATCGACTTAGCCAGCAGGCTCTTTAACATGCGTATGTGATGTGCTGCATTCATATACACATGAAAGGGGTTCAGACACTAGGGTGTCTGCACTGTGGGGACCTAGAACAAATATACAAAACTTAGGAGGAGGAAGAACACTAGGTGTCAGCACTGTGGTGACCCAAAACAAATATACAAACTTAGGGGAGGAGGAAGAGACACTAGGGTGTCAGCACTGTGTTGACCTAAGAACAAATAGACAAAACTTAGGGAGAGAAGAGACACTGGTTCACACTGTGGTGACCTAGAACAAATATACAAAACTTAGGGAGGAGGAAGAGACACTAGGGTGTCAGCACTGTTGACTAAAACAATAGACAAACTTTGGGAGTAAGAAAACAGCAAGACTCACCTGATGTTTAGATTCCAATATTTCATGTCAGATTTGCCCAACCAGGTCAGTAGAGGAGGCCTTGTAGAGACTTGCAAGAAAGAAATAGACACTGATAGTATTACTGTTGTTATTGTTGTTGTGGTGTTCTTGTAAAGTTGTTCTAATTTTTGTGTGGATCTCAGATCTCATGCAGACCATAGAGCACCTTGTTTTTATATTTATTTTTGTCTTTTTCTTTTCTTTTTTTCTTCTCTCTCTTTGTTATTTTCATTTTAGTGGTTCACATGGCCTTTATCATTTTTTTAAACAAAATGTCGTTGTGTACAGTGTACATAATTCACTGATAGTAGGTCTGTCTACATTGTGGGCAGTTTGATGTTTTCCTTAACATTTATTAGCTGTTGGATTTTTCCTTAACCTGTAATAATATGATCCAGTAGTCATGCCCTGGGTGCAGCCCGCCAGGCCCTCTTAGAATCTAAGGAGTTAAGGGCCAAAACTCTTGCTTGACAGGGGATTCTCCTCTGAGGACCTTCTGCTGTCTGGTTCTCCCCAGAGTTTCTTGCTACTGACTTCCAAAGTTGTCTCATGTTTACTGCCAGCTGAAAAGAGGAAGCCTTGCTGCGATTGAGAGAGAAGGAACAGACATGTTGTTGTTGTTGTTGTTGTTATCAACTGTATTGTTGTTGTTATTGTATTATTAGTATTTCAGACTTGTCAGATTCTCCAGCCAACTCAGCAGAAAGAAACAGACACTAATATGATTATTATTATTGCTGTTGTTATTGTAATTATTAACATTTTTACTCCAAATCTGGGTTCTTAAATGTCTCCGACCAGTTTGATAGAAGGAGGGGGTGTTATTATTGTTAAAATTGTTATCATTTTTGTTATTGTTGTAATTATTAACATTTTTATTCTAAATCTGGATTTTCAGATGTCTCCAGCCAAGTCGATAGAAGAGGCCTTGCAGAGACTGGACGAGAAGGAGCAGACACAGCTTCAGGAGACACGCCAGATGAAAGACCAACTTCTGCAGGTAGCATCTTGATATTAAAACCACACAGTCCTGTGAAGAAAACGTGTTTCTGTATACTCTTTCATTGTGTATATGTTATCAAAATTTCGCATAAGGTGTAAAATTATTTTCCAGCTTCAGTTTTCCAAGATGACATCTCCGTGCTCGGAACGAATTCCATATGCACTAACATCACAGGTGCTATGTGTATGGTGATCGTGGCACATGCCTTAAGCCTGCACAGAAACCCATGAGTTGGCCAGGTCCTTAGGCCCTACCTAGACTGTGTTTTACCAGTCTGTATTTTATACTGGTATTTTATCAGCCTATCACTGGAATAATCTTGGTTACATGTATATGACGTGTATCTTTGTATCTTACCTTCAAAAAAGGAACATATATATGAAGTAGATAAATAAATCTGAATCACAACACAATTAACGAGATTCGCCATAGCAGTTATGAATTACTTGGGGATGTAAATGTATGGCACGAAAATGTTATTCCCCATGTCATTTATAAATTGCTTGGGGATGTAAATTGTGGCATGAAAACAATTATTCTCCTTGTCATTTATAAATTACTTGGGATGTAAATGTATGGCATAAAAATGTTCATTTGCATTCTTGTCAGTATGAACAGTAAAGCAAACTGAAATCTGTCATTGTAAAAAATACACATTACAGCACTATAAACTTGGTGTGTACAGTCAGATCAAAGGCTGTCGTCTGGTACTGGTAACCATGTAACCCAGTACTACCTGCATGCTGCTTGTGGGGAGAGAACACAACATAACAAACAACAACAACAAAAAACCCGACCTGGAGAGGGATGGGGTCACCAGATTTGATTTGCCCAAGACATGCAACTTGACAAAAACAATTTGCAGAGACCCAAGCTTTGGCACACAACTGACAGAGCTGGAGGAATCTGGTGAACAGGTTTTTTTTTTTTCAGTGTGGTGCCCCAAGAACTCTTCATAGAGTTGATGGTGAAGAAGAAGAGGAAAAAGAAGAAGAAGAAACTTTGTATTCAAAAAACCTTAACACACACATGCATGTGCTGATTAAGCAGGAGAGCTATTTACACTACGTACATTTTCATGTTACAATATTGTGAAAGAGTGAAAGGCACACAGTCCTCTGAAGATGTTATCTTGCATTAAAAAGCTTACGTTGCATAGGTAATACTGTTGTTGTTTGGAAAGCATTTTTATGCACTTGTAATGGTTTAATCTCCTAGTTGTATATACTGGTTGGTGCTGTTAATACAGTCATGAACTCAAGATTTAATGTTTACATTTCAGTCTTGTCTAACAGCGGAAAAGTTGCCCTTTTCAGCGTCATATATTGTGCTCAACACACATGCATGCACAATTGCAAGCATGCATGCACGCACACATGCGCACACACAAACGCATGCATACACATTTCAAGAGAATCAGTTTACCTTGGGTTTCCATCCCTCCAGGAGCTTCATGATCTGGAATCCCAGCATGCAGCAACAGACTCGAACATTGTGTTAGCCCTGAGCCAGGTGGACCAACAACTGTCATCTCGCCAGGTTCAGATCTCGGCTCTGCAGGAGGAGAATGGACATCGTCGCAAGGCTCTGCAAGATGAGAGGCAGAAGGTAAGGTTGATTTGTAAATTTTCTGTAAGAAAAAGAATGACTGCCTGCAAGATGAGAGAAATGGAAGTGAAAAAGAAATATACTGTACTGAATTTAGGACTTGCCGTAACTATGTCCACAGACACATATTGTACACACAATCCACTTCAGACAAAAACAAATTAATTTCCTGCAGGTTACTTATTTTCCTTCCACTGTGTGCTTCATCTCTCCTCACTCCATCTGTTCTTATGTACAACCCATTTCCTCCAGCCATTTTGATTACGTGTTATTTCTGTGTTGTAGATGTGTCTGTATGTTGTGTTTGTACACTGTTGAAGACCTAAAGGTCAAAACCATTTTGTATCTTGGCTGTGTCTGTGGTGATTGTTACATCAAGTCCTAAGGTGAATATGGTATATTCTTTTTTTCATAAACTTTATTAAGGTGGTAATGATCATGGGGAAAATTCTGAGATCATTTTTAATCTGACACACATACACAAGAAATCAATATGAATATAAAAAAAGACCAATCCTGGAAGCACATGTTCTTCTGCAGGCATTGGGTGGGAAGGGGTCTTGCAGCCCTGGATTATGCTTCGGTCAATCTCTCTTCTGTTGAACAGCAACTGTTTTATGTTATTCAAATGTGATTGTACATTGCTGTTGCCAGTATGCTGTGTTGTGTGCAGTGTCTTTCTTGTTGGAGGTGTAGATACTGCAACTGATGAGCTCGGCTTTCAGAGTATTATGATATCCCGTGAGTGGTTTTCTCTGGTCATGGTGTCCTTGCTTCAGTTGGCCATACTGGAGCGCCTCTTGGATGCAGTTATTTTCCATACAGAGAATATGTCTTGTTCAACGAAGCTGGCATTTGATGATTTGACGTACAGTGCTTGGCAAGCCACTCTTTATCAGAACTTGAAGGTTAGACACTCACTCTTGCCATGTGATGTTGCAGATCTTGGGCTGACGTCTTTGGTGGAACTGTTCCAGGTCATGATTGTGTCAAAGGTAGATAGTCAAGGGCTTGAAATAATATGTTAGGGCACTCCAGACTGCTGCATTATCTCTTGGTCAGCCATTGAAAACCTGAATTGACCTTGGCCATGCACAAGGTCATTTTCGCCAAGAGGTCCATTGCTACTCCATACTTGTCCAAGTAGCAGAATGTGTCAACAATCTTGATGTTTGGGTAGTTGTTGACAATTAGAGATTGTGAGATGCCAAAAGCTTAGGATGATGTTAGAAATGTAGCCTCTTGTCTTGCTGAGGCTAATTATAAGGTAAAGCATTTACAGATGGCATCAAATTGTTCAGTGATGAACTGGATGTCCTCATGTGAGTGTACAGCCAGTAAGCAGTCTTCTGTAAAGAAGAATGCCTACAAAATGGCTTTGAGCACTTTTCTCTTGGCTTGCAGTCTCTGCAACCCACCATTCCAGTTGTAGTGACAGATGGAGAAAAATACTTTTCAGAACAGGAACGAACTTTCGGCTTTTTTTAAGTTCTTATTCGATCACTTTATCCACTAGGCCATTACCTCATGGTGATGACAATGATAATAATAATAATAATAATTACAATATTTATATAGCGCAAAATCTTGATAGAAATCAAATCTAAGCGCTGAACATACACATACGCATGCGCACACACACACACACACACACACACACACACTCACACATGGCTATAAATGGGGAAAAAGAATAAAAGCAATGGAAAATTATAGAGAGAGCATATTATATACAAATATATATTACAATGTGATTCCACTCCGAGCGGAGACAGGCTACAGAGGGGGATGAGTGAGGTCAGGATTTCATGCAGAGGAGAAAAGATGAGTTTTGAGAGCGGACTTGAAGGAGACAAAAGTAGGTTGCTGACGGACTGAGAGAGGAAGTTTGTTCCAGGAGAGTGGACCAGAAACAGAGAAGGCTCGTGGACCGTAGGTATTGAGCTTAGTGCGTGGAAAGCGAAAAGTCAGAGGATCGGAGGCAGAGCGGAGGGTACGTGAGGGAAGATAGATCTCAAGTAGGCTTGACAGGTAATCGGGGGCTGTGTTATTGAGGCTTTTGTAGCACATGGTGTCTAGTTTGTACTGTGTGCGCTTTGATACAGGGAGCCAGTGAAGTTGTGCCAGGAGAGGAGAAATGTGGTCAGCTTTTTTCTTTTTGAGTACAAGGCGTGCAGCATTGTTTTGAATGTGCTGTAGGATGTGGATGGTGGAGGCAGGAAGACCAGACAGGAGTGAATTGCAATAGTCAATGCGAGACATTATGAAGGAGAGAACGAGTTTTGCAGTTGTTTCAACAGAGAGATACTTCCTGATCAGGCTTATACGATGGAGGTGATAGTAGCAAGATCTGGCAGTTTGAGAAACAAAGTTGTTCATGGAGAGGGTAGAGTCAAGGCAGACACCAAGGTTTTTAGCTGAGTCAGAAATTGGGACTGATGTGTTACATAATGAGAGAGAAAGAGGGGGCAGCTGAGAAAGTTTCTGACGGGTGCCAATGAGGATAGCTTCCGTCTTGTCGTCATTTAGCTGGAGTTTATTGTATGTCATCCAGTTCTTAATGTCCGAGTAGCACTCAGTGGTGCGAGTCAAGAGGCGCTGTACATTGTCAGGTGAGTCACTGTCTTGAAGTTGGGTGTCATCAGCATAGAGGTGGTGTTTTATAGAGTGGGAGTTGATGATAGTGGACAGGGGGGAAGTGTAAAGAGTGAAAAGAACAGGGCCAAGGACAGATCCTTGTGGAACACCACAGGTCAGGTATGCAGGTTGAGAGTAAGTGCCATTGATGAGAACAGTTTGTTTTCTGTTTGATAGATATGAAGTGAACCAGGTGAGAGCAGTGTCAGAGATGCCAAAAGTATGATGGAGTCTAGAAGGGAGAATACCATGATCAATGGTTTCAAAGGCTGCAGACAGATCGAGGAATGTGAGGAGAGACTTTGCCAGTATCAGTTGCAAGGAGGAGATTGTTGAGAATGTGTAATAGGGCAGTTTCAGTGCTATGGCACTGGCGGTAGGCTGATTGGAAAGGATTGAGGAGATTGTTGATTATGATGATGATGGCAGAGGTGTTAGTGATGCTTGTGGTGGTGGTAGTGGTAATGGCACAGAGTGTCATATTTTTGTCCTGTCACTATGGGAAGTTCATCCACTGTTTATAAAAAGTGATGAGACAAATAATAATAATAATAATAAATGGTTATTTATGAGCGCTTTCCACTTGCACAAAGCGCTTTACAACAACAATAAAAGTAAAACAAACACACGAACTCACAGACACACACCAACACACACACAAACACGCACAGACACACACACACAAACCACACACACACGCACGCACGCACGCACACAAACACACACGCGCACGCATTTACACCCAAAAACACGCACATCAAAAATACAGAGCGGCAGGAAGAGGGTCTACAAGAAATGTTGCTGGAAGAGAAAAGTCTTCAGACTAGTTTTAAAGGAGGGAAATGAAGGGCTGTGACGGAGATTGTGAGGCAAGGAGTTCCACATCTGCACAGCAGATGATGAAAAAGCTCGACCACCATGCCTCTCTCGTTTATATTTTGGAACGCGGAATGTTCTATCATCGGTAGCAGAGCGAAGAGATCTGGGTGGTACATAGATCGTAAAGATGTCAGAAAGGTATTTAGGTGCAGTGCCAATTATGACTTGGTAGCAGAGACAAGAAGCTTTGTATTTGATTCTTTGTTCAGGCTGCTGAGTTCTGTACTTGTTGTAGTGGTCTGATCAGGGTATGTGGAGAACCGACAAGAAGAGAATTGCAATAGTCTAGTCTAGATAGTACACAAGAACTGACAAGTGTTTTTGTTGCATCAACTGTGAGGTAGCGACGTATAGAGCTGATGCGTCTGAGTTCATGGTAGGCTACTTGACAGGTTTTACTGATATGATGTTTCATGGACATCTCTTTATCAAGGAAAAAGCCAAGGTCACGTACATTGTCTGAAAATGAGACGGGCATATTTCCTAGGTCAAAAGTAGGAGGTAGGGAAGTGGCATCAACTGATGGAGGAAGGAGTCTAAGAGCTTCAGTCTTGTCATCATTTAGTTTCAGTTTGTTTTCGGTCATCCAATTTTTAACTTCTGTGACACTATCTTGGAGAGATTGAATAAGATTATCGTAGTTTGAAAGCGTGTCAGAATGTTCCAGTTGGTCAGAATGTTCCAGTTGAAATGCAAAAACAAAGTCAGTAACTCATGTTTACTCCCGTTTACTCCCGTTTGAAATTCTTTTTTTGTGATTGTTAACCAAAGATCCCTTTGTAACATTATTAATTTAAATGAAAGAGTTGTTCATGGTTACTTTTACCACATAAAATTCTTGACTCATTGACTTTGTTTTTGATTTACATAGGTATTGGTGATATTCTTACTTTCATGTTTAAAAGGCAGTTATTTTTTGGCACTTCAAAATTGTTGCTTGATTTGTAGAACATGAGAAAGGACATTCTCTTTTTCGGAGACAAAAGCAGTGCATCATAGATCCTTTTACTGTGGTTATATTTTATGTGTCTCTAGGGCACTCAGTTATTCATTGAAATGTTGATTTGTTACAGGAAGAAAATCGTACAGAAGAGCTGAGGTCGGAGTTGACATCTGTGCGTGGAGAAATCAAGGAGGAGAGAGACAAACTCCTGTCCCAGGACTCCCAGCTAGAGGCAACATACACCGAAATCACCCAAGCCGAGTCAAAACTGCGTGAAGAACACGCCAAACTGGACCAGACCAAGAATGTGGAGTGGAAGGCGATGCTGGACGCCTTGAGCGAGGAGAACTACCGTATAGATGAAGCGTGGGCAGACTTGACCGGACAGGAAGCTGTCGTTGATGAGAAACTGGCAGAGGGAAATTTCTCCTCGGAAAGAGAGAGAATGGAGTGTGAGAACCACAAGGAACAGTTACTGCAGGCCAGAATCCTGCTGAAGGAGGAGGAGGACAGGGTCAACGGAATTCAACAGATAGAGATGGAGAGGGTGGAGGGTGAGATGGAGAAATGGACACAGCAGAAAGAAAACGAGCTGTCTGCGTTGGAAAAGAAACGTGACGACTTGCTACGACAGCAGAGCAAAGAAATCAACTCCCTATTCCAGCAAGCAGAGGCCAAACTGTCAGACATCCAAACCCAGCAAGAAAAATGTTGCGGCGTGGACCGACTGTTAAAATGCCTGGACGAGGACGTGAAGAAACAGATTGATGACCTGAAGCTGGAGCAGAAGAAGCTGACGTCAATGAAGGAGAAGAAGGCGCAGGAGCGGGGTATCATGGAGGAGGAGAAGACTCAGAGAGTGAAGGAGATTGAGAGTCAGCTGAAGGAGCTGCAGGAAAGGAATGACACAGAAGTGCAGAATATACAGGATGAGAAGCAGAGGTGAGTTCTGTACATATGACCCATCAGCACTGAACAATAACCACGTTGGCATGACACCAGTATGTGTTCTCACAGAGGTGGAACAACAGTAGAGGCAAAAATAGATGATTTGGTTCATTCTGGTTGATTTCCATTTCTCAGCAGAAACCCTAAACTTTTATTATATCTACAGATTTAGCTTAAAAGTATCATTTAAGTGTTCAGAATCAAGCTTTTATTCGATCTGCTCAGTCAAAATGTAATCATACTTTGATTGGATAGCATATTTTGGACTGAATAAACATTTGGTGTTACCATTGCAGAGTACCTAATGTTGCACAACTCTGAAAAGAATTGGGATTGCCCTGGAAATTGTGATAAACAGATATGTGAATTCTTTAGAAGCTGTTTTCTGAAAACCACCATCACGGCCTGGGTTATATTATTTCAAACGGGTAGTTTCCATCTGTTTTGGCCAGTGATATTCAGTTATGTATATCAAAATGATCAGAAAAGGTTGTAGATCTCAGATATGTGAATATTGTTAAACATAAAAAAATGGAGGTAGTACTGATTTTGTGTTGATGGATCATTGATAGATATATAGATGTAGATCTGTAATAGATACAGATGTAGATATAGACATAGATGTAAGGATGTAGATATAGACATAGATGTAAGGATGTAGATATAGACATAGATGTAAGGATGTAGATATAGACATAGATGTAAGGATGTAGATATAGACATAGATGTAAGGATGTAGATATAGACATAGATGTAAGGATGTAGATATAGACATAGATGTAAGGATGTAGATATAGACATAGATGTGAAGTAGATATAGACATAGATGTGAGGATGTAGATATAGACATAGATGTAAGGATGTAGATATAGACATAGATGTAAGGATGTAGATATAAACATAGATGTAAGGATGTAGATATAAACATAGATGTAAGGATGTAGATATAGACATAGATGTGAGGATGTAGATATAGACATAGATGTAAGGATGTAGATATAGACATAGATGTAAGGATGTAGATATAGACATAGATGTGAGGATGTAGATATAGACATAGATGTAAGGATGTAGATATAGATGTAAGGATGTAGATATAGACATAGATGTAAGGATGTAGATATAGACATAGATGTAAGGATGTAGATATAGACATAGATGTAAGGATGTAGATATAGACATAGATGTGAGGATGTAGATATAGACATAGATGTAAGGATGTAGATATAGACATAGATGTGAGGATGTAGATATAGACATAGATGTAAGGATGTAGATATAGACATAGATGTAAGGATGTAGATATAGACATAGATGTGAGGATGTAGATATAGACATAGATGTAAGGATGTAGATATAGATGTAAGGATGTAGATATAGACATAGATGTGAGGATGTAGATATAGACATAGATGTAAGGATGTAGATATAGATGTAAGGATGTAGATATAGACATAGATGTAAGGATGTAGATATAGACATAGATGTAAGGATGTAGATATAGACATAGATGTGAGGATGTAGATATAGACATAGATGTAAGGATGTAGATATAGACATAGATGTAAGGATGTAGATATAGACATAGATGTGAGGATGTAGATATAGACATAGATGTGAGGATGTAGACATAGATGTAAGGATGTAGATATAGACATAGATGTAAGGATGTAGATATAGACATAGATGTAAGGATGTAGATATAGACATAGATGTAAGGATGTAGATATAAACATAGATGTAAGGATGTAGATATAGACATAGATCAGACCTGCCAACCCATACGATTTTGGCGTATTTAGTACGCCAGTTTACTCAAAATACGACCAATACGCCGACTTAATAAAAAATACGACGAAAAAAAAATTTTAAAAAAATTAAATGGCCTTATTAGAAAGTGAATTTTTGGGCTCAGAATGCTCTAGATTGCACAGATTTGCACCAATTCTTTAAAAATTTTCCGGGGGGCATGCCCCCGGACCCCCCTAGTTAGCTTGCGCCTTCGGCGCTGCGCACTCAGAATACACCAATATTTTCAAAAATACTCCATTTTTCCTGGACAAATACTCCAACTTAAAAGTCAGGGTTGGCAGGTCTGATAGATGTAAGGATGTAGATATAAACATAGATGTAAGGATGTAAATATAAACATAGATGTAAGGATGTAGATATAAACATAGATGTAAGGATGTAGATATAGACATAGATGTGAGGATGTAGATATAGATGTAAGGATGTAGATATAAACATAGATGTAAGGATGTAGATATAGACATAGATGTGAGGATGTAGATATAGATGTAAGGATGTAGATATAAACATAGATGTGAGGATGTAGATATAGACATAGATGTAAGGATGTAGATATAGACATAGATGTGAGGATGTAGATATAGATGTAAGGATGTAGATATAAACATAGATGTAAGGATGTAGATATAGACATAGATGTAAGGATGTAGATATAAACATAGATGTAAGGATGTAGATATAGACATAGATGTAAGGATGTAGATATAGACATAGATGTAAGGATGTAGATATAGATATAGATGTAAGGATGTAGATATAGACATAGATGTAAGGATGTAGATATAGACATAGATGTGAGGATGTAGATATAGACATAGATGTGAGGATGTAGATATAGACATAGATGTGAGGATGTAGATATAGACATAGATGTAAGGATGTAGATATAGACATAGATGTGAGATAAATGTAGCTTGAGATGTAGATGTAGATATAGCTATAGATGCAGATATAGATGTGGATACAGATGTATATGTAGATATTGATATAGATGTAGATTAAGTATAAATGTTGATGTAGATATCGGTATAAGTTTATAGATGTATAGATGTAGATGTTGGTGTAGATATATAGATATAGATTTAGATACAGATTTAGATTAAATTTTAGAAATACATGTAGATGTAGAAATAGATATTGATGTAGATGGAGATGTATAGATGTAGATATAGACGTAAAGATAAAGATGTAAAGATATAGATGTAGATATGTACATGTATAGATATATAGACATGCAGATGTAGATACAGATGTGGAATAGATGTAGATATAGACGTAAAGATAAAGATGTAAAGATATAGATATAGATATGTACATGTATAGATATATAGACATGTAGATGTAGATACAGATGTAGATATAGATGTAGATATAGACGTAAAGATAAAGATGTAAAGATATAGATATAGATATGTACATGTATAGATATATAGACATACAGATGTAGATACAGATGTGGAACAGATGTAGATATAGATGTGGAACAGATGTAGATATAGATGTAAAGATAAAGATGTAAAGATATAGATATAGATATGTACATGTATAGATATATAGACATGTAGATGTAGATACAGATGTGGAACAGATGTAGATATAGATGTAAAGATAAAGATGTAAAGATATAGATGTAAAGATAAAGATGTAAAGATATAGATGTAAAGATAAAGATGTAAAGATATAGATGTAAAGATAAAGGTGTAAAGATATAGATGTAAAGATAAAGGTGTAAAGATATATATGTAAAGATAAAGATGTAAAGATAAAGATGTAAAGATATATATGTAAAGATATAGATGTAAAGATAAAGATGTAAAGATATATATGTAAAGATAAAGATGTAAAGATAAAGGTGTAAAGATATAGATGTAAAGATAAAGGTGTAAAGATATAGATGTAAAGATAAAGGTGTAAAGATATATATGTAAAGATATAGATGTAAAGATATAGATGTAAAGATAAAGGTGTAAAGATATAGATGTAAAGATAAAGGTGTAAAGATATAGATGTAAAGATAAAGGTGTAAAGATATAGATGTAAAGATATAGATGTAAAGATATATATGTAAAGATAAAGATGTAAAGATATATATGTAAAGATAAAGATGTAAAGATATATATGTAAAGATAAAGATGTAAAGATATAGATGTAAAGATATAGATGTAAAGATATAGATGTAAAGATAAAGATGTAAAGATAAAGATGTAAAGATAAAGATGTAAAGATATAGATGTAAAGATATAGATGTAAAGATATAGATGTAAAGATATAGATGTAAAGATAAAGATGTAAAGATAAAGATGTAAAGATAAAGATGTAAAGATATAGATGTAAAGATATAGATGTAAAGATATAGATGTAAAGATAAAGATGTAAAGATAAAGATGTAAAGATAAAGATGTAAAGATATAGATGTAAAGATATAGATGTAAAGATATAGATGTAAAGATAAAGATGTAAAGATAAAGATGTAAAGATATAGATGTAAAGATATAGATGTAAAGATATAGATGTAAAGATATAGATGTAAAGATAAAGATGTAAAGATAAAGATGTAAAGATAAAGATGTAAAGATATAGATGTAAAGATATAGATGTAAAGATAAAGATGTAAAGATATAGATGTAAAGATAAAGATGTAAAGATATAGATGTAAAGATATAGATGTAAAGATATAGATGTAAAGATATAGATGTAAAGATAAAGATGTAAAGATAAAGATGTAAAGATATAGATATATAGATGTAAAGATAAAGATGTAAAGATAAAGATGTAAAGATAAAGATGTAAAGATATAGATGTAAAGATAAAGATGTAAAGATATAGATGTAAAGATATAGATGTAAAGATAAAGATGTAAAGATATAGATGTAAAGATAAAAATGTAGATATGTACATGTATAGATATATAGACATGTAGATACAGATGTAGATATAGATGTAAAGATAAAGATGTAAAGATAAAGATGTAAAGATATAGATGTAAAGATAAAAATGTAGATATGTACATGTATAGATATATAGACATGTAGATGTAGATATAGATGTAAAATAGATGTAGATGTAGATATAGACGTAAAGATAAAGGTGTAAAGATATAGATGTAGATATGTACATATATAGATGTATGGACATGTAGATGTAGACAGATGTAGATGTAGATATATAGATGTAGATATGAATATCACACGTACATACATACGCACTTTTGAAGCCTGGTTGATGTAGAGGTAGAGATGGTCTGACTGTACAGGTGTGAATCTCGACTAACAAAAAACTTTGTGTTAGCCGGCTAGCAATCCATCCAGCAGAGAGTGGATACCTGCCACCCTGTTCAGGGCTTGGGAAGATTAAGCACTAAGGAAGAGGAGGTGGCCACTGTTCTCGTAATACAGGCCCCAAGAAAAGTTGAGGTCTCAATCACGTCATCCCCTTATGACCTCAGGGTTAGGGGATGACTTTTCCTTTTTATACTGCACTTTTTATGTACACACATGCATTTGTGCATTGTGCACACTTGTATAAATGTTCACACACTTTCTGTCTTTCTCCTCCCCTCTTTGTTTCTTATACACACATTCGCACACACACGCATGCCTGATGCACACATATATACACAGCAACACACATCACACCATACAGTCCCACACCACACCACACCACACCACACCACACCACACCACACCACATGTATACACACATTTTACACATGTACACTCATGCACATTTACACACACACACACATGCACATTTCCCAAACTGGGAAGTGTAGTAGTGTTATTGGTGGTGGCAGCAGTAGTAATAATAGTAATAAATAAAACTAGTAGTCGTACTTGGTCTAGTAGTTTCTGATTGGTATATTTGCTAGCAGTAGCTGTGTGGATGATAAAGATAATATAAATTGTTGTGTGTTCAGACTGCTGGGCCTTCAGAAACAGGTGGAGGAGAACCAGGGCAACCAGGATGACCTGGACTGTAGCAACTCAGCGGCCACCCACGTCCTGCAGGAGAGAGAGAAGGAGCTGGAGGAAAAGACAAAGGTGAGGTGTTGGGGTGGTGTGTGTTTGAAGTGTGTTCATGAGGGATTCATCACATTCAGACAAGTCCATATGTGCTCCACCCAAATCTGCCTGCAGTTATCTTGCACATTCTTTGAGCCTGTGCAAAACCTAACACGCTGGCAAGGTCTTGACATACAGGGGTGGAGGGAGAGAAAGGACCTATGAAACATTAACCCTTTGACTTCCGCACCCTGTCCACCAGTATCCAGCATTGTCAACCATGCTATCAAAGCAAAAATTTAACCCTTTGACTCCCTTACCCTATCCACCAGCTTCCTGCAGAAAACTGGTAGGTAGGGTAAGGGAGTCAAAGGGTTAAGTTTTTGCCATTGGTGGGTAGGGTGCAGGAGTCAAAGGGTTAAGCTGATGCGACCAGAATGATGGAAACATAAATATGGATAGTTACGGGCCGGGGTTGAACTCAATACATCAGATCTTGTGTCCATGGTTTATCAAAAGAACCGACCAGCCCGCCTAAGGATCGAACCCACAACCCTTGCATCAGGAGTGTGGCACTCTTACAACTGAGCTATTAGATGTCTGTTTTTAAAGACAATATGTATGCTTTGATTTGTGTGCTATGTATAATTACAATAATTAATTTAATAATTACAATATTTATATAGCGCAAAATCTTGATAGAAATCAAATCTAAGCGCTGAACATACACATACGCACGCGCGCACACACACGCATACACACACTCACACATGGTTATAAATGGGGAAAAAGAATAAAAGCAATGGAAAATTATAGAGAGCATATTATATACAAATATATATTACAATGTGATTCCACTCCGAGCGGAGACAGGCTACAGAGGGGGATGAGTGAGGTCAGGATTTCATGCAGAGGAGAAAAGGTGAGTATTGAGAGCGGACTTGAAGGAGACAAAAGTAGGTTGCTGACGGACTGAGAGAGGAAGTTTGTTCCAGGAGAGTGGACCAGAAACAGAAGGCTCGTGGACCGTAGATATTGAGCTTAGTGCATGGAAAGCGAAAAGTCAGAGGATCGGAGGCAGAGTGAAGGGTACGTGAGGGAAGATAGATCTCAAGTAGGCTTGACAGGTAATCGGGGGCTGTGTTATTGAGGCTTTTGTAGCACATGGTGTCTAGTTTGTACTGTATGCGCTTTGATACAGGGAGCCAGTGAAGTTGTGCCAGGAGAGGAGAAACGTATGGGTGATCTGTATCAGTTGCTGGTTCAAATGCCCATAGGTCTAAAAAGTATTGTGCAGTTTTTTAGCCCTGACCAACTGCTGCCTGCAATTGATCGTACTGTAGACTTCTTGGGAGACTGGGACCACGTAGTCGGGTCTCAGACACTTTATGGATATGTCACTAAGGGTTTTGCTGAAATTTTCTGACTAATATTACATGTTTCTGTATCTGCCAGGACTGGTTGATGCCGGGATGAAGTGTTATGTAACAGAGTTTAGAGTACAACACTGTCACACAGTCTAATCCAAAGTGAACTCTGTATTATCGTCACTATCATCATAGTATTGTGGAGAAAAAAAATAATATCCCAGGTTTCTTGACTCTTCTTGCCCTGCCTTCATTGTGACCTCTGTTTTGATGGAGTTGGAGGGGCGTTGAACAGCTGAAATGAGTGATGTGGAAGAATTTACACAGAAGCAGTGCAAAAGATATGTCGCAGAAAAAAAAGGAAAAAAAAGCAAGCAATCTCAGAAAGACAAGACCAGAAGACAATTGGTAACATTACTAAATTTCCAAGATGTTTTTTTTATTTGTATACCACATTATTGCAGAATAAGGACTTTGTTTATTTTTTTCATTTAAGCTGTGACATGTTTATGTTTTTTATATATGCCATGACATGTTTTGTTGTTTTATATCACCCCTGTGGGGATGCCGGGGGCTCTTTCTGTATAAATAGTATCCCCACCTTCTGGAAATTCTGTGCTAGAAATTTCTTTTTTTCTGTTACTCCCCTTTGTTTCTTTCTTCCTCCTTTGCTTCTGTCATTTCTTCCTGTCAATTTCTGCCTTGCTGGTCCATTCACCTGTATGTGTTTGATAAAGTCTGACGTACTTTCTCTTAGGACTGATAATTGGGTTCATGTATAAAGTGCATTTTTGGCTCTAGGGAAATGAGATATGTGGAAGCAATTTTAGGTAATTTAGGCTTGTTTTATGTATGTTTTTGGTGGCCTTAGTCATGTTTAAATTTGTATTCAGGTGTTTTTTAAATCCCCTGTTTGATAAATTGGATGGAGTGGTCAACACCAGGGGCATCTCCTTACATTATGTACATGAAACATTGATATGTGTGCTAAATTTTCTTTTCCTTTTTTTTCCTGTTGAAATATTGTGTATGAAACGGTTAAAGCCCTGATATGGCTGTACACAGTCAGCTGGGCTTTAAACAAAAAGTAACAGTAACAGTAACTGTTGTTTTATTTAAGGTGTGATGCATTATGTCTGTTGACAGGAGTGCAAGGTACTGGAGGAGCAGATAGTGACCCTGCAGGAAGAGCTGAACAGTCAGCAGAGAGGGCAGGAGGAGGAGAGAGACAAAGACATGGACACCATCGAGTTCAAGAAACTGCAACTCCAAGAACTGGAGAGACAGGAACGGTGTGTGTTTGTACTTGTCTTCCGTTTCTTTTTGTTACAACTGATTTCTTCTGTTGTTTTTGTTTTTCTTTTCTTCCTCTCCTATAACTCTGGCACCGCACCACTTTATAGAACTGTTCATTTTATTCCTTAAGCTGTGATGGTTGTGTGCTCTGGGAAGAGGTATTGGGGCACTGCACTGAAGAACTGTTCACACCATATTCCTTCAGCTGTGTCAGTTGTGTGCCAGAGACTGGGTCTTTGTAAATGGTTTGTCTGTCTATTCCACAATGTTGTCAGTTCATCGTTTTTTTCTGTCTTCCCTTCCATCTCCCTCCCTCAGCAGTCCTGTGGATGACTGATTTAGCAAGACCATTGGATCTTGTTGCATGGCCCTGCCAAGTAGTATTCTTTTCTTAATTGAAGTCAGCTGATCTTGATAAGTTCCAGTGTGCTGTTTGATGGTTTCGCACACTTGGTTATTGGTGAAATCTATCTGATGTTTAGTATGTTGTGATAACTCCACACTTCCTTGGCTTGGATTCATCTTCCCAAATATGTTGTGAGGGTTCATGTCTCGCATACATACAGGAATATGGAATGTAGCAGTGCACACAAGAGCCTGATTTTGTGTTTCATGGAAATGTTCTTGTCCTTCTGTACAGGTTTGTATGGATTTATTCCAAAATGTGGACTGCCCTTCCCAGCACTGCAGTGCCACTTGTTTTTCATATTGACGTCAGAGTGCTGTGTATCTTTATCTGTAACAAGATATGTTATCAGGATTTTCTTGGCTGCTTCTGGATGGATCTTTTCCAAATGTGGGTCAGAGGTGTGAACCATTGAAGTGTTGCAAATGCACAACTAACTGGAGGACAAGTTTTCATAGTCAAGATGACAATGTTTAAAATACCGCCTAATGCCAGCACTTTTTACAGGTAGGTATGTGAAGACTAAAAAAAATGCATTGGCCTTGTGTGGTGTAACAAGAACACAGACCTCATCATACCATTTTTCAAGGAAAAACAGAAGCAAAAAGAAAGAAAGTCAGACCTCCAATCTCATAGATCAAGAACATAACCAAAATCAGTGGCCTAAATATTCAAAAGGTTGTCCGCAAAAGTCAAGACAGAGCCATCTGGAGGCGAGTAGCTGTGTCACAGAGTGCAGCGGCCAACACTGAACCCGGCGACGCCGATAGGTGAGGCAGGTGAGGTGTGTGAACAGCACTTCCTAAGGAGGGTCAGACAGTATTTATGTTGTTTTCACCTTAAGATAGTCTGTTATTGTCTTCGCTTCTGATCAAGTGTTAGCTCATTTCAAGGTCACAATGACCTTAAAAAGCACAAAATCTGGATTTTGTACTGGACAGCAAGATCTTTGTGCATAAAAAGGGAGATTGTTGGAATGGATCAGCTGTCTTGTTAAGTCCCCCATAGGTTATGTGTACGTCCCATATCAACAGTTTAACCCCTTCCCTGCCACAGTATTTGTGGCCTTTTGCATTGCTGTCGGGACAGAATCTTGCTTTTTTCGGTATTTTCACTAATTTGTTCAGTACTTATTCATTTCTTAAGATATCTTTTCAGTTTTTGGCATGTTTTATCCTTATACCCTTGGCTATGGTTTGATGTCATAGTTATTTGATTTGGTCGAAAAATAGTATGATTAGAGCTGATATAATGAGCCTTTTCTAAAAAAGAAAAATGCTTTCGGAACATGCATACACATACAGTAGCACATAGAACCATACAAAACAGAGCAAAATTTTTTTTTGTATATAATAAACATCAAATGAAGAGGCTTTCTTAGTATTATTACTCCCTGTGAATGTTTTTCTATGCGACAGTCAGTAAGTTCTTGGGTGCAGCACAGTGGAGGAAGAGACAGAATAGGTAATTGTTCCACCATCTTGAATTACATTATTGGGTTCCATACTTTCCGATGCTAATTTGACTAATATTCAATTCTCTGAATGATCAGAGGGAAAAAACTGCACTTTGACATCTCCACAAGAGGTTGGTCAAGGTTTTAGTTTTATCTCCCATTTTTTCCCAAAAAATTTCGATGACAAAAATCCCCTGTGTCAGACATGGTTACGGGCGTATGGACATGTCAAAACGGCCCCGTAGTAGACATGGCGTAAGCAGGGAAGAGGTTAATGATGTAAAGATGGTATGTTGTGTCCACAGAATCAATGCTCTGGTGGAACAAGAAGTGAAGCGACGGTTGTTTGATGAGAAGGTGGAGCGCGAGAAACAGCGACGGCAGGAGAGAGAGAAGGAGAGACAGGAGAGAGAGAAGGAGATACAGAAACTGAAATCTATCCATGAACGTGAATTGAGACAGTTGAGGGCCAAATTGGAGAACAGGTATTATATATATA
>CM060308.1:16685329-16715329 GCA_030674185.1 Monoplex corrugatus | reverse complement strand
GCTTTTACAGTATCAATAGTATCCCCACCTTCTGGAAATTCTGTGCTAGAAATTTCCTTTTCTGTCACTCTCTTTGTTTCTTTCTTCCTCCTTTGCTTTCTCTCATTTCTTCCTATCATTTTCTGCCTTGCTGGTCCATTCACCTTAATGTGTTCAAATATTTTGTCTTAGGCTTGATAAAAGGGTACATATAGTAAGTGCAATTTTGGCTTTAGGGAAATGAGATATGCGGAAGCAATTTTAGGTAATTTAGGCCCATTTTCATACATGTTTTAGTTTCCTTAGTTATAGTTAAATTTGTAATCAGGTATGCTTTTGAAATCCCCTGTGTGATAAATTGGACGGATTGTTCAACGCCAGGGGCATCTCTTAGATTATGTGCACGAATGCATTGACATATGTGCTGAATTTTCTCTTCCTTTTTATTTCCCTTGTTGAAATACTGTGCATGTATTGAAATGGTTATGGCTGTGATATGGCTGGGGTGGGCTTTAAGCAACAATAAGAATAAGCCTTTATTACATGTTTACATGTATTGTTGGCTGGGTCAGTTGGTGGAGCTTTGTATTGAAAATCTGAAATCTTGAGTTCAGTCTTAGCCCATAATGAAAAAATGTGGTGCTCACCTTATTGCTCCTGCACCAATCATTGTGGTGGTGTCAGCAATGTTTCATAGATTCCCCTGCCCATATCTAGACCTTGCCAGTACATAGGGTTTTGCTCAGGGTCAGGGAGTCTGCCAGATCATCGCTGGTAGATTTGGGTAGAGCGCATATGGATTTGTCTGAATGTGATGAATCTTTCTTGATTTGGTTTCAGTTTCTTATGCAGCATCTGCGTGCTTGGGGTAAATTCCATATACACTGATGTTCACTGAAACGATGTGACAGACAAGATTCAGAATGATTATGGTATAAGAGCTGTATGTGCTCGTAAGACCTCTGTGCAGGTAAGGTCTTCGGGGAAGAGAAAATGAATTGTAATTCCAATTGTGCGTAGTGTATATTCATTAGATTATTATGTGTGTGTGTGTGTGTGTGTGTGCGTGCGTGCATGTGTGCGTGTGTGTGTACAGGTCAGACAACTGACAGTAGGACGACCTTGCCAGGTAGAGATCTCCATTCCCAACTACGCGCTGCGTGGTGCTGGCCGCGATTCTCATTACGAGTATGAAGTCAAAGTAAGTCGGTCAACAGACTTGTTCACTTTTTCTTGCAGTTTTATGCTGTCACATCTATCGCTATTTTGCAAGGAAAAGTTGAGACCAAAAGAAATCCATGCAGCCACCCACCTCCTATGTGAAAAACATCACCAGCATCAGCAGTCTGAAGGTCTATGAAGTAGCACAGAGAAGTCAAGACTGGAGTAATGGAGGAGACTTGTCGTGTTGAAAAAGTAACAGTCCTCCTAAATGAAATTTATAGCTGCAGAAAAAATCTTACAGATATCTCAAAGTCAATTTTCATTGCACTTCTAAAGAAAGCAGGGGCTGTAGAATGTGAACTCCATCATACAATCATTTTGAGGTATAATCATGATGAGGACAAGGAATAGAATCAAAACAGAAACAGCAGAAGAACATGTGGATTTGTTGACAGGAAAAGAACTATTAAAGCCGTACACATCCTGAGAACTCTCATCAAAAGATCAGTTGAGTTGAATAAGGATCTATATTTGTTTTGTTGATTACATCAAGTTCTTCGATTGGATAAGACATGAAGAATTGATCAGCCAAATGAAAGGCTCAATATTGATGGAAAAGATCTAAGAATAATAAGGTATATATATTAGGAACGAACAGCAGCAATGAGAGTAGAAAATGATATAAGCTGTTTTCAAAATATCAAAAGAGGGATTAGACAGGGATGTGTTCTGTTACCTGATTTGTTTTTACTTAACAGCAAAAACATCACGAGAAACCTAGAAAAATGCCCTGGGATAAACAATATTTGTTATGCAGATGACACATTCTAATTGCAGAAAATGAAAAGCTACAAAATCTTGTGAATATAATAGAAACAGAAAGCAAAAATAAAGGACTAGAGCGAAAGGGTAAGAAGATTGAATCATGGTAATCAGTAAAAAGCAAACAAACAAACAAACCAACCAAAAAAGAAACACAAGAAACCTCTCATGTGAAATAGCAGCAAGGGGCACAACTTTGAGACAGGTTGATAGTTTAAATACCTGGAACAGTCATCTCACAAAACAGCAGATGCACATTAGAAATATCCAGCAAAATTGGCCAAGCTAAAACAGCAATCAAGAAAGTGAATAGCATTCTTACCAACAAATGCCTATCAATTAATATCAGGAAGAGTGTTTTTCATTGTTATGTAGAATTACTGTTGTGTGAATGTGAAGCATGAACTTTCGTCAAGCAAAATCACAACAAGATTGAGGCAGCTGTAATGTGGTTTGTGAGGATTACATTCTAGATTTCAATCTCCCTACTGATTACATTCTAAATTTCAATCTCCCAACTGATTACATTGTAAATTTCAATCTCCCAACTGATTACATTGTAAATTTCAATCTCCCAACTGATTACATTGTAAATTTCAATCTCCCAACTGATTACATTGTAAATTTCAATCTCCCAACTGATTTACATTGTAAATTTCAATCTCCCAACTGATTACATTGTAAATTTCAATCTCCCAACTGATTATATTGTAAATTTCAATCTCCCAACTGATTACATTGTAAATTTCAATCTTCCAACTGATTATATTGTAAATTTCAATCTCCCAACTGATTACATTGTAAATTTCAATCTTCCAACTGATTACATTATAAATTTCAATCTCCCAACTGATTGCATTGTAAATTTCAATCTCCCAACTGATTGCATTGTAAATTTCAATCTCACTATTGACTGCATTGTAAATTTTAATCTCCCAACTGATTACATTGTAAATTTCAATCTCCCAACTGATTGCATTGTAAATTTCAATCTCCCAACTGATTGCATTGTAATTTCAATCTCCCAACTGATTGCATTGTAAATTTCAATCTCCCAACTGATTGCATTGTAAATTTCAATCTCCCAACTGATTACATTGTAAATTTCAATCTCCCAACTGATTACATTGTAAATTTCAATCTCCCAACTGATTGCATTGTAAATTTCAATCTCACTACTGACTGCATTGTAAATTTCAATCTCCCTTCTGATTACATTATAAATTTGAATCTCACTACTGATTATGTTGCAAATTTCAATCTCACTAATGATTACATTGCAAATTTCAATCTCACGACTGATTACATTGTAAATTTGAATCTCACTAATGATTTCATTGTAAATTTCAATCTCGCTAATGATAACATTGTAAATTTAAAATTTGCTACTGAATACATTGTAAATTTCAATCTCTCTACTGATTGCATTGTATATTTCAATCTCCCTACTGTTTGCATTGTAAATTTCAATCTCACTACTGATTACTCTGTAAATTTCAATCTCTCGACTGATTACACTGTAAATTTCAATATCACTACTGATTACATTGTAAATTTCAATCTCACTAATGATTACGTTGTAAATTTCAGTCTCCCTACTGATTGCATTGTATATTTCAATCTCCCTACTGATTGCATTGTATATTTCAATCTCCCTACTGATTGCATTGTATATTTCAATCTCCCTACTGATTGCATTGTATATTTCAATGTCCCTATTCTCCCTGTTGATTATATTGTACATTCCAATCTCCCTACTGATAGCATCATGAATTTCTCTTCCTGCTGATGGCCGTGTAGATTTCAGTCACTGTCCTGATCACATTGTAATGTCAGTCAACTTACTCAAAGTACAGATGATGGTTTTGTCAGAACAGTGATGTGTGATGTAAGCTGTCACTACATTTGTTTCAGATCAAGATAGGGGATGAAATTTGGAGTGTGTTTCGTCGCTACAGTAAATTCCGAGAGCTGCACCAGACAATGAGGAAGAAATATGCCAATGTAAGTCAAGCTTGAAGATATACTTTTTTGGTAAAGCTGTGATTTACCCCCTTTATGCTCCCACCCCTTCCTCAAACAGTAGTCCAGCAGCGGGGAAGTTTTGACCTTTTTCTCCTAATTTTTGTATTTGTTGTTTGTTCTTTTGTGGTCTTACATTTATGCTTGACAAAGGCCAGTTGGCCGAAAAGTTGCACGTCTTTTATGATTGTATTAAATACACATTCTGGTTCTATTTTCATCTTTTTCTGGTTCCTTTTTATCATTGTTGTTAAAGACATGAAGTGGTAGTTAAATGTACATGATATGTACTGTGTGCGTTTGTCGAAGAATGGACAGTTTGATATTTTTGTAAATGTTTTGCAATATGGTATCATGCTTGGGTTTCTTTTCCGTATGCATAAGTGTATATATATTTCCACATTCTTTAACAGAACAGATGTGAATTTCTTTTTTTGTTGTTGTTTTTTTTGTTTGTTTGCTCTTAGCGTTTCCTCTAAGCTTTTGTGTTGTTTTCTTATATTGCAACGGATACAGTTATATGGACATGACAATGAAAACATAAAAACTATTTTCATCATAGTTCATATAGGTATGAAATACACTTTTTTTTTTAACCTGTAATGGTGATCACAGATTATAAATATTGATGATACTGCTTCTGTTCTTGCAGTGCTAATAGTCATTTTACTTATCAAATTTAAATGAATGTCAAATTGATGGTCAGGTTGACATCTTGGTGTTCCCCCCACGTAAACTCTTCCACAAGTCTGAGAGAGTGGCAGCCGAGAGACGTGTATTACTAGAGGTGAGTACTTTTAGTGGGATACTGTGTATGCAAAAATTGAGGTCCTCTCCTGGTTTAGAAACACTTCAAAGTAGTTAGGGGTTGCTCTTTCCACAGATTTACACACAGAGAGAAATTTACACATACACACAGACACACACATACACACACCTACACATACATACACACACAAACAGATACATACTCACTCACTCACACCACAACCACTCACTCACACACACACACACTCGCTCACACACACACACACGCACATACACACACATACCACAACACACACACGCATGCACGCGCGCACACGCACGCGCACACACACACACGCACACACACACACACGCACACACGCACGCACACACACACGCACGCACGCACACACGCACACGCACACACACACACACACCACACACACACACACACACACACACACACACACACACACACATATTTACAAACTCGCAGAAAACACACACATTCGCACAAACACATGCATGCCTGATGCGTGCATATATACACAGCCACACACATCACACCATACAGTACCACACCACACCACACCACACTACACCACACATATTATACCACATTATTATTCTTGTTATTATTATGTTGGTGGTGGTGGTGGTGTTTTTTTTTTTATGATGATGATGACTATTACTATTGCTGTCATCATCATTGTTATTGTAGTGACTGTTGTTGTATGCGTGTGTGGAAATGGGCGACATCATTGCTGGTGTCGAGATCCAAGAAGTGTTCTCCTTGCCAGATCCACCGCCTTCACGGGATACTTGGTGAGGCACTCCAGCCTCCTGCTGTCCTCCCCGAATAATTGCCACCGCATGTACTCAGTTTCGGGGCATCTTTGGATCCAATGTGCCAGATCTTGTTCCTCCTCGTTGCACAGGGGATACATTGGATCCATTGTTGAGTCAATCTTATGTTTATGGGCCCGAGTCAAAGGGTGGTGACCCGACCTCAGCTTTGCAAGTAGGGTCTGATCTCTGTTGTTGTTGTTGTTGTTGTTGTTGTTGTTGTTTGTTGTTTGTTGTTTGTTGTTGTTGTTGTTGTTGTTGTTGTTGATTATTATTACTATTATTATCATCATCATTGTTATTATAGTTACTGTTGTTGTTATCATCATCATTGTCATCATCACCGAAGTCCTAACCTGCGCTGGCCTCCCAACCATGCATACCATGCTGAGACAGCGTCGGCTGCGCTGGTTGGGCCACATTCGCCGCATGGAAGATGGTCGCATCCCAAAAGACATCCTTTATGGTGAGCTTGCCACAGGGCAGAGAAACATTGGCCGCCCACAGCTGAGGTACAAAGACGTTTGCAAGCATGACATGAAGGCGCTTGAGATCAACACTGAGTCCTGGGAGGACCTCGCAGACGACCGCAACAGCTGGAGAACTACTCTCAAGAAACAGCTGCGGATTGGTGAGGACAAACTGTCAGCTGCTGCAGCAGAAAAGCGAGTTCGCAGAAAAGGGATGACAGCCAACAGACCAGCATCAGCATACACATGCGACCGCTGCGACAGAGACTGCCTCTCTCGCATTGGTCTATACAGTCACAAGCGACGCTGCTTGGACCAAGCAGACAGCCCATCTAGACATTAGAACGGATGTACTTTGTCCATGGTCAGTCATGACCGAAGGAGGCCTACTACTACTGTCATCATCATCATCATCGTTGTTGTCGTTGTCATCATCCTCATTGTCCTCATCCTTCTCCTCCTTATCATCATCATCATCATCATCACCACCACCACCACCACCACCACCACCTCCATCATCATCATCATCATCATCATCATTATTATTAATATTACCAATAATGAGAGTTGTTGTTGCAGCAATACCTGTCCAACCTGATAGAGCTGTGTCAGCGGTGTAAAGACTGCCCCCTTCACCCAGACAACAACCAGTTCCTGACCAAACACATCCTGGCCGAATTTGACTCCTTCTTCAGGAGAGGACTGTTTGAACACACCCGGCATATAGCCTCGTGATCCAGCAAAACCCGCTGTATAACATAGCCAGCATGTGGTCATAAACTGCCTGCGCTCCACACAGTGCCCTGTGTTCTGTAAGCATAGCTGAAGCTGCTTTGAACAGACATGTATAAACTTCTCGTGATCCAGCATAGCCTCTGTGACATACTCGCTAGTTAATTAACCCTTTGACTCCCGCGCCCTGTCCAGTAACATCCCGCATTTGTCAACCGTGCTAGCAAAGCAAAAATTAACCCTTTGACTCCCTCACCCTATCCACCACCTTCCTGCAGGAAGCTGATGGATAGGGCGAGGGAATCAAAGGGTTAAGTTTTTGCAGTTGGTGGATAGAGTGTGGGAGTGAAAGGGTTAACTTTGTTATTGAACATATTGGGTTTTACGTACCTTGAATATAGTAATTATTTGCTGCGTTCCGTACAGTGAAGTGTGTTAATGGCTGTATTGAACTGGTTGCACTCCATTTGGTGGGCTCCTGCACGCTTGTGTTCTACCCATTGTAATCAGCTGAGTGCAGTGACATTGATTGAATGACTGAGCAGACATGACATACAGCCTTGTGATTCAGCATACTGGTGTGGCGTACCCAGAATAAATAACAAATTGCCTGCACACTGTACAGTGTGTTTTGATCATGGTAACAAATGGACTGCGGTGACGTGATTTAATGAGCAAGCACAGTTGTATATTGCTTCATGATTGAGTGAGAGAGCGTAGCTGTGCATTGCTTCAGAATGACCGTGAACTTTGAGCAGTATTGTGTTGTATGCGTGCATGCACGTTGCTCTGCTGATTAAGCCCAAGGTGTACGGGCAGTAATACCATGGTCATGAACTAACTCTGCACTCAACTCATAACCGCAGATTGTTGCCTTCCATCATTTATGCTGGACATCATTCCCGCATCAGGTGCACATATTGCTAGGGGTCTTTCATAGATATCATTCCTTGGTCACGTGTACGTTCTGTGGCAGTGGCGGTGGATGTCACTCCTACATCAGGTGCACGCTCTGCGAGGACTTTGGTGGATTTCATTCTTTGATCAGATGCACATTCTGTGGTGGTCACAGTGGATATCATTCCCACATCAGGTGCACATTTTGTTAGAGTCAGGTGGTCCTTGATCAGGTGAACAGTCCGTGGGTGTCTGGATGGATATCATTCCTTGATCAGGTACGCATTCTGTATGAACCTGTGCTTCTGAAAACTGCATCAAGAGAGTCTGTTTTTAATCTTGTTCTGTTGTGGCGACTACATTGCTTCAATTGTAATATTTGAACCAAATGTATAAGACATTTTTTTTTCTGTTGTGGCAGTTGTGCAGCTTTATTCAGTAATTTTGAACAAAGTGTATCGGAAACAGTGTGCCTCAGTGATACCTGCTTGGTTATCCCTCCTACAGTTTCCCATGTCATTTCTGGTATATTGTATGGAATTGGATTGTACACATCTTTTTGTGTGAGTGCCCATGTCTGTTTAACAGACACAAGCAGTACAGACATTGTGTATCTATGATATGAGTACCACTATGATATAAGTACCACCCTGGTATGAACAACACTTTGATATAAGTATGCTATGATATAAGTACCATGCTGATATGAACAACAATTTAATACTGTCTCCCTGATATGAACAACACTTTGATAAAGTACCAGGCTCTTTGTAACAAGCGCAACCCACACAGCTATCAGATACTTTGTGATGCAGAAACAGTCTTGTAAAGCAGACAAATTATTTAACATACTGTCTTTATAGGCTATTTTATGAGGAAAGGAGAATTAGAGCACCTGGTCACAACAGGAAAGCTGGAGGGAAAGAGAACACCAGGTAGCCCCAGGGAGAAAATATTGGACAGACTTGCAGGGTGGCTGAGGACAGAGAGGGTGATAGATGTGCTTGCGGTGACAAGGGATAGATGCATATGGAGGGCCATGATCGCCAACGCCATGCGACAGGGCACATTGTGATGATGATTGTGCTTTGGAGAGTGGAAATAACAAGATTCTTTGAGAATGTAGATGGATACCAACTTAGGCATGTTTTACAGTGGAGAGGCAGTTATGTTTCAGTCTCTGTCTGTGAAACTTTTCTCAAGCTGAGTGTTTGGCTGTGCCGCTGACCCTGACCTTACAAGAAAGTCACTTCCTCAGCATCCTACAAAGTTTGGAATAGGAACTTACAAAAGATTTGTATTGCAGAAAGAAACATTTTAGTCTTTGTCCAAAAGGGAATGGGAATAAAATGAACACCATTATGGCTGTGTAGTACAGTTCTTACATAGTGACAAAAGACTTTTAGCAGCATTCTTACAAGTCATGAACTTAACTCAGCTCCTGGTTTTCCATTTTATTGATAATCCCTGTGTGTGCCATGTTTGTGTCAAGGAGATGGATGTGGTATGTTATGAACAAGTGAAATATGGTGTTTCTCCATAGTTTATTTAGAGATTATCATGGACATGATGAACAATCTCTTTCTCATGCTGCACAATTTTTTAAGTGAAAATTTACAATAAAGCATCATAGCTTGAATTGTGAAAATTTGATTTGTAATTTCAGCCCAAAGCAGGATACATTTCTTTGGACAGTTATACCATTAAGGATCCTTTATTATAGAGTTTTGGTATATTTTGTGGGTCAGAGTTTTTGACCTTTTTGGTTCTTGAATTTCAAACACATTTGGAACGGGCATTAGGAGGATGCTCACCTCAACTGGTGGTGTTGGGAGTTCTTTTTTTAATTGCCACAGGAAGTGGCTGTTTGCAAGCTGACCACAGCTTTTGCTAGTGTCTAGGGATTATTTATTATTTATTGTTGTGACATAGGAAAATGTATGTTTATATGAAAAAGGGAGAGGGAGGTACAACAGTGAGAGAGAGAAGGATGAAACTGTCAGTGGGATAGTATGTCTTTTGTTTCTCTGATTTCTTTTTATTCATTCTTAACAATACACAAATACAGATAGCAGTAACATTTATCAGCAAATTAGAATCAGTTGCATCAAAGAATTAACTCTCTGACTCCCGCACCCTGTCCACCAACTGCAAAAACTTAACCCTTTGACTCTCTCACCCTATCTATCAGCTTCCTGCAGGAAGCTGGTGATAGGGTGAGAGAGGCAAAGGGTTAAGTTTTTGCTTTACTAGCATGGTTGGCAATGCAGGATGCTGGTGGACAGGTGCAGGAGTCAAAGGGTTAAAACATATCCACATCTTCAACAAATGATCTACATGTGTGCATGAAGTGCAGCCAGTGGGATAGTGTATCTGCTGCAGTCATCTGTTACTTTGTGAAACAAGACTACAGACAACAGACTGGGTGATGTTGATGTGTAGACATGTCCTGTTTCAAGCTTGTGTGTCTGTGATTGCTTTTTGATCCTGCGATTGTGTACAAAAGATGTTTTGCTTATATACAAACAGTGTTTTGCTTCTTACTGTACTTGCCTTTGAGAGGAAACAGATTTGGGGGTGGGTGGATGGGTGGGAGATGAGAGTGTGTATGCATGTAGGTATGGTTGATTTACTGCCTTATGAAGCTGTTGGGTCTTTCTTGCACTTGGATTTTGTGCTTTATGCTATTTTTTATAAACTGATATGCTCATGGTTTATGGTACACCACTAGTCAGGGAAAATAGCTTTACTTTGTGCTTGGAGCTGTTCCACATGCTGCTTTACTTTTTGTATGATACCTTTTTTTTGCATAAGAACACATGTGTATCTCTTAGGTCATGCTTTTTTTTATGTTATTATTTTAGTTTGGTGGTGTGTGTGTGTGTGTGTGTGTGTGTGTGTGTGTGTGTGTGTGTGTGTGTGTGTGTGTGTGTGTGTGTGTGAGTGAGTGAGTGAGTGAGTGAGAGAGAGAGAGAGAGGGATGGGGGGTCATTTTAGATTTTTGTTTTCACATGCTTTTTGCTTTTAATCTCACATATCAATTGGTTTTGGTGATGATGATTATTATGACGAATGTACAGATGTTGTTGTAGTAATGATAACAAGAATGATGACAGCATTGAGTTAAAGCTTACCTGGTTTAATAATAATAATAATAATAATAATAGTGCATTTATAGAGCGCTTTCCGAAACCTCAAAGCGCTTTACATCAGTAAACCATACATATATAAACCAAATAACAGGCTACAATACAAACAAAACTCATCAAAAACTATCCACAGGAAATCAACAACCACACAGACACACCAAATAATCTCTCTCCCTCTCACCCCCCCCCCCCCCCCCGCCCACCCCTCTCCCCCCATTTTCAAACACACACACACAACACCCACACACACACAGCCACACATAAACACACACACACACACACACACACACACACACACACACACACTGGCATACACCCCATTGTGCACAATTTCATCCAGAATGTCAAGCAGGATCAACCCACTAGCCAAAATCAGGAAAAACACTGTTTAAAGAAGTAAGTTTTTAAACTTGTTTTGAAAGATGGTAGAGTTTTAGAGTGGCGGACGGACTGAGGCAACAAGTTCCATGTCTGAACAGCAAAAACTGCAAAGGCTCTACCACCGTGAGTTTCTCTGTTATATTTTGGCACACGAAACTTCTTGTCATCCACAGAAGAGCGGAGTGATCGAGAAGGTACGTAGACAGTCAAGAGTTCAGAGAGATAGTGGTTTCCTGTCTATCAGCACAGCCAGACAACAACAGTACACATGAACCTGATTTGAGTGCTTCCTTATGGTGTGTAAGTTCCCCACCCCCTTTCCTATTTATTCCCAGATATGAGAGGCACATGAAAAGAGAAAAGAACGCCACTAAATACACAAAGCAAAAGTGGAGCAAATATTTGGCAAACCCATCTTTGTCAATCATACTTAAAAACAACAAAGATTGAAGTCCTCCAGATTTAGGACAACACGGCAGAGCAAAAGCTGATGGCAGAGCAAAAACTGTTTTCCTGGATGCCTTTCTTTTTTATTTGGAGAAGATAAAAAAAGTTGTTGTTTTTTAATTCACAGAAATCCATAAATAGGATGCCACTGAACAGTAATGTATAGAATCAAAAATGATTTATGAAAGAATGACAGGCCCTGAAAACGTGGAAATTTGTTAAATGAGATTTTGTCACTCTTTAGACTCGCGCAGTTTCCCATACTTATTTCATAAATCCATATTGTTCAGTAATCACCCTAGAGAAAAAGAAAACGTGTGATTTATTGTGTCATGTTTTATGTAAGTTTTTGTAGCCATGAAGACTTGGGACAGTAAGTGGAGAAGACAATTTAATGTGCTGAAAATTAAAAAAATTCTGGTCATTATCAAGGATGACAGACAGGAAAAGAAAATATCATCAAGAATCAAGAAATTTTAAATCTTGAACCAGTTTCAGTGCATGTATAATTTACAGAAACAGTGTGTGCATTCCATAAATAAAACAAAACATGATAATCCCAGTTTTGCATGCACTTTTATTCCATTATTTTATTTACATATTTAAGTATTTCTTGATGTCAGTATAGATCAGCTGTGAACAGAGAATTATACAGTTTGATGTCAGCATGAATCAGCTGTGAACAGAGAACTGTACAGTTTGATGTCAGCATGAATCAGCTGTGAACAGAGAGAACTGTACAGTTTGATGTCAGCATGAATCAGCTGTGAACAGAGAGAATTATACAGTTTGATGTCAGTTTGAATCAGCTGTGAACAGAGAGAATTATACAGTTTGATGTCAGCATGAATCAGCTGTGAACAGAGAGAATTATACAGTTTGATGTCAGTTTGAATCAGCTGTGAACAGAGAACTGTACAGTTTGATGTCAGTATGAATCAGTTGTGAACAGAGAGAATTATACAGTTTGATGTCAGTTTGAATCAGCTGTGAACAGAGAACTGTACAGTTTGATGTCAGCATGAATCAGTTGTGAACAGAGAGAATTATACAGTTTGATGTCAGTTTGAATCAGCTGTGAACAGAGAACTGTACAGTTTGATGTCAGTATGAATCAGCTGTGAACAGAGAGAACTGTACAGTTTGATGTCAGTATGAATCAGCTGTGAACAGAGAACTGTACAGTTTGATGTCAATTTGAATCAGCTGTGAACAGAGAGAATTATACAGTTTGATGTCAGCATGAATCAGCTGTGAACAGAGAGAACTGTACAGTTTGATGTCAGCATGAATCAGCTGTGAACAGAGAACTGTACAGTTTGATGTCAGTTTGAATCAGCTGTGAACAGAGAGAATTATACAGTTTGATGTCAGCATGAATCAGCTGTGAACAGAGAGAATTATACAGTTTGATGTCAGTATGAATCAGCTGTGAACAGAGAGAACTGTACAGTTTGATGTCAGTATGAATCAGCTGTGAACAGAGAGAACTGTACAGTTTGATGTCAGCATGAATCAGCTGTGAACAGAGAACTGTACAGTTTGATGTCAGCATGAATCAGCTGTGAACAGAGAACTGTACAGTTTGATGTCAGCATGAATCAGCTGTGAACAGAGAACTGTACAGTTTGATGTCAGTATGAATCAGCTGTGTACAGTGCATGTTTTCCTTCAGCCTGAGTCAGGGAAGACAACTTTCGCTTTTGTTGTGCTAAGTTAGGCCACTCTTGGTTACCTTTGTGCACTTTTGTCTTCACTGTCAGTTGGCTGAATCGGTCAGGTGTTGTTGTCTAGCCAGCATGAAATATCTCAACTGTGAGTGTAAGTGTACCATCCCTCACCTTTTTGAATGATGCTGACCTTGAAGGACACAATGATTGTTGGTCTTTGGGAGCCACACATTTTCCTAAGTGTATTTCACGTGTCTGTTTTCTTAAACTTGCCCCTCCTTTTCCGTTGATCATGTTGGCAGGGTTGTTTTCCTTTTTCATTCTGACTTGTTTCCTACACAGGCAAGCTCATGCTCACATTGTCTAATTCTGACCCTGTAGACTACTGCTTCTTGGGACTTGCTTGACTCCAGTTTCCATGAGTGAGTATGTGTTGGTTTTGTTAGTGCGTTCGTTTTCCTGCATATTGAAGGAGCCATTGGTTAAATGAATGTTCTTGAGTGTGTGTCATTAGAAAGCATGTGGGTGAAATTTGGTGCCCCGTGCTTTTGTCTTTCTGATACAGGATGGTTATGAAGGAGTGATCATAGTTGGCAGTGATTTTGTGTGAGGAAGATTGTGGAAAGCAGAAAGAGTTGCACAGTATATGCAGTGTATTGCTAAAGTAGCATCAGTCCTGTACATTTTGTAACTTTACTGTAGCAGAGACATGGACAGAGAGACTGACAACAACATGATTTTGCTGGTGATGTCTGTCTCACTTGAACAACAACACTGATCAGTCTGCGCATGTGTAATACATCTTCATTAAGAGCTGTGGTTTATTCGACCCCAAGCTTTCTACACTGCTGTTCATATTGGGCCACTGTGAGAGTCACATCTATTTTGCTTTTACACTCACAACGTTTTTTTTTAAAACTTTAAAAACTGAGAACTTGAACCATTACAGACGTAAGTGTGAAAGTACATAATTGTGCAGACTATGCATAACTTAATTATATCTCACAGAGCAAAGTCACCTATCTCTGTCTCCATGTCTTGATTTTCAACAAGTAATAGCTTGCACATTATTAGAGCTGTTGGAAACAGCATGCATGTGTTAAGAGCTGGTGGGAAACAGCATACATGCATTTAGACCTATGGGAAACAGTATATGTATGTTTAGAGCCAAAGGATAGAGCATGCACGTGTTTAGACCTATGGGAAACAGTGTGCATGTGTTTAGAACAGATGGGAAACAGCATACATGTGTTTAAAAACCGGTGTGAAACAGCATACATGTGTTTAGAATGGGTGGGAAACAGCATACATGTGTTTAGAACCGGTGGGAAACAGCATACATGTGTTTAAAACCGGTGTGAAACAGCATACATGTGTTTAAAAACCGGTGTGAAACAGCATACATGTGTTTAGAACCGGTGGGAAACAGCATACATGTGTTTAGAACGTGTGGGGAACAGATACAGAGAACGGAAACGCATACATGTGTTTAGAACCTGGTGTGGAAACAGCATACATGTGTTTAGAGCTGTTGGAAACTATGCATGTGTTTAGAAGTAACATAACACAACAGAGTGTGATAGTGGCTGATAATGAGGAATTTTTCACTGTGATTCATAGCAATACATTCCCCACACAACAGTGGGTTTTTTTGTTGATTTGTAAGTACTTGCTCTGTGATACTGGGTCATGTTATGTGGATAATTCTTTTCTTATGTAACAAAGTGTTTATGTCAAGTATTTCCTAAATAAAACGAACAAAAACTCCAAAAATGAAAAATAAAACATTCCTGTCGGAATATTTCAGTGTTGGGTTGCATGTGACATCCAGTTCAGTCACCTGTGAATAGATGGATACCTGACTGTGAAGGATGGGCAAAGACAGTAAAGCAACAAGGGATAGGGGTTGGATCCAAGAATTATATCCTTGCATAAAAAGCTGATGAAAGGGCATTGAGGGGTCTACCAAGGCCATGCTCCTGTGATCATAGGGTCAACCTTCGCCTTTTTACCTTCTTATACTGATCAGCAAGATTGAGATGCATTTGTGTACATTGCGTCAGAGTCGGTGGTACATTTGTGTTACTGAAAGAAGCCACCGTTTCCATCAGGGTGTAGTCAGTGTAATTGACTCTTCCCTTCCCTGTAACATTTTCTTAGTTGTCCGGCCCACACTGGACAGGTAATCATTTGCTGTATAGTCTGCATACTTTTGTCTTCAGAGGACAGTCATACTCCTGTTTTCTGTAGCCGTGCTCATTACTTCAGTTGTTGGAGCGCCATGCTCAGTATGCAGGAATTCTACCCTCAGGCCTGAAATCTTTTCTTCAAGACGTTGCCATTGCATAGGGCTTAGTGCCTGTACAGGGCCCATACCATGATCAGTTTGGATGTTATCCCTTTGACTCCTGAACCCTGTCTATCAGCATCCTTGCATTGTCAACAATGCCAGCAAAGCAAATACTTCACCCTTTAATTCCTTCACCCTATCCACCTTCCCGCAGGAAGCTAGTGGGTAGGATGAGGGAATCAAAGGATTAGGTTTTTGCAGTTGGGGGATCGGGTGCAGGAGTCAAAGGGTTAAATCATGTAGTATTTGTGGTGTCTGTGTATGTGGAACATATTTTGAGTGTGGAGACGTCATCTTGAGAAACTAAAACTGTAGTTTTGCTTACTGGGTGTTTTCATATTTCCATAAGTCACTGAACATTGACATGGTTCACAGGATCTTTAACTTGAGTAGTTGATATCGTGCATGCTGGGTGTTTTCATGTTTCCATAAGTCACTGAACATTGACATGGCTCACAGGATCTTTAACTTGAGTAGTTGATATTGTGCGTGCATATAGTTACAGGAACGGGGTTCAGACATTAGCAGGTCTGTGTATGTGATGACCTGGGAGATTGGAGAAAACGTCCATCTCTGCCTGCTAGAACTGAACTAGGAGCTTCCGATTTGAAGTCTGACAGCCTGACGACCATTTAGCTATTTTGCATGCCAATGTAATGTAAATTATTATGTTAAGATTAGCTTATGCTCAACTCAGTTTTTTTTTTTAACAGTGTTCAAGCTTTATTTCTACATTGGATCTCACTGTTTTAACTCAGATGATAACTTCTTTTTTGACACACTTATTTTTCACCTGGTGCTCTGAATGTTACTTTGCTTATGCCTCACTCATCAGCTTTCAGCGCTGCAGATGTTTTTGTGCACGGTGAAATGGATAGTATCCCACTGTGAATAGGTGCCTGACCCTTGTTAGTTTGGGAATGCAAAGGAGTGAGAAAAGAGGACACTACCCTCATAATATTGGCCTCAAGATAAGTTAGTTTCTTTCCGTTCAACCCCCACCCCCTTTACAACCTCACAGATATGGGATGTCCTGGTTATTAAAAGAATTTTGTTTTAAATGTCTGCTTTGGTTGTGCAGGGCTCCTCAGCTTAACAGCTCTGCAGAAAATTTATTTTATGCGTAGTTGGTGAGAGTGTCATTAGAAGAATGAACTAATTGGTTTGGTGAGCTGTTTGTGGAGACATGAATTTATTGTTTACTGGTGCTTGGTGGCGATTAATAAGAATTGCTAACAATGTTGATGGCAGACATTGCTTAACTTAATTTACTACCTTTGCTTATGGTATAGTGTACTGTTTAAGATAACACATGTGTGGTGTTGTGATGTGTGTGTGTGTGTGGATTCAGGACTCATGTATTTTTCATAAATGCTTAAACACGTAGAGGTTGATTTTGCATGAGTGTTTTGTGTTGTGTGTGTGTGTTTTGGTGTGTTTTGTGTTTGGGTATATGGCAGTGATGACTTTTTACCATATCCAGTACAGAATGTGTCTCTGTCTCTGAGCTGTGGGGTAGTTAGTTTCTTCGTGTCACAGGCCAGTATCGTAGAACTGTGGGGTGATTATTGTAGTATCATGCGGTGAAGAGATTTTTTTTTTTTTTTTTTTTTTGCCACACATTTTGCCTTTTCGTCAATGTTTGAGTGACAGTTTTGTGTGTATTTTCGGTGTAGCATATAAGGTTCCTGTAACGACTGAACATGTTGTTAAATGGTGTAGGTGAAGGATGTGGTTTTCATCAAATACTCTGTGTTGCCCCAAAGCTGCTCTTCCAGGGTCGCTCTGTTTGGTCACTGCTTATGTCTTATGTTTCTGGAACATGTCAGAACTGTAGAATGGTTCTGAATAGGAACAAAGACATCACAAGTCATGTGACCCACAGAGGAGCCAGTGATGTAACAGTGTTGCTCTTGGCTTTGCCCTTTCTTTCTTTTCTTGTTTTTAAATAGATGGTGTGTTGTGAAAAAGATGTAAAGAAGTGAGATCATGACTTTGTATCATTGCGTTGTGTTTCACTGTGTTGTGATTGTTTATAAGATGATTAATACTTTTTTAACCTGGCCAATACAGTTTTATTCAACACCTTACTGAAGCATAGGGCTTATATGCAGACTTAAGGTTTCTGCCAGATTATGGCTGCTGGCCATTTGGGTGGAGTGCATATGGAATTGTCTGAGTGTGAGGAAGCCATCTTGAATAAACTCCAAAAGGTGTCTGCCATGATTGTTTTGGATATTCTCCAACACGTTGATCAAAGGTGTCAGTGTTCACCTCGCCTCACCTCACCTCACTCACTGTCGGCGTCACCGGGTTCAGTGTTGGCTGCTGCACTCTTTGACACCACCACCTCCCTCCAGGCCGCTCTGATTTGACTTTTGTGGACAACTTCTTAAATAGTTTGGCCACTGATGGTGGTTATGTTCTCGACGTATGAGATTGGAGGTCTGCCATTCTTCCTTTTTGCCACTGTTTTTCCCTGAAAAATGGTTGCCATGATGTCCGTGTTCATGTTGCGTGACACATGGCCAATGTATTTTAGTCTTCTCTTGTTGATGTCTGCTAGTAGTTTTCTGGTGGTATCAAGTTCTTCTAGGATATTTTCATTAGTTCTTGTATCTGTCCATTTAACACGTAGTTGTCTCCGATAAAACCACATCTCTGCTGCCTCAAGTCTTCTGCAATCAGCTTTTTGAGTCCAGGCCTCACAGCCATAAATCATGACTGGCCAGATCATACATTTTAAAAGTCTAACTTTCAGGCCATTTGGTATGCCTCTGTCTTTCCAGATGTTGTTGAGTTGGACCATTTTTTTTTTATTTGCCATTCCAATTTTATTTTGATGTCTTTGGAGCACCGTGATGGTGATGGTGATAATACTACGGATTTCCATTTCATATTGGAATTTCTCATCAGGACTGCTCAGTCTATGCCTAACTGAAGCCAAACATGAGTCTCTTGTCCTTCAGCAAATCATTTTAACCCTTTGACTCCCACACACTATCCACCAACCCCAAAAACTTAAACCTTTGAATCCCTCACCCTATGCACCACCTTCCTGCAGGAAGCTGGTGGATAGGGTGAGGAAGTCAAAGGGTTAAGTTTTTGCTCTGCTAGCGTGATTGATAATGCAGGATCCTGGAGGACAGGGTGTGGGAGTTAAAGGGTTAAAAGTGATTGCCTTTGCTGTGCTGTCCTGCACTGTTTCAGTTGTGTGGATTGTCCTGAGTTTAGAACTCTAGCGTGAAAATGAAGAATCACATTTCTGCATGTAAATAAGCCAATAACCAAGAGCTTGGAGTTTAAGGAGGGTTCATGATGCTCAGACAGTTCTATATGGGCTTCTCCTAGATTTGCCATCAGTTATCTGGCAGACTCCTTGAGCCTGTGCACAATCTGTGTGCTAGTAAAGTCTTGAAATGGAGGAAGATGTGGGAGGAGGAGGAGGAGGGAAGCAGAATCTATGAAACACTGATTGTTAATGATTAGAGTGTTAATGTGGGCAGCAGCTGGGTCAGTTTTTATTCTGCCTGCTGAGGTTGTTACTGGAGATGTCAGATCCCAGGTCCATGGCTCCATCAAGTAAACTAGGTGGCCTAAAGTTGGAGCATGAAAGAATTATGTGTACTGAGTGAAACAGAATAACGTACTGAGTGAACAGAAGTAACGTACTGAGTGAAACAGAAGTTACGTACTGAGTGAAACAGAAGTAACGTATGAGTGAAACAGAAGTAACGTACTGAGTGAAACAGAAGTAACGTACTGAGTGAAACAGAAGTAACGTACTGAGTGAAACAGAAGTTACGTACTGAGTGAAACAGAAGTAAGTACTCAGTGAAACAGAAGTAACATACTGAGTGAAACAGAAGTAACATACTGAGTGAAACAGAAGTTACGTACTGAGTGAAACAGAAGTTAGTAGAGTGAAACAGAATACGTACTCAGTGAAACAGAAGTAACATACTGAGTGAAACAGAAGTAACATACTGAGTGAAACAGAAGTAATTGCTGTACACTGATGTTTGTCATGCTTTAGCAGCCTGCTATTTCATATTCATTCATATATTCATATTCATTTCTTTCTTTTGTCAGTGGATTTACCATGTGAAACTTGGGATGCTCTCCTCTTTGAGAGCGCGTCACCGCAGTCCTGCACTATCCAATTTTTTTTTACCAAGACTTTAGAAAGGCAGAAGGCTACTTGGCCTTCAAGGGGAGGGACCTGGGAAATCAAATCTCTCCAGTATTTTTATATCAGGGCAGCTGGGCAAAACCCTGATGTTCATGATTTCCAACTGCTTTGGGATCTTTAGCATGCGCAGGCCAGAAGGCACACGGGTCCAACTCATTTTTTGTCCCCTTCCAAAGGACTAGATGATCAATTTGATTTTCCGTGGCCTCATGGGAAACGAACCCTGGAACATCGAGTTTAGTTATTGGCAGGTGAACATCTGAACTATTTTGCCACTCTTCTCCTGTGTATGATGAATGTAACTGTCAGTGGCGTGTAATGATATTTTTGGTTGTGTTTGAAAACAGGCCAGACACTTTTAATGATTGCTTCATTTGGTGCTACTGAAATTGAGTATCAGTTCTATTGACCCTTTCTGTCCTCCTTCCTATAAGAAGCCGGTGGATAGGGTGGGGTGGGGGAGTGAAAGGGTGAAATGGACTGGTGCTTGTTTGTTTTATGGTTCTCTGACAGTTGTGCTTTTGGAATATTGGAGAACTGTTTTATAAAGTGGAATGGTGATTTCTCGTAGGTCTGCTGTGTGTATATAGCTGGGTGATGGGCTGGGGGGTGAGAGAGGGGTCTCACTGGCTTAATTCCTTGCTTCAGCTGAAATGATTGTGGTTCCTGTGCTGCACTGTAAGTTGTACTTGTGTGTGTGTGTGTGTTGTGTGTGTGTGTGTGTTGTGTGTGTGTGTGTTAAACGAGAAATCTGGATGTTGAACGTAGAGAAGATGTAAATTATTGAAATGACTGGTCCTGATACTAAACAATCAGTGGTGATTTTTCTGATTGAATAAAATCAGTGTTTCATGTACAAAATACATGTTAATAAATTGTATGGTTTATGGAGAGTACATAATAAATTGTAAGGTTTATGCTGTGAATGTATTATACGTATATTTTTTCTGATTCAAGAAATGAATGTTCCTTTTTATTTTATTTTTGCAGGGGTGAGGGGGCATTCCTCTCTCTCTCTTACCGTTTCAAGTATTTGTAATAATGTGCTGAAGTATTTCTTTTTTCAGGTTTTTTTTTTTCGTAAGGAACATAATGTGCTTTTAGTTAAATGCAGCTTTTGATAGATGTACACACACGATACGTATGTGCACTATCACAGAATACTGACATTGTGTGCCTTAGACTTGCTCAAGGATTTCTCGAGTTTTAATCAGTTTAATTAGAAGATGTGTGCTACAGCATGTTTTAATTTACTTCATGAAGTTCATGGCTGATTTTGATGATGTTTCGTTTTGTTTTTTTAAGCTGAAGTAGTGATAGACTATCGTGGGGCAATTTTGAGGTACTCTCATTGCTGATGATACTGGATAACACAGATGAAGCTGTTTGTGTATTTTAACTGCTTTGTGTACATTCCATGCAGACAATTTCAACTTTGTTTCAGTGCTATGTATACTTGGGTTGTTGTTGTAAATTTTTTCTTGTCAGTTTTGAGTTGACTCAGGAGCGTGTTCTGATATTCCTCATGGTGTTACCTACCTGTGGAAACTTAACGCTATCAGTTTCCTCTAGTCAGCAAACATGTAATCATCATAGTCTGATAGATGATAAGGGAGGCAAATCATCCACATTTTCCTTGTGTCAAGCCACCAGTATTGCCTGATATGGCTGATTAACTAACTATGAATTAAAAGAGGTTAACAGTTTTGCTGTAAAATCTGAGATCATAGGGGAGTGAGTTATGGAGACATCAGCCTTTCACAGGGTGAGCATAACGAGGGCGGTGCCCATTTTCTCTCCTTTGTCGCTTTACCTTCCTTAACCCTTTAAATTCCACATCCTGTCCACCAGCATCCTGCATTGTCAACCATACTAGCAAAGCAAAAACTTAACCCTTTGTCTCCCTCACCCTACCCACCAGCTTCCTGCTGGAAGCTGATGGATTGAGGGAGTCAATGGGTCAAGTTTTTCCAGTTGGTGGATAGGGTGCAGGAGTCAAAGGGTTAACTTTGAAAGCAGTCAAGTGCCCATTCACAGTTGGGTGGACAAAGTTCTGATGGAGTCAGATTGGCACCTGCCTGCCATTGACTCTTGTAACCTTCATAGCCCACAAGTTAAGAATGCTCAGCTCAGGCTTTGTGCGCTTCACTTCTGTTTGACTTTTGCATCTCAAGAAAGAGGCAGTCTTTCCATGTATTTCATGGTCACACATGGCTTGATTTCACATCCCTGAGAGTGTACAGTGAGAGTGTAGTGGATTTTCAAAATGGAATTTTGTTATTTATTTAATTTGTTATGTGTGGTTGCTGTTTTGTATTTTTGTGTTTAGGTTTTGTTGTTGTTATTGTTGCTTCTTCTAGTTTGGCAGGTGAAGTCATCTTGTACAGCTCTTGTATCATTTAAAGTTTACCAATTAAGTATTACTGACCTGTGTTCACTTTGCTTGTGTGTTTGGTGTTTTCTGTTAGGTAGTCTTCATTTTATGTTGTTTACCGTGTGTGTTTTTTTTTTCTGTATTTGTTTCGCTGCTTTAAGGCCACTAAGAATGAAAGCTTATGAAACTTTGATGAAGCTCTGAGCCTTGCATGCAATAAATTGGTCTCTGTGTCATAATTGTGTTGTTTTAAATTGTGTAGGGTATTTGATGCTGCATCATTTTGCTCACAAGTTCCATGAATCATTATTTAAATATATTTGCTCACTGTTGTTTACACATAGGTGGCTATTATTTACAGTTAGGAGGTTCTGTTCATCAACTGCGTCTGTTCCGTTGTTTTACTTTTTACGTAATGGTAATATTGATACATTTAATACATGAGAGTATAATACATTTAATACATGATAGTATAATGATCACATTTCAGTTGGGCAATCTTTTCAAGGCTGTAATTTCAGTACATTTCCATCATTATGTTTTGCTGAATTACATATTTCGTTTGCTAATATTGAGCAGATTTTTTATGTGTTATATACGGTTTTTTTTTTGGTATGTTATTGTTTTGTTAAATCATGTAATGTCAAGTTTGACAATATAACAATATGCCAAATGGGATTAATCTGACGACTTAATATTCAGATTCACTTATCATGATGACCTCTTCCTTTCTCATCCATGATTTCTAGTTTGCCACTAACTTATTTTGCCCCTGAAACAAAAGCGCATAGACATAACTAAAAGTATGTCATTTCGTTTGAACAATTTCTCCCTTTTTCCGATTTGATTTAACTTGAACAACAAAAGAAAACGAAAAGGAAGCCGCCCTGATCCAGGGGAAGTAATCTTGTGACCGGAAGCCGCCCTGATCCAGGGGAAATAATCTTGTGACGGTTTTTGTGATAGTGGGAAAGATTTCTTTCCCGTAGGTTGTAATTGCTTCTCACATTTTTGGCCGCACTGATCCCGAAAATGGGTCATACCGTTGAATCTTTTACGTATATAACGTCCCTGTAGGCCCCATGTGTATGACCCAGACTTCATGCATTCCATGCGTGAGAAGCTGAGAAATTCTTGCTGACATCTATTGGATGCCTTGACTAGGACACTACCACAGGCACACAAACATCAGCAGATCAGTCTTAACCCTTTGACTCCCACACGCTGTCCACCAGGGTCATACATTGTTATCCATGCCAGTAAAGCAAAAAGCTTAACCCTTTGATTCCCTCACCCCATCCACCAGCTTCCTGCCTGCAGGAAGCTGGTGGATGGGGTGAGGGAATCAAAGGGTTAAGTTTTTGCTGTTGGTGAATTGGGTGCGGGAGTCAAAGGGTTAACCAGAATCCCCCCAGCCCCCTTTCCCTCTGGCTTGCTTTTAAAGGGGGAGATTTTTTTTTTTTAAGTGTGGTGGTTTTAAGGATGGGTCGACAGTGTCTGCATATGACTGTGTATACAACATTTGCTGACTGTCAAAAATGTATAGCAGTATACACCAGCAAAGACTTTAAGCATTATTGATTAGTTATGGATAACTAAATGGATCATGTGTCATGCTTACTAGTTTGGGTAAAGTCTTAAATGAAATGTGTAAGAAAAAATGGTGGTTGTTCATGAGTAGATGTTGAGAATTGGCTCGTATGTTTGGCCTAATGTTGCAAAATGAGCATTAAAAATAATGCTCATTTTTAGGGACAAGCTGGTGCAAGTTGCTAGAACTTAGAATTAATGAGAGACTGTAAATAAGGATGAAGAATTATGCTTATTTAGTTTTTCAGAAAAGTTCGAGAAGCTCCTGCGCTTTCTTTGTTTGCTTTGTTTGTGTGGAAAAGCACTGCCCTTTTTTGTGTTTAATTCTATTCATTTTTTTAAAAAAACACCCCTACCCCCATCCCTTTGATTTGTATAATTGTCCCCCTCCCCCTTCCTTCCCTTGTTAATTTGAAATCTTCCTGTTCCATCTTATCAACATTTTCACTCCCTCATCCTGTCCACCAGCTACAAAAACCTAACCCTTTCACTCCCTCGTTTTATCTACTGGCTTCCTGCAGAAATTTAGTGGTCAAAGTGTGGGTGTGAAAGGGTTAAGTTTTGGCTTTGTTACCGTGACTGATAACGGTGGAAAGTTGGTGGATAGGGTGAGGGAGTGATTGGGTTGATCCATCTTTTGTCCACCCAGTTGTTTATATATTGTTAATCTGAAATCATGCCCTCAACACTTGGAAATGGAATTATATTTTTAAATTACTGGCTGTTTATACTGCAAGAGTTCATTAAAAGATTGAATAAAAGATACCGGTACAGCTGGTGTTTTCTTGTGCGATGTGTGTGCGTGCGTGGGTTCGTGTGTGTGTGTGTGTGTGTGTGTGTGTGTGTGTGTGCGTGCGTGTGCTTGCACGTGTGCGTGTGTGTGTGTGTGTGTATGTGTGTGTGTGCAGGCATTTATTCTTTGTTGTTTTGCATATAAGCCTGACAAAAGCCAGGCATCAATAGGACTAAACCAAGGACTTTATCAGGAGCAGTGACCATGACCTTGTCATGATAAAATTTAAAAGACGGTTGAAGACCAACAACAGACCGAAAATAGCTGTTTCAAATTCAAACTTGATAAACTGAATGATCTCGGCATCACCAAACTGTTGAAAGCGACCATAGGAGGAAACTGCGTCTCACTACTACTACTGCTTGAAAAAAACAACAACCTTGAAGCACTTACAAAGTATTTCAACCAAATGATTACTAACACAGCAACAGAGAACTTGGGGATAAGATGATGGAAATCCAAGCCATTGAATAATTTCTTGGAGATAGATGGCATTAGGAGAGTCTACATTTTAAAGCAACGAAAGAAGAATGAGCACTGTATAAGAGGATAGGTCAAAATATGAAGAATGCAAAGGAAAATTGGATCGAACAAAATGGGAAAAATAGTAAGAAAATCCCTGACAACAACGATACAAAGACAGCTTTTAACCCTTTGACTCCTGCACCCTATCCACCAACTGCAAGAACTTAAACCCTGTGATTCCCTCACTCTATCCACCGGCTTCCTGCAGGAAGCTGGTGGATAGGGTGAGGGAGTCAAAGGGTTTAAGTTTTTGCTTTGATAGCATGGTTGACAATGCAGGATGCCGGGTGGACAGGGTGAGGGACTCAAAGGGTTTAAGTTTTTGCTTTGGTAGTATAGTTGACAATGCAGGATGTTGCCGCACAGGGTGTGGGAGTCAAAGGTTAAGATTGTGTAAGGCTTGACCAAATAAAAGCAATCAGCACCATTTATGAGAAAGACGGCAATTGTCTTGCATAGGAAAACATAACACTATAAAGTGGTGGAATGAGTACTGCTCTAAAGTGAACAACAAACAGAGCAAAGGAGATCAAAAGTGTGCTGTCTTGTTTTATATAATTATATCTTCACTGCCATCTGCAACAATATATATATATATATATATATATATATATATATATATATATATATATATATATATATACACAATGTATATATATATATGTGTGTGTGTGTGTATTAAATATGCCTTCTGTTTCTGTTTTATAATAATAATAATAATTACAATATTTATATAGCGCAAAATCTTGATAAAATCAAATCTAAGCGCTGAAGCAGACACACACGCAAGCACGCACGCACGCACGCACGCACACACACGCACGCACACACACACACACACACATACACACACACACACACGCATGGCTATAAATGGGGAGAAAGAATAAAAGCAATAAAAGCAAGAATAAAAGCAATGGAAAATTATAGAGAGCATAGCATATACAATTATATATTATAACCATGTGATTCCCTCCGAGCGGAGACAGGCTGCAGAGGGGGGTTAGGATTTTATGCGGAGGAGAAAAGGTGAGTTTTGAGAGCGGACTTGAAGGAGACAAAAGTAGGTTGCTGACGGACTGAGAGAGGAAGTTTGTTCCAGGAGAGTGGACCAGAAACAGAGAAGGCTCGTGGACCATAGGTATTGAGCTTAGTGCGTGGAAAGCGAAAAGTCAGAGGATCGGAGGCAGAGCGGAGGGTACGTGAGGGAACATAGATCTCAAGTAGGCTTGACAGGTAATCGGGGGCTGCGTTATTGAGGCTTTTGTAGCACATGGTGTCTAGTTTGTACTGTATGCGCTTTGATACAGGGAGCCAGTGAAGTTGTGCCAGGAGAGGAGATATGTGGTCATCTTTTTTCTTTTTGAGTACAAGGCGTACAGCATTGTTTTGAATGCGCTGTAGGATGTGAATGGTGGAGGCAGGAAGACCAGACAGGAGTGAATTGCAATAGTCAATGCGAGACATTATGAAGGAGAGAACGAGTTTTGCAGTTGTTTCGACAGAGAGATACTTCCTGATCAGCCTTATACGAAGGAGATGATAGTAGCAGGATCTGGCAGTTTGAGAAACAAAGTTGTTCATGGAGAGGGTAGAGTCAATGCAGACACCAAGGTTTTTAGCTGAATCAGAAATTGGGACTGATGTGTTACATAATGGGAGAGAAAGAGGAGGCAGCTGAGAAAGTTTCTGACGGGTGCCAATGAGGATAGCTTCTGTTTTGTCGTCATTAAGCTGAAGTCTATGTTTTGGTGTTTATCTACATGTAGTTTGTACAAGATTCATCGATCAAAGATGACTTCTCAATGCTTCATAAAGAAGTTGTAGCAGGATTAAAGCTGCTAATATGTGGTAAGGCTGCAGGCATTGATAGTATCCCTGCAGAACTCTTGAAACATGGCGGAAAATCAGGAACTTGATAACCTCACTGCCATCTGCAACAAAATACGGCACACAGGCCAGTGGCTCATCTCATGGACCCAATCACTGATCGTCACCTTTCCCAGAGAAAGGAAATCTCCAACACTGCTAGAACTACCACACTATCATAATAATCAGTCATACCAGTAAAGTAATGCTCAAAGTCATTCTGACTACGTCACAGTTGCAAAGAAATCGTGCGAGGGCTGTTCTGTGATTGATCCTACTGATTGATTCAGTATGTTTTTCTTTCTCAAGACATATTTTTATATTCACCGTTAAAATAACACATTTGCTGATTTTCAAGATAATGGAACCATTCTTGACAGAAACAATCTCTTAATCTAAAATAGAAACAACAATAACAATGTAGGAACTATGTGTAAAACACGGGTAAAGTGACGTACAAACTAGTATGCTGCATGTGTGTGAATGAGTGTGTGTGTGCGTGTGTGTGTGTGTGTGTGTGTGTGTGTGTGTGTGTGTGTGTGTGTGTGTGTGTGTGTGTGTGTGTTCGTTCGTTCTTTGATTTAACGTCTTTTCACTATGAATGATATTAGACGAATGTGTGTGTGGGCGCGTGTGTGTGTGTGCGTGCGTGTGTGTGTTTGTGTGCGTGTGCGCGTGTGTATGTGTACGTGTGTGTGTGCGCATGCGCGTGCGTTTATCGTACCACACTGCATTTTTACAAAATATGTCTTATTTCTTTTACCCTTCTTCTTCTTCTCCCTCAAGTCCGTTGAGTGTCATTGGGGCGCTGCACCATATTCTATCAGCTCTGTCGGTCGTATGCCAAAACTTGGGTCTCTGTAAATGTTTTGTCTATCCATTTTGCAATACAGTCGGTCCATCAATTCTTTCCTGTCTTCTCCTCCATCTCTTTCCCCGTGCAGGTCCCTGGAGGATCGATTTAGCGAGGCCATTGGATCTTGTTTCAAGGCCATATCAACTTTACTCAAAGGTTGCAAAATGTGGGGGTTTGAAAATGTGTGTGTTCTTGAATAGTCACAAATGAATTTCTGAAATGTTTGTTTTGATTGCACAAAAGCACTATGACTCACACGATGTATGGTGAAGCTGAACTTTATGGTTTGGGTTAATTCCAGAGACGATTCAATTTTGGTGCGATCTTGTAGTAGATAATACCTCTAGAAAATATTATACTCAGCTGCATGGGATTTGCACGATTAGCACCTAAAGGGATATATTTCCTTGCCTTGGATTCACACCGAATTTACCATGTGAAACTCGGGCTGCTCTCTCCTTTGAGAGCACGTCGCCGCAGTGCAGCGCCACCCATTTTTTACCAAGATTTTAGAAGGATAAGAAAGCTACTTGGCCTTTAAGGGGAGGGACCTGGGAAATCAAATGATTTGTCCAATATTTTATACCAGGGGAGGGACCTGGGAAATCAAATGATTTGTCCAATATTTTATACCAGGGGAGGAACCTGGGAAATCAAACGATTTGTCCAATATTTTATACCAGGGGAGGGACCTGGGAAATCAACCGATCTCTCCAATATTTTATAACCATGGCAACCAGGCAAAAGCCCTGCTTTCACGATTTTAAACCGCCGTGGGATCTTTAGCGTGCGCAGGCCAGTAGGCACGCGAGTCCGACTCGTTATTCGTCCCCTTCCGAAGGAATAGACGTTCAGTTCGATTTTTCGGTCAAACTGAACAGAAATGTCAAGGCCTCAACGGGAATAGAACCCCGAAACCTCGAGTTTATTATTTATATGCAGGCGAAGGTCTGAACCATTCTGCCACCTTTCTCCTCTACACTGGAAAGGTCCAATGCTTCCAAAGCAGACGACACGTTTCGGTCTGTGGTGAACCTGTCTGAAATTGTGCCTGAGACTGCAAGAGATGAGGGACACGAAGAACTGGTTGGGTCATGTGTCATGCTTAGTAATGATGTTCCAGTGACGTGATTCTTCATTTTATGGTATGGGAACTTCTAACCTTAAAAAAAAAAACGTGGAAGAAAATTTGTTGTTCTTCATGAACAGACATTGTCAAGAACTGATTCGTTGTACTGGCTCAGTGACTGCAAAACGAACTCCAAAACAAGTGTGACTGCCCGGGTTCAAGCAAACAGGAATCAGAAAAAAAAAACACGAAAAAAGAAAAAGAACGCGTATTTAATACAAGACAGCTCAAAGTTTCGGCCATTTTTTTTTTTCAGTTAGTTTATTCCTTTCCTCACACTGGACAGAACAGCAGGGGAGTTTCAGTCTTCTTCTCCTAATTTTTGTATCTGGTGTTCGGTTGTGATCTTACGCTTGACAAAGGCCAGTTGGCCGAAAATTTGCGCCTGCTCTTGTCTTGTATAAATACGCGTTCTTATTTATTTTTCATGTTTTTTCTGGTTCCTGCTAAACGAACATTAACGGCCCATTTTTTAGAACACGCTATGTTCTGTAATATGATGACAGTATACTGTTATGTTGTAGAATAAGTAGTAAACATAATGATTGAGCAATCTGTGCAAAAACGAATTAAACAATTATATCTTTGTCTGTATTTTAGATCAACACTGAACAACCAGCGTGCCCACGAAACTGTTATTGGTCCTACAAATGAGGTAGAACTGTATGTACATAATGTGGAATCATGAAAACTGAACCCCCGCCTACAAACAAACAAACAAACTTGCACGTGCAGAATGTGTGTGTGTGTGAGAGAGAGAGAGAGAGAGAGAGAGACAATGACAATGACAATGACGCTTTATTTTTCAACGGTAAAAGCTATTGGCTTGAAGCCATTTTTCAAACTTGCCGTTGCTATTCTATACACATGACATTTGTTTACAGTAACAAGTACAGCTTAAGGAAAATACATGTTGAATACTAAAATTAAGATACAATGAAATCAAGAAACGTACACAGTCACCACTTAGAGATAGGTAGATAGATAGATAGATAG
>CM060308.1:16670329-16680329 GCA_030674185.1 Monoplex corrugatus | reverse complement strand
GAATGAACATGAGGATAATGAGGATAAGAATGAGGAGGATAAGGACGATGAGAATGTGGATGATGATGATGAGGAAGAGTATCCCTTTTAATCTTCAACGGTCTCCCCAGCAAACTATTGTGTCATGAAGATCCCTAGGTTTTGTGTGCGCGCGCGCGCGGCTGTGTGTGTGTGTGTGTGTGTGTGTGTGTGTGTGTGTGTGTGTGTGTTGTGTGTGTATGTGTGTGTGGTGATTGAGTGAGTAGTGTATGTGTGTGTGTGTGTGTGGAGTGTTGTTGGGTGGTTGGGATATGGTGTGTATGTGTGTGTGTGTGTGGTGGTATGTGATGTGTGTGTGGTGTGTGTGTGTGTGTGTGTGTGTGTGTGTGTGTGTGTGTGTGTGTGTGTGTGGTGTGTGTGTGTGTGTGTGTTGTGTGTCATCGAGCCAAAAAGAAAAAAACGTCTGATATACTTGTACTGATCATGCACATTGTGTATTTGCTATTAATTTTCTTGATACAGTTGTGGACTGTAAGATTATATCGAGTTCAATCCCACCCCTGCAACAGTGAAAACCGACCTGTTGGCTGCCCATCTTAACGTTTCCATCATTTGGTGTGTCTTAGGTTTGATACAGTCTGATGTGGTGTTAGCTTAGTGTTTGATACGGTCCATCTGGTGGTGTTAGCTTAGTGTTTGATACAGTCTATCTGGTGGTGTTAGCTTAGTGTTTGATACAGTCCATCTGGTGGTGTTAGCTTAGGTTTGATACAGTCCATCTGGTGGTGTTAGCTTAGTGTTTGATACAGTCTATCTGGTGGTGTTAGCTTAGTGTTTGATACAGTCCATCTGGTGGTGTTAGCTTAGTGTTTGATACAGTCCTATCTGGTGGTGTTAGCTTAGTGTTTGATACAGTCCATCTGGTGGTGTTAGCTTAGTGTTTGATACAGTCCATCTGGTGGTGTTAGCTTAGTGTTTGATACAGTCCATCTGGTGGTGTTAGCTTAGTGTTTGATACAGTCCATCTGGTGGTGTTAGCTTAGTGTTTGATACAGTCCATCTGGTGGTGTTAGCTTAGTGTTTGATACAGTCCATCTGGTGGTGTTAGCTTAGTGTATCTGCTGTAAAATCATGAGACAAATTGCATTGAAACAAAATGATAAAGTAAAAAAAAAAATACAAAAGATCCAATGTACACACACACACACACACGCACGCAGGCGCGCGCGCGCGCGCACACACACACACACATTAATACACACGAACATACACACATACACAGACGTACTGCGTGCACTCACACACACACACACACACACACACACACACAACACACACACACATACACACACATACACACACACACATTGACACACAAGCATGTACACACATACACACACGCGCGCGCGTGCATCACACACGCACATGCACACACACGCAAATGGACACACACTCACACATTGACACACACGCACATACATACACATACACACACGCACGCACACACACGCACGTACACACATACACACACACATACACACACGCACACACACATACACATACGTACGTGCGCGCGCGTGCACACATACACACACACACTCGCACACACACACACACACACACACACACACACACACACACACACACACACACACACACACACACAGAGGCAACAAACCTTCCAACATGAGTAGCATACAGGGAAGCCCTTTCTCCTTTGCCGCTTTGTACATCATCTGTGACTGGTTGGGTGGTACTACCTGTACAAGACACCATTGTCATCATCATCACATCACCATCGTCATCACCATCGTCATCGTCATCACCATCGTCATCGTCATCACCATCGTCATCATCATCACCATCGTCATCACCATTGTCATCATCATCACCATTGTCGTCATCATCACCATCGTCATTGTCATCATCATCACCATCGTCATCACTATCATCATCATCGTCATCATCATCACCATCGCCATCATCATCACCATCATCATCACCATCGTCATCACCATCGTCGTCGTCATCACCATCACTATCATCATCCTCGTCATCACCATCGCCATCATCATCACCATCGTCATCACCAATCGTTCATCATCATCACCATCCTCATCGTCATCACCATCGTCATCACCATCGTCATCACTATCACACCATCGTCATCACTATCATCAATCATAATCAACTTCATTTAAAAATTTTTTTAGGATCATTGCACTCATGGAGGTTACCTTTGTGCACCCCCCTCCCCCCCCCCCCCCCCCCCCCATTTTCATTTTTAAATTAAAAAAAAAATTTCTTAGTCTCCTTTTCTACGCCACCTTAATGCTGCAGAAGTTTTTACAATGTAATGATGATGATGACGAGGAGGGTGATACTCATGGTGCTATGGAGCTCCATTCAGGATTGAGACTGCGTGACATGGCTGTACTGTACGCTTACTATCATAATATATCCTGGTGTCAACCAGGCCCGAGAGATTCAGACATCTGCAGTGCTGGTCAGAAGATTTGAGCAACACCCTCAATGACGCATCCGTGAAGTGGATAAGACCCGACTGTGTGGTCCCTGTCTTCCCAATGAGCCCATAGCACGCCCAGCTCTGGGTAGGAGCCGGTAAGAGCCGAAAAAACCCACAATGATTTTTGAAGGGATTGATGGGGATTGGAACCGACAACCTTCCAGTCGGTAGTCCGTTACGCTAACCACTACACCACGGCGACTGGTCATAATCAACTTCATGATAGGGCTAAAAGTTAAAGGAGTCAGACCTGCAGGCGCCTTCCTACAAACTGTGTCTTCTCGCTGACTGTACCGATATATAATTTCAAACTGTTGTACGTATTCAAAAGATATGCACATCAACTGGATGCTTAAAATCGAAAGATGGTAAGCTTATCATGGACAAAGACAAAATATTAGAGAGATGGGGAGAGTACAATAAAGATCTTTTTGGCGATATCAGAAATGAAGAACACATTATAAGAAAGAACGTTGAAGGACCACCCATAATGAAAGATGAAGTTAGAGCAGCAATGAAAAAGATGAAACCAGGAAAAGCCCCAGCACCAGACAACGTTACTGCAGAGATGATAGAGGCTCTAGAAGATTTCGGTATTGAAAAAATAACAGTTCTCCTAAATGAAATGTATGACACCGGAAAAGTCCCCAAAGATATGTCAAAATCAATTTTCATTGCACTTCCAAAGAAAAAAGGCTATAGAATTCGAACTCCGTCGCACAATCAGCTTGATGAGTCACGTAACAAAAATCCTATTAAGAATAATCATGATGAGGACAAGGAATAGAATCAAAAGTGAAATAGCAGGAGAACAGTGTGGATTTGACGAAGGGAAAATAACTATTTATGCCATATACATCCTAAGAACTATCATAGAGAGGTCAATCGAGATGAATAAGGATTTATACTTTTGTTTGTTGATTACACCAAGGTTTTCGATCGGGTAAGACATGAAGAATTGATCAACAACCAGAAAGTATCGAGAGAATCCGACAATAGCATCGGTATCTCACAATGCAACCAAAATGTTTTAAGGCTTCTTTAATGCAACATTTTTATCGCTAGTCCTCGTATACTCTGAGAGTGGTAGGATTTTAAGCTCTACAAAACAGAACAGAACATCTCCGGGGTCTGGTTGATGCCAAGATATTTTATGAAAAAGAAGTGTGTAGCGCAGCCCTGCCGTGCTGTCCTAGAGAATGACGATGGTGGCCATGATGATATGGAGCTCCATTTCGGAGCTCCATATCATCATGGCCACCATCGTCATTCTCTATGACCGCAATGTGAAAACTACCTTGGTTGTATGGCCCTGCATACCATGCTATCATGGTGACCTCAGTTTCCGTGTTTTTGGAAATGTGCTAAAGAACCAAAAGGAGCGGCGTAGGATTTGTGACACAGGACAGAAAACGATGCACCCCCCCCCCCCCCCCCTAAAAATAAACTCCCAACCAATAAAAAAAAAATTTTAAAAGAAAGAAAAAAAAAAATTTAAAAAGAAAGAAAAAAAAAAAGAGAGGAAAAAAAGACAAGAAAAGACAAGAAAAGAGCAATAAAATAACAACAAACAAAACAAAGAGACAAAACAGAACAAACAAATAAACAGACAAAACAAAAACAAACAAACCCAAAAAAATCCAAACAAACCGACCAATCAAACACACAAACGAAACAAAACCAACCAACCAACCAACCCACCCAAACCAAACCCAACCCAACCCAACCAACCAACCAAAACTGTAATAGATGATAACAGGAAAGGCAAACAACACGACTCACAGGGTCCTGGTCACCGTGGAAGAGAGCGATGGGACAATTCATCAGGTGTTTGTGGTGGATGGGGGAGCGTTCCTTCAGCAGGGCTTGGCAGTCAGGGTGGTCCATGGGCAGCAGCAGACTATCGTTGTAGCGACTCTCAAACTTGTGGGTATCATCGAACAGCCCCTCCTGATCCGCAATGCCACAGTAACTGGCCGCTGGAACATGTAGATATCATCATCACTTTATCATGAACAGTAAACTTTGTGGCTGCCTGTGTTTTCATTCAGTCCCTTTCTTGTTGTTGCTGTTGTTTGTAAATACGAGATTCACAGATGCATATATATATCATGGTATTGTGGATAAGACCTGCGCAAGGAACCAGTATAAAATATAGACTAGATAAAACATAGTCTCGGTAGGACCTTAGGACCTGGCCAGCTCATGGGTTTATGTGCAAGCTTAAGGCGTGTTGCCACGTCACCATACACGTGGCACCTGTGATGTTAGTGCACATGGAATTCATTCTGAGCGTGGAGACGTCATCTTGAGAAACTGAAACTGAAGACTGTTGCAAAGCCAGACTTATACAAATAGTAATACAAACTTTAACATTGTCTTTTCATATGTGTATATAATTTGTCGTTGTTGTTGTCATTTTTCGAAGCCACATAGTGTGTTAAATGTCCCCAGCCGATTTGACCTTGAAACAGTTTCAAATGAAATAAAACTTGATGCGCTTTGAGGACAATGGTACAGTATTATAGCAGTGAAAACAGAATGCAAATATTTCAGAAATTCCTGAGAACGTGTTCTTCACATACATTCCTCAAAAAGTGTCGATTTTTAGGCAGTAATTTTGGTCAAGGTGACCTTGACCTTGGAACCTTACCTTTCAAAACACACTCTTTCGTAATTCTTCAACGGTCAATTTGTTTGACGCAAGTTTGATAAGATCCATCCATGAAGGTCTGAGAAACTCTGTTCCAACCTCTTGGTCACACACACACACACACATCCACACACACACACACACACACACACACACACACACACACACACTCACACACATTGACATACACACACACACACTTACTCACACACATACATTCATTCTCTCTCTCTCTCTCTCTCTCACACACACATCTCCAATCAATATGAAATACTCCTCCTTTTAAAAAGGGTAGATTAAAAAAAAGTAACGAAGCAACAAGTATCAAGATCTTGATTTTGTGCATGTTATTGTTATGTACGCATACATTATAGCCTTCATTGTAAACCTGATGTGATTTAGTCATCATCATCAAGTGCCCTGCCGCATGGCATTGGCGATCATGATCCTCCACACGATTCTATCCCCTGTCACTGCAAGTACATCTTCTACCCTCTCTGTCTTCAACCACCCTGCAAGTCCGTCCACTATATTTCTCCCTGGGTCTATCTGGTGTTCTCTTTCCCTCCAGCTTTTCCTGTTGTGACCAGATGTTCTAATTTCTCTTGCTTGGTAAAATGTCCTATAAATGTTGCTTGTCTTTTCCTGATCTTGCATTTGAATGATCTTCGTGTGTCTGCCTCCTTCAGGAATGTCTAGTTTGTTTTCCTTGCTGTCCATGGAGCTCTCAACATTCTTCTTAGAAACCACAGTTCAGTTGCCTCAAATTTGTTCGGACTTTGCATGTGAATTTGTGCATTTCTCATTCCCTGGTCAAACACAGAAACAAACACGCATCTTTAGACTCATCATTGTATGCATGTGGTAGTGAAATGCACACACACACATACAAACAACAGAAACACTGAGGACCTGAGATACATGTAGCGTACTGAATCACAGGTCACCCATCAGCATCATCGAGTTCGATGGTAGCCGCTGCCTCAGGCGTCACAACTCTCCTCCATTTACTCTGGTCTTGACTTCTTTGTGTAACAGAGTGCCTTGCTCTGTTACGATCTTTCCCATTTACCTACAACGCTCAAAGGCAACACTGTGAGGCGTGCTTGCCTAGATCAAAAACGCCTTGCGTTCTCTCAGCCAAATTGTACTGTTATCTTATAGTCTCTGCCTACCCATAGCTATGCATTGAACATTCCAAAGATCTAACCAATACATGACGCATATAACACACTGCTAGATAATGAGCAGATCTACAAGGTGTACATGTATTCTGAAGCAGGCCTACAACAGATTTTGTCGTCATCTTCAGTCTGTTACACACAGCGTTGCGTTGTCATCCTACAGAACCTAGAGGGGGCTGTCTTTAATCTATGCCGCCTTCAGCCAATTGTAATACAACCGCCGTCATAATAGCCATTACGTAGCCCGTGGAAACCCACAGACAATGACCGTGGGTGATATTGCAGTTATATGGAGCCCAGGGTGGACTGTCTTTGTTTCATGCCGCCCTTCGGTGTTTGTGGCGTAATAGCCAATAGCCACCTACAAAACCACCGGACAAGTATGCCGGTTGTGTGTACTGAGGCACTGCGCTAATTAACAACTGATGTAAGACCTCCATTAATTTCAAACAGAGTTGACTTTTCGCCACACCCCAAATGTTGATTGGGTAGGTGAGAGCAACCAATCAGACCTTGTCATCTGAAAGGTTTGTAAGTGTGACCATCGTGCTTTGTTCTCAGAGTATAAATTAACAAGGCGTGTCATAGCTCGTCATTTTCTGCTGCCACTCTCACCAGAGGTGTGTTAGACTGCTGTCACTGTAGTAAGTTCTGGATTTTTATCACTTTATTATTCATTGTCATTTGCAGTAAGCTTAGACTTTAGGGTCTCTTATTTCTTTAGATTCTAGCTTGAGTCTATTGAGTACCGCGCTAGATTTGCAGAATTCGCACAGCGAGAAAGTATGTTTTGATCTAAACGATGTGCTATCTCACAAGATCTGTAGCACTTAGCGTGGCAGCCATCATTGTAAAGATGGGACTGAGGTTTGAATGTAGTTGCCACCATAGAAGTAGTCCCTATTTTATGTAACTATTGTAGGACTATTGACAACCATATTCTGCCAAAAGCAAAGATGCAAGGCATTGTTGTCGCAGAGGAACAGTATTTCATACTTGACAAGATTGTATTCACATACTGATATGATGACTGATGAAACATGTGCTCAGCTAATTGATCTGTTTGGTGTATCCCTTGTCTGATCAGCACCACTGATAATCATGTATAGAGTGTTGTTTTGATGACATGGTTTAATAGTAGTATGCTATGCTATTTTGTTATAATTGTCTCTAGCACTGGATCTAGAATTATACTTAATTACATAGAGCTAATGGGTAATCGATTACTCAAGTGTGTTGTTCTCTTAACACTGTTGACTGCTATTCGATAAGGTAGACCTACTGTTTGTGACGGCAGTTCCCATTGTCAAATACTATGTTTGTCATCACCACGGAATATTAACTGTCCATAGCTGCCCACTCAGATGTTATGTTGCAACTTACTCAGCCCATGGCAGCCAAACAGCTTAATATGACTGTGCATTATTTTGCCAGTACATTATTGGAAGTCTACTCTATGCTAATGCTATCGCACAAGCTGTATGGTAGTTTACCCTCAACTTATCAAAGGGTTACTCAGTTTTGTTATCAATTATTTGTTCCATGTTTACAAATGCTAGTGCTTTTGAGTGTAAATATCAACACCATATACTTTGATGTAATGTAGTAGTTCATTCTTGGACATTGACATTGTTAGTTCCTAAAAATGTGCACTTTGTCATTGTATTTATGAAACTTGTTTTGTGTCTTACAGGCACTGTCTTCTTCTTTCGTTCTTCTTCTTCTTCCACTTCTTCTTTGATATCTTCTTCTTCCACTTCTTCTTCTTTGATGTCCTCTTAATAATAAAGAGTCAAGTATCAAAACAAGGACTTGTCTTTTGATTGAGAGACTTCCCTTTCTGCTCTGGATACAAACGACCACCACAGCAACCATCACCTACCCTTACCCCTTGACCACTTGCTCCATCTCATCTGTGTTACTTCGCAGACTGTCAGACTGTTGATGTTGGTGATGTTGTTCATATAGGAGGTGGCTGATCTGTTCGCATTTCATTCGACCTCAACGTTTCCTTGCAAAACTGTTGGCATTAGGGTTGTGTTGGTGTTGCGCATTGCAGGGCTGACGTGTTTCGTTTTGCTTTTGATGGTTTCTGCCAGCAGTTAACGTTGGACTGAGTTCGTTTAAAACGGTTTCATTTGTACTTATGTCAGTCCATTTGACTCTGTGAAGCCTCATATAGAACCACATCTCTGCTGCTTCCATCTTACTTTGTAAGCTGTTCTGCATGTCCAGGCTTTATATAGCCATATAGCATTACTGGCTAGATCAGACATTTTAGAATTTTGATTTTAAGGGCCATGCTATGCTTCTGTATCAGACATTTTAGAATTTCGATTTTAAGGACTATGCTTCTACATCAGACATTCCAGAATTTTTATTTTAAGGGCTGTGTTATGCTTCTGTCTTTCTAAATGTTGTTGAATTGGTGGATCATTTTCTGTTTTGTCTTTCCTACTCTTATTTTGATGTCTGTAGTTCAAATGCCATCTTAAGCTTTAACTGAGCCTCTAAAACACTAAAACAGCTGGCGTGGTTTTTCTTTTTTTTTCCTTTTTTTTTTTTTTACACAAAATGATCATTCTTTATGTCACATACACCTGGGCTCTGTCTGTAAGAACAGAGAGCCAGAGTGAAAAAAAAATCATCACCATGATCATCATCATCTTGAGCTTTAACTGAGCCTAGTGTGCTGAATATGTGATAAATCTGCATGTTTTTTTTAAAATCACCTTTTATTTTAAACGGAAAAACAGATTATTTCATACCGACTGGAGGGATGTGCGTGCATATGTCTGTCTGTCAGCATGTGTGTCTGTTCATGACAAAAATGTGCGAGCTACAGAGAGAGAGAGAGTGAGAGAGAGGAGACAGACAGACAGACAGACAGACAGAGGGACAGGACAGAGACAGAGAGATGGACACAGAGAAGGAGATTCAAAAGAGAAAAAAAAAACATTAGGTGAAATGACAGGGATCAAATGTGAAGTAGGGCCAGGCAATAGATACTGACCTGCCTTAAAGGCATTCTTGAAGGTGATACAGCAAAGGGTGGTGTAGCCACCGGCAGACCCCCCGTCAATGCAGACCTTGTCAGCGTCCACCCTCCGTTCCTTGACCAGATGTTCCACAGCCGTGCAGCAGTCATCTACGTCATACACTCCCCACCTGTCACCGTTGTCATCATCATCATCATCATCAATCATCATCATCATCATCACCCCCATCACCACCACCACCATTGCGGCTTGTTCTCCTCACCACCGTAATCATCATCATTCCCCATCACACCACCACCACCACCACCATCATCATTGCTGCTTGTTCTCCTCACCACCATAATCATCATCATCACCCGTCATATTCCTCCTCCTCATCATCATCATCATAATCATCGTTGTCGTCGTCGTTGCCGCCGTCGTCTTCTTCATACTCACCATCATCATCTTTATCAAACTTGCAGACTGTCGTTATCATTACCATCCTCATATTTTCAATCTGTTATCGTCGTCATCATTTTCATTATCACCGTCATCGTCATCATCATCACCATCACGCATCAGCGTCTCTATAATCTGCTTGAAAGGCATGGACAGTCAAGAACCAAAGCCAGAACAAGATTGAGGCAGCCGAGATGTGGTCTCTAAGAAGAATGTT
>CM060308.1:16652829-16660329 GCA_030674185.1 Monoplex corrugatus | reverse complement strand
CCAGGGTCTTCTTCTGGGTTTCTCATGATGTTTTCGCTATATAGTGAAAACGGATCTGGTGACAAAACACAACCCTGTCTGACTCCTCTTTTGATGTTTTGGAAAGAGCTTACATTGTTTTCTATTCTCATTGCAGCTGTTTGTTCCATGTACATATTTCTTATTATTCGTAAAATAGTTGATACAGAAACACTAAAAATGAACCAGAAGAACAAGAAAACCAATATAAGTGCGCTCCAATGAAACAAAACAAAACAAGCGCAAATTTTCGGCCAACTAGCCTTTGTCAAGCGCGAACGCACAGTCACAAACAGATCACAGACACCAAACACTGACAGACAGGACACTAACTGGTTTCTATATTCGGGTCATCAGCAGAGTAAAACCATACACAGATACGTTGCAAGAAATAGGCAGCTTACAAAATTAACCTGGCTTTGTTCAGCAGCCATTGACCGGACAATGGGACTGAACTGAAAGGAAATTGATGATGGGGAAAGTGAGAGAAGGGAGGTAACTATCATGGAGCAGAGTTGTCTTTCTCTTTTATCGGTTGTGTATCAATGTGTGTGTATCTGTGTGCGAGATAGCTGGCTAGATGGACAGACAGATAGATCAAGTTCATATTGCTTATAGCCCAGCCGACTATTAGAGCCACAAACAGACAAACAGATAGATAGATAGATAGATAGATAGATAGATAGATAGATGGATAGATGAGATAGATGGATACATACATACATAGGTAGACAGACAGATAGATAGATACATGTAGATGGATGGATAGATATACAGAGAGACAGAGACGGACAGTGGGTGTCTGTCTGTGTCTGTCTGTCTCTATCTCTCTTTCCCCTCTCTCTCTTTCTCCCCTTTCTCCACCCCCCCTCTCTCTCTCTCTTCCTCTCTGTGTCTGACTGTTACCTGTCTGCTGTGTATGTTGAATCGAATAACACAGGGAAAGGTGTCAGGACCTGACGCAAGGCAGAAGGCGTCCCCCGTCTTGCTGAGTGCCAGACACTTGTGGGACACAAATCCCGTGTCAAAGACCTCATACTTCTTGGGGTCCGTCATGTCCACCATGCCCAGTTTCTGGACAAGAGAAAATGGCTTGTCATCATATAAGGTACTGACCACACACATTTCTGTTAATAATGTCTTCAGTTCTGAGCGATGATTACATGTCGTAAAACGTTATACGTGATTGACAGTTGATTGTAAAGTCATGCACATAGACATAGACGAAACGTACTCACACATGCACGCACTCACACAGACATACATACAGACACACAAACAAACAAATGAGCACACACACAACACACACAACACACACACAACACACACCACCACCACCACCCCACCACACAATACATACACACACATACATAGACACACAGACACAGACACACCTAACACACACACCCACACACACACTTTTTTTTTCCGTCTAAAAGCACGTATGTGAATAGACGTTAAAAGAAATAACGAACGAACACACACACACACACACACACACACACCACACACACACACACACACATACACACACACACAAACCATACACAAACACCATGAACATCCAAAGACTCACACCAGCTTGTATGGTCACAATCTTGCTGGGGTCACAAAAGTCACCAACGTAGGCCGTGTTCCCGAACATGAACTGGCGTCCAGCGATCTCAGAGGACTGAGGACACAGATTAACGTGCGTGCCTTGGGGGGTGAGGTGGTAGAGATTCCACCAGTTGGTCTTGTCACTGACATACAGAAACTGGTTGTCTGCGGTCCAGCCGGGTTCGATGGCGCATTCGTCGGTGCCTCCCGCCATCTTTCTTCTGGAACCGTCCTTCACCCCACACCCGGAGTCGTCCAGTTCCGCCACCCACACCTCTGTGTCGTCCCACGGCTGTGGACATCACAGTCATCATCATCATCGTCGTCGTCGTTGTCATCTATCATCATCGTCGTCATCGTCGTTGTCATCATCGTCGACGCCGTCCATCATCATCGTCTCATCGTGTCATCATCATCGTCGTATTCTCCTTCGTCCTCGTCTTCATTCATCATCATCATAATATCATCATCATCATTATCATAATCAGAAAGCTCTCCATCTCTTGGTCTCCTGTTCCAGATGCTTTCTCCACTGATGTTTTTTAAGGGGTGTATTTTGATGATGACGACGACGACAATAACAATGGTAATGAAATTATCACAATGACGACGACAATGATGACGATAATGATGACAATGATGATAATGAAGACGACGACGACGACGATGGGGGAGGATAAAACATCAAACGATGATTCAGATAATACTGAAACAAGGATGAGGATGACAACAACGATGATCGATGATAATGATGGTGACGACGAAGATGATGACGGTGATGATTATGAGGATGACAATGATGATGATGGAGATACAAATCATGGCGGCCATGATAAGAATGAAGCATGAATCCGTGGAAAAACAAACAAGAAAGCAAACAAACAAACAAACAAACAAAAACAAAACAGTACCATGTTGGGATGGTTCCACTGGAACCAGCAAATCTTCTTCCCGTCCGGCGACACACGGGCGTGACTGTAGAAATCACAGCCCTCAGCCTGGAAATAAAAGTGCAATTTTACAATCTTAACTTTTCCCCTCTTTTTTATTCTTATGCAGGTTAGAGATCCTGAGAACACTCCCTCATCTCATCATCATCATCATCGCATCATCATCAATTCATCATCGCTGTGGACGACGGTTGGAGCTCCACTCTTTGTCACGAAGGATCGCCAGGTGACACGGTCTCTGCTCCTGTGTATGATGTCATGGAGCCCCAGTTTGCAGGCGTCAGCGATGTTGTCCGTGAAAGATTTTCTGGCCTTTCTTGCTTTCTCTTTGCCTCGACTCTCTCCTGCAGGACTGATTCATCAAGTCGGTTCTTGTGTTTCTGTTATGTGCCCGATATCTTCGGTTTTCTTTTGTTTGATCTCTGGGAGCATGTTACATTGGACAGCTAATTTCTTTAGCACGCTTTCGTTGATTCTTTTGTCTGTCCATTTTACTCTGAGAAGACGTCTGTAAAACCTCATTTCTTTAGAAAGGCAAGGAGATTAAATGGCCTTCAAGGGCAGGGACCTGGGAAATCAAACTATTTCTCCAATGTTTTATAAAAGGACAGCCGGGGGAAAGCCCTGCTCTTCACGATTTTCAACTGCAATGGGATCTTTACCGTGTGCAGGCCAGAAGGCACACGGTCGACTCGTTTTTGTCCCCTTCCAAAGGACTAGACGTTCAGTTCGATTCCCCATCAAACTGGGGTGAAAAGTCAAGGCCTCAACGGGAAACGAACCCTAGAACTTCGAATATAGTTATTGGATAGTGAATGTCTGAACCATTCTACCACTTTCCTCCGCCAGCTATGAGCATAATGTTTACAGTATGGTGTACAAGATGAACAAGACGTCTTGCACTGCCTGCCTTCTGGAGCAGTTTTACAAGTGTGGAGACCTTCGTGTAGGTTGTGTTCTGACAGTCTTCATCTTTGTCATTTGCTGTGTACATGTTCCGGCCGTGGTCATACAAGCGATGAATGGAGCCATTGTTTTTCAGTTCCTGTCCTCTGCCATGGAGCTTGGTGATCAGAGGAGCTAGAGTCAGTGATGTGGTTTTTACTTAAAAAAAGTCAGCCACAGTGGAACCAACTAACCAAGCAAGCAAGCAAGCAACCACCACCCACCCACCCAACCACCAACAACCAACCTCACCCACCCACCCACCCAACCAACCAACCAACAACCAACCAACCATAAACAGCCACAGTCGAACAAACAAGCAAACAAACAAACCCAACAAACCAACAAACCAATCAACCAACCAACCAACCACAAATTCCTAAGCACAAACATCAAGATAAGAAAAACAAACTGTCAGCAGTTGGAACCGATTCAACATATCCATGCACGCACTGCAGGTACCTTTTCTTGCCAGTAAATTGTTCTTCTGGTACGAGCTTTCTCTTGATGATAACACCACTGCATCCAGTGTCTCTAAGCACATCCACTTCCATGTCTTCATAGCGCCCTTTCACTACTCTACTGTGGCTATGGTACTAGTGGTCACCTATTAGAATTTTCTGTGCACCTGATCTCACGTAACCCTGGGTATTCTCTGGGAGGGTTTCTGTCTTGGCTTCTTTCTCTGATGGCAACATTGGCAGAAGTCATGCTTTTCCTGTTTCCAGCTCAACCCAGGCTTTTCTGTTCTCCACGGCCAGAGTGTTGAAGACCACTTCTGTCTGTCCTCACTCGTGCTCTGCATTCAACGGCTTTGTGTCCCATATGTCCACAGCTGAAGCATTTCAAGTTCTGGTTTGATGATCTTGGGTCTTGGGCTGTCTTTGGTCTGTCCCTAGATGCTGTGGCTGGCTTCGTTTTGACGTCAAATTTCCGATTTTGAGACTCCAGGAACCTCTGTGCTGCTTCAGCAAGGATTCTAGGCTCTGGTTTTTCTCCTGTAGAAGGTAGGCTGCCAGGTCCTTGGGACATGATTCCAGGAACTGCTCTTTCAGGACCAAATAGGACAGTCCATCATAATCCTTTTCTCTTCCAGCTAACTCCAGCCATCTTTCAAGATAACTCTGGATGCGGGTTAGAAACTGAGCTGGGCTTTCATTCTTTTTTGGCTGACTGGAACGGAAACGTCTCTGGAAACCTTGCTCTGAAAAATCGTTGCTGCGTAGAAGCACCGATTTGAGCTTTTCATAGTCGTTGGCATCATCCTTGGTTAATCTGGAGTACACTTCAAGGGCATGACCGGTCAGTAGAGCATTCAGATCAATTGCCCACTGCTGTCTAGACCACTTCATAGCTTCAGCGTGGCACTCAAAACGTTCAAGGTATCTGTCTAGGTTGTCTTTCCCATCCACAAACGCAGGAAGTCGTGGTCTCTTGGCAATACGGACTTCTGTATGGGAAATTTGTTCACCATTTTCAGACTTCATTTCTGCCATTCTGAGTTCAAATTCTCTCTGTTTTTCTTTCTCTCTCATTTCAAATTCTCTCTGTTTTTCTTTCTCTTCACTCTCCAAATGAAGTCTTCTTAGTTCCCTTTAAGCAGCTTGCTCTTCCCGTTCTATTTCTTGCTGTCTTCTTTTCTCTTCTATCTCTGTTTCTTGCTGTCTTCTTTTCTCTTCTATTTCTATTTCTTGCTGTCTTCTGTAGCATGAAACTCTGGAGGGCTTCACCTGTTAGACCCAGTTCTCTGCCTAGTTCGATGTATTCCATGGTGACACGGCTCAGATTAACAACGGCAATCAGTCTTTGGAATTGTAGACTCAAAAAATCACTTCAAATTACCACTAGATCTACTGTCCCAAGTAGCTATCTCAGTGGCCTCTTCTTTCAATCACAGGCGATAGATCTAGTTTTCTACAACTAATCTTCCCTGGATTGAATCAACACACAGCTTACACTCGGCTATGCAAACAAACTTTATAAAGTTCCGCTGATCTGTGCCTATAACCTAGTCAAGCGACGTCACCATCGAAGTCAACACAATGCAGATCTAAACTGCGCGATCAAATTCGTTTTAACACTTGCCGTAGTATAGAGTCTCTGGATAGATCAAACGATGCGTAGATCCCATCCCGGCTTGGCCCCCAATTGTCACACGTAAAAAATGTAAGTGACTGGCAGTGTCTTGCAGTTTATGCAGTTCGTGAAGATCTAGCAGTCGATCGTTCTTCTCAGAAACAAGATACACCAGTCCAGGTTAAACGAAAATGATCCTTTATTTGAAGAACGAATGAAACACAACAGGAACTGGGTAAAAACTTCACACATCCAATGCACCACTCCTAGTTTGCAGAATTTTCTTCTTCAGTCCTCGAATCTACACGCCGCAACTCCACAAATCTACAGCAACTTTTCTGTCTCTGACAGCAGGCTTACACATCAACTCTTCCAATTGCTCTCTCTCTCTCTACCCACAGTCACGCTTTATCATGGAAAGTTCCCGTATGTTCTCGGCTTTTCCCTAGATTTTCAGCCAATCATAGTCACATTCTCGAACCTTCCCTTCTAAAATATTCTGTAGTTCTAGCCAATCACTGTACAGATTAAATTTGTTTACAATTTCCGGAACCTTCTCGAAAGATCTAAGGTATTCTACGTTTTTCTTGTCATTTCTAGATTGTTCCGAAGCATTTTACACATTTCCATACAGCGAAATCAAACTTAAACATATATTTTCAGTGTTAGCATAAACCAAAACAAATATTCTCGATTCATTATTGAGCGAATCACAAACTAATCTTCAAGGGCGAACAGCCAAGAGAGCTGAATCTACAGACACATTTTGACGTCACACTTCTTTTATCGGCATTGCACTTTCACATTGAGTTTCTGTTTTCTCTCATTTTATTAAATGTAACACAAACAAACAAACAAACAAACAAAACAATGCCAGCCTAGTAGAGGTCAAAGGACAGTGCACTGACCATCACGTGGAGTGTCTTGGTGTCCAGATCTATGGCCACCACATCATTCTGTGCTTCCTTGGCTCCTGTGCTGATCACTTCGTGGTTTTCACGGATGCAGTATAACACTCGTCTCTGTACACACACACACACACACACACACACACACACACACACACACACACACACACGCGCGCGCGCGCGCGCGCGCGCGCACACACACACATACACACACATACACACACACACACATATACACACACACACAAACACACATTCACACACGCACATTCACACACATACACACACACACACGCACATACACACGCACGCACACACACACACACATACACGCGCGCTAGCACGCACGCACACACATATAGTAACACACACTTTATTTAAGACTTCATGATTTTCACGTATACAGTTTAGTATACACGTCTGCGCGCGCACACACACACACACATACGCGCGCGCGCACGCACACACACATACACAATAACATTTACATAAACACACACACATACAGTAACTAACACACAAACACACACATAGGGTTACACACACACACACACACACACACACACACACACACACACACACACACACCACACACACACGCACGCACACGCACACACACATGCACACACATACATACACACTGTACTGGTAACTTAATGGCTCGAACGTAGATCGTTTCAATTACCTGTCTTCACATATGCACACACACACACACACACACACACACACTCACATACACAACACACACACACACACGCACACGCACACACATACACTCCCCCCCCCCCCCACACACACTACCCCCATCCTCTCCCCAATCCCATTTCCACACATCTCCAAACCCCATCCCTCACCCCCTTACTCCTCCCCTTCCCCTCCCCTCTCCCCCCTCCCTACACAAACAAACAGACCAACCTTAGGACAAACGAAGCCATCAGCAAACCGCCATTTCTTGCTAACGTCAGTCAAAGCCTCTGGAACACTGTCAGGTGACCGCTGCACGT
>CM060308.1:16577829-16647829 GCA_030674185.1 Monoplex corrugatus | reverse complement strand
GAGGTCGTAAGTGTATGCGTGTACCCTTAGTTGTATGCACATGTGTGTATTTATGTGCATGTGTGTGTCAGCATATGTGTACGTGTAAATGCATATCTCTCTCTCTCTCTCTCTCTCTCTCTCTCTCTCTCTCTCTCTCTCTCTCTCTCTGTATGTAGTGTATATGTGTATTTGTATATTCGTGTGTGTATGTGAGTGCGTACATGTGTGAGTGACAAACAGATACACAAATGGACACATACTGGGGAAAAGCAACAACAGCAACCACAACAAGAACAAGAAGACATAGCTCACCACCCACCCACCCACTCCACAAAAAAAAATATTGTCTTCATCTTGTTGACAGACGGTTGAACGTTTGGGCATTGACTGGGTGGGTGGGGTGAGGGGTTCTGTCATGTGAGACGAGTTTATACAGTATAGCTAGTTGTGTTGTGATTCAGACTTATCTTATATGTGTGTTCCGTTTCTGAAGGTAAGATACACACATACACATGTCATTTACATGTAACCAAGATTATTCCAGCGGTAAGCTGATAAAATACCAGTACAAAATATAGACTAGGTAAATCATAGTCTAGCTAGGGCCTCAGGACCTGGTCAGCTCATGGGTATATGTGCAGGCTTAAGGCTTGTGCCATGATCACCATACACATGGCACCTGTGACGTTAGTGCATATGGAATTCGTTCCGAGCGTGGAGACGTCACCTTGAGAAACTGAAACTGAAACAGCCAAAGCAAGATGACTCTCCTACCAGTCACCGTGGTGTAGTGGTTAACGCAACGGATTACCGACTGGAAAGTTGTGGGTTCGAGTCCCCATCTGTCCCTTCAAAAATCTTTTGGGATTTTTCGGCTCTAACCGGCTCCTACCCAGAGTTGGGCATGCTATGGGCTCATTGGGAAGACTGGAACCACACAGCCTCATCCACTTCACAGATGCATCATTGAGGGTGTTGCTCAGATCTTCTGACCAGCACCGCAGGTGTCTGTATCTCTCAGGCCTGGTTGATGCCAGGATATATTATGATAGTAAGCGTAGAGTACAGATCTGTCACACAGTCTCAATCTTAGATGGAACTCCATAGCATCATGATTATCATCCTCATCGACATCATCATCATAGCATTGTAAAAAAAAAATTGTGCCAGTTTCTGTGGCCATTAAGGTGGCGTAGAAAATGGGACCCCCCCCAAAAAAAAGGTGAGCACAAAGGTAACCTCCTTGAGTGCGATGATCCTAAAAAAAAAAATAAAAAAAAATATAAAAAAACCGAGCAAAAAGGTAACCTCCTTGAGTGCGATGATCCTTAAAAAAAAAAAAAAAAGAAAGACTCTTCTGTAGATTTGACGGATGGGTAGACAAACACTTTCCTGTACGTCTTCATTGTGAAATAGGTGAGGATAATAAAGGACTGTCCTGTCCATTTGACAGACGAGGAGACAAACTGGTTCTTATCGCCTGGTATGGACGGGTCTTCATGTGGGGATACAAGACAGATCCTGGAGGCTGATGGTCTTCCAGAACACACTTACTCACCTGTCCGTTCCGTGTTACAGTCCAGCCTGACGTCCAGCAGCCCCACACCAGCCCTGGTGACCAGTTGGCTGGATACTGGCGACTTCCAGCTTCCGTAGGCACTAACAGTCTTCATGGTGAACGGCTCAGATGGAACAAGGCCTCTGCAACATAAACACAACCTGGTCAGGGATTTTTGCACTCTGGTCTCTGCAGTTTGGGGTCTGCAGTTTGGGTCTACAGTTTGGGTCTGCAGTTTGGGGTCTACAGTTTGGGTCTACAGTTTGAGGTCTGCAGTTTGGGGTCTACAGTTTGGGTCTACAGTTTGGGGTCTACATTTTGGGGTCTACAGTTTGGGGTCTGCAGTTTGGGGTCTGCAGTTTGGGGTCTACAGTTTGGGGTTTACAGTTTGGGGTCTACAGTTTGGGGTCTACAGTTTGAGGTCTACAGTTTGAGGTCTACAGTTTGGGGTCTACAGTTTGGGGTCTACAGTTTGAGGTCTGCAGTTTGGGGTCTGCAGTTTGGGGTCTACAGTTTGGGGTCTGCAGTTTGGGGTCTGTAGTTTGGGGTCTGCAGTTTGGGGTCTACAGTTTGAGGTCTGCAGTTTGGGGTCTGCAGTTTTGGGTCTGCAGTTTGGGGTCTACAGTTTTGGGGTCTGCAGTTTGGGGTCTACAGTTTGGGGTCTACAGTTTGGGGTCTGCAGTTTGGGGTCTACAATTTGGGGTCTACAGTTTGGAGTGTGGTAGTAAGAAACTCTAGGGAGAGCTGCACAACAGAAGGTCCTCATAGTGGCTGCAGTTCGGGTCTCGTCCTCAGAGTGGCTGCAGTTCGGGTCTCGTCCTCATAGTGGCTGCAGTTCGGGTCTCGTCCTCATAGTGCTGCAGTTCGGGTCTCGTCTAGAGTGGCTGCAGTTCGGGTCTCGTCCTCAGAGTGGCTGCAGTTCGGGTCTCGTCCTCAGAGTGGCTGCAGTTCGGGTCTCGTCCTCAGAGTGGCTGCAGTTCGGGTCTCGTCCTCAGAGTGGCTGCAGTTCGGGTCTCGTCCTCAGAGTGGCTGCAGTTCGGGTCTGTCTCAATCCTGGTAGTGGTAAATCACTCGCTTTCCAGTCTAGGTGCATGGGTGCAAACCTCTTTCCAGCAAATGTCCAGTCTCACCCACCAGGGGTACCTGACTTTCTTCAGATTTACAGAAGGTAAAACAGCGAAGCCGAAAAGACTATGACCAATGCATTCTGCCCACAATCACCTACGGTGCAGAAACGTGGAATCTAACGAAAATAATTCGCTTTGAAACTAAGAACCAAGCAGCGAGCGCACGAAAGAATCATGCTTGGTATCACTACGAAAGGTCGCAAAACGGTTCAGTGGATCAGAGAAAGAACAAAAGTGCGAGACATCCTGGAAACCATCAACAAACTGAAATGGAACTGGGCAGGACATCTCAGCCAGAGAATGGACAATTGTTGGACGACAAAAACCACGTTCTTGATACCAAGAGACGCACTCGCAATAGATGATGATGGTGATGATGACGACGATGAAAATGATGATGATGTTGATGATGATGATGATCATCATCATCATCGTCGTCATCCATCATCATCATCATCATCATCATCATCATCATCATCATCATCATCATCAATCATTATGTACGAATGGATATAGAAGTCACAAATCACGAGCCCAAAGAAGAGAGAGAGAGAGCCACAAATTGTCACATACCGATCTTCTTTACAAAGTCCAACCCACCAGCTGGTCTCAACAACTGACAGTGACAGAATGATCTGCTTAGCAAGTTGGCGGCCAACTGATCTAGGGACAGAGCAGTGTGACTCACTGTGACCCACTTCGTGTCACGCACTGAGCTGTTGAAGTGCACTAATATAGCTAACACGTGTTTTGCTACCACTCTTCCAGGTCTGCTCTACACTCATTGACTGATTTCACGGATTTCGTTCAGTTTTTACGCCGACACTCTACCCTGTGGCCCCTGTTGTATTTGATTGTCCATGTATGTCACTTACTTACTTACTTATTCACTTACTTACTTACTTACTTACATGCTTGCTTGCTTACTTATTTACTTTCTTACTTACTCACTTGCTTACTTACTTACTTACCTACTTATTTACTTACCTACTTATTTACTTACTTACTTACTGACTTGCTTACTTACATACTTACCTACCTACTTACTTACCTACATACTTACCTACATACTTACTTACATACTTACTTACCTACTTACTTACGTACTTACTCACTTGCTTACTGACTTACTTACTTACCTACTTACCTACCTACTTACTTACCTGCTTACTTACTTAGTTATTTACTTACTCACTTACTTACTTACTCACTTACATACCTACCTGTGATTAAGAAAATATTATCCTCACCTTGTTGATAGCTCAGCATTTAGGCATTGACAGGGAGGGGTGGTGGTTCTGTCATGTGAGACGAGTTTAAACAAAATAGCTTGTTGTGTTGTGATTCAGACTTATTTATCTGTTTACTTTAAATGTATGTTCCTGTTTTGAAGGTAGGATACACACATACACATGTCATTTACATGTGACCAAGAGTATTCCAGTGGTAGGCTGATAAAATACCTGTATAAAATATAGACTAGGTAAAACAGTCTAGGTAGGGCCTCAGGACCTGGCCAGCTCATGGGTTTATGTGCAGGCTTAAGGCTTATGCCATGATCACCATACACATGGTACCTGCAACGTGGGAAACGACTAAAACGCTGATCTAAAATTTAAAAAAAATCATCATCATCATCATCATAATCACCACCACCACCACCACCACCACTATCACCACCACCACCACCACCACCATCATCATCATCATCATCATCATGTGCCTTGCCGTATGGTGTTGACGATCATGGCCCTTATTATGAACCTATCCCTTGACGCTGCAAGCACATCTTCCACCCTCTCTGTCCTCAGCCATCCTGCAAGTCCGTCCAATATTTTCTCCCTGGATCTACCTGGTGCTCTCTTTCCTTCCAGCTTTCCTGTTGTGACTAGGTACTAGGTGCTCTAAATTCTCTTTTGTCATAAAATGTCCTTTTTTATATATGTTTTAGAGTCCTTGATTATGTTTAAATTTGTATTCATGTATGTTTTTTAAAATCCCCTGTGTGATAAAAATTGGGCGGAGTGGTCAGCGCCAGAAGAATCTACTTACATTACAGTAAGTGCGCGAATGCGTTGATACGTGTACTTCATTTTCTTTTCCTTTCTTTTTATTTTATTATCCTGTTGAAGTATTGTGTATGTTTTGCGGTTATAGCCCTGATATGGCTCTATGCAGTTGTCTGGGCTTTAAACAAAATAACAACAACAATAGTGCGGGGATTCCTTTGACGGGTGGCCCTTTTGCATAGTGGCATCTCCAGCTCCAGTGGGCTTCACTGGACCTCCGACTGAACGGTCAAAATAATATTAAGTGGATATGTTACTATAAGTCTTTTTGTTGCTTCCTTCACATTATATAGTCAAGATTCATCACTTTTCATCATAGCGGTAAAAGTTGACATGCACTTACTTTACGAACAGGACAGTTTAAACACACACACACACACACACACGCACGCATGCACGCACGCACGCACACACACACGCACGCACGCGCGCGCGTGTACACACACACACGCACACAGCGACACATACACACACACTCACTCTCTCCTTCTCTCTCACACATACACACACACAAACACACACGCACACACACACACACACACATAAACACACACACACACACTCTCTCTCTCCCTCCCTCTCCCTCCCTCCCTCACACACACACTATCTCTCCCTCTCTCTCTCATCTCTCTCTCCCACCCTCTCTCTCATCTCTGTTTTTCTCCCTCACACACACCACACACACACACACACACACACACACACACACACACACACACACACACACACACACACCACATACATGTACACACACACACTCTCTCTCTCTCTCACATACACAAGCACACACACACTGTCTCTCTCTCTCCCTCTACCCTCTCTCCTCTCTCACTCTCTCCTCCCTCTCTTTCTCTCACACACGCGCGCACACACACACACACACACACACTCACACACACACACATAGTCACACACACACACACACACACACACACACATAGTCACACACACACACACACGCACACACACACACACACACACACACACACACACACACACACACACACACACACACACACACACGTACGCACGTTTTTACCTTTAACTTCTGTCAAGCGCTCAGGGCTATTGCGAGACAGGACGCTGTACAAAAGTAGTCACTATCATCATTTCTTCGCCTCCCCCCCCCCCCTCACTCTTCCCCACCCCTTTTTCAATGCACAACATGTGACCCGCCTGTAGACTGGCTACAACTTACTTGAACTGTTGCACAAACACCAGTAAACGTTTTCAGCGGGTCAAGAGTGCTTGAGTACCAAAAATGGTACGCTATGAACCCTGTCTTCCTGTCAGGTTTCTGTGTTCTCTGTTGAGGCCTGGTTGGCTCAGAGGTGGAGCACTTGAGTTTGCTTGGGTGCGAATCACGCCCAGTGGAACTTAACCCTTTGACTCCCACACCTTGTCCATCAGCATCCTGCATTGTAAACCATGCTCCTCCTGTGTCTCTGTCAGCGTCCCCATCTCCCTCCTGGCCGCTCTGTTATTGACTGTTGTGGACAATTTCTTGACTATTTAGGCCACTGATGTTGGTTATGTTCTTAATGTAAGAGATTGGAGGTCTGCCTTTCTTCCTTTTTGCCATTGCTTTTCCTCGAAAGATGGTCGCCATGAGGTCCGTGTTCTTGTTGGGTGACACATGGCCAATGTATATAGATGTTCCTTTTTTGAAGGTAAGGTACACACATACACATGTCATTTACATGTAACTAAGATTATTCCAGTGGTATGCTGATAAAATACCAGCATAAAATATAGACTGGGTAAAACATAGTCTAGGTAGGGCCTCAGGACCTGGTCAGCTCATGGGTTTATGTGCAGGCTTAAGGCATGTGCCACGGTCACCATACATGTGGCACCTGTGACGTTAGTGCATATGGAATTCGTTCCAAGCGCGGAGACGTCATCTTGAGAAACTGAAACTGAAACTGAAACTTCCGTTGCTTTTTTTTTTTTTTCTCCTCATTGTCACATAAGCTATATTTTTATACCTGATTTTCATCATCCAAAACAAGTGTGACTGCCCGCGTTCAAGCAAACAGTAACCAGAAAAAAAACACAAAAGAAGAATATGAACGCGTATTTAATACAACAAAACAAGACAGGCGCAAATTTTCGGCCAACTGGCCTTTATCGAGCGTAAGATTACAAACAAACAAACACTAGATACAAAAAATTTGAGAAAAAGACTAAAACTTCCCTGCTGCTATCTTCAATGAGAAAAAAGACAGCAGCAGGGAAGTTTTAGTCTTTTTCTCAAATTTTTTGTATCTAGTGTTTGTTTGTTTGTAATCTTACGCACGACAAAGGCCAGTTGGCCGAAAATTTGCGCCTGTCTTGTTTTGTTTGTATTAAATACGCGTTCATAGTCTTCTTTCGTGTTTTTTTCTGGTTCCTGATTTTCATCAATAGAAAATCTCTGAATAATTTATCTGGGACAGTAAGATCTACGTCCGTCGAAGATACATTACCGACCATGGATTTGTTGTAATCGTCAACGCAGCATACTATTTGAACATTAGTCCATGAAGCCTATTTCTTCTACGTACACGGGTGAGCAAGGGCACTAATTTTACAGAAAGTTGAGAGAGTGGCCTTTCTTGATCTGACGTCATCGACGTACGCCATCTTGAAAAGTCGAAGACGAAAGACAACGACGCGAGCAGTTTCTTTAATTGTAAAAACAAGTATTGTATCCCTCCGGTGAGTCATGGATTCTGTTTGTATATTTGTTACTTGCTTACAAGTAGTATTCTGAAGTTGTGTGTACACTGCTTTATTTCAGTAGCGAGAATTACTCGCTTTGAACGGGAACTTATTACTGCAAAATTTACCATGAGGATGATCGAGTCATCGACATCCTTGTAACTCGCCGTATGTCTCAGTGTCTGTATGTACTGGAAACGAGGCAGTCTTGGCCTGAATATTGTACCAACTGTTCTGATTCAGCGATGCACGTGTGTTAGATATAGGCTGTATTTTGAAAGATGCAGGTCAAGACTTATTGGGCTGGACTGTCTGGAGTCTACAGTACGACACGAAACACTAGTATAACGTACTTAAATGTGTTAACCCCCTTGGAACGATGCATAGGCCTAATCAAAAGTGCACAGGAAGACGATGGCGTAAACTTTCGGCACTTGTCAACAGGTCTTAATTGTTTTTAATTTTTGCTGCTCTCTTGTAGGTCCCTAAACATTTCCTAGAAATGTAGGCCCTATTTAATTTAGAAAGGAGAAATCCTGAACTGCACAATAAAAATAAACGCCTGTTTGCAGGAGAAAGTGAGATTGCTGAGTGTTAGAATAATACACATCTGCGCACATGCGATAAGAAGTAGAATGTAAACAAACCAAACTGAACGATAACCTTCAGTCCATCAGATAGGCCTAAATGACTCATGTGCTAAAAATACCCTTCACCATGTGCTCGAACCTCCCTTCATTTAGAACCAGAAAGAAAGCCATATAAAATATTTACTTTATAATCATTGCCAGAGTCACTGTCAACAAGAGTGCCAACTTGTCAACCTCACGGTCAGTCCCAGTTTTCCTCATATTTGTCAAAAACTTGTAGAAATCAATCAAAAAACAGTAAAATGGTGACTATGTGAATGAAAGCAGACCACACAAAAGAAGCCTTCTGATTGGTCTACTTGTATTTGCTTTATAGATCATACAGTATGTGTTTTATAGAACATATGGTATTCAGCAGGAAATGCTAATGAAGCCATGATTGTGGCTCATTGCATTTGGATGGTAAAGCCACTGATTGTGGCTCATGGTGCCAAGTGGGTTTTAACCCTTTCACCGCCAAGTTTCCCCAGAAATGGCACTCCTCAGTGCTGTATATTTTGGGCAGCCAATTTTGCAGCACAGTGTGCACTTTTAAAAGCTTATATCTCAAAGACTATTACAGATTTTCACTTACTTTTTTTTGCTGTGTGAAGGGCAGATATTGTAGTTATATATATATGAATGCTTGTTTATGTGCTTGATTGATTATTCCACAGATAATCTTCTTATAAAAAAAAACTTTTTTTCGTACGGTTTATTATAAAAAAGCTGAAAATATTGAACAGGAGAAAAGTTAGTTGTGTCAGCAAGTACCCCCCCCCCCCCCTTCTGGTAAACACAGGAAGCCAGTCTTGATTAAATGGATCTTCCATAGGATACCACTCCCAGGAAAAGGCAGGTGCATCACCTCGTGTGCTGTAAACTGCCGATGTTGATCTGCAGCCATTTTGGAGAAAATGCTTCGGAGAAAATGTGACGTAAATTCCGACAGTTAACAAAGCCACACTTCGGCCTTGCTGCTGAAAAACTAGGTAGCTGGGTAAAATTGAAAAATAGCAGTCGCCTGCATTCACCAGTGGAGCTGACAGAAGCTTTGTACCCGCGTGAAAAGTTGATGTTTAGCATGACCCCTCCAAGTCGCACAGATGCGACCATGACGGTCGTACAGGAAGTCGCTTGATTGTGACCATGGCGGGAAAAGAGTTAAGCACATAAAGTGACCGATTCAGTCAGTGCCTGATGAAGATGTACCGTGGAGTCTTTAAAATGGCTTGCAGGATTGTTGTGTTTGTTTTCCCTTGACAAGTGATCCAGTGTCTGTCTGCAAGCCTGAAAAACAAGACTTCTCAAAAAACAATTTGTTACGTTGGTCGGTTGTTTTTGTGCACAATGAGTGCGAAATACGTGACCGCAAAGCATTTATAGGCCTAATGATTTTCTTGCAAACTATTGATTTAAAATCCTTGGATAAGGTCTCTTATCATACCCAGAGACCCCTTTGTAATATTCAACAGTGCGGTGAATAATTAGGCCTAGTACAGCTCTCCTTAACCTAAGAACAATTCGAAATGAAACGGCGCAGAATTTGGTCCCATGTGTTGTCGTGTGATGTGCACATGTAAGGTATGACTTCTTCAAAGGGCACAGTCGATCCCACCGCAGATACAAGTAGTTTTGATTGATTATTTGTAATAATGTTTAGCAGTATCTTTCTGCAGCCAGACAGTGGTGTGCATTCTGCAGTGTTTGATGCTTCTAAAGAAGGAGTATTGAGAGATTGAAAATAAAACAATTAGAGATTGAAAATAAAACAGCAAGAGATGTCATCAATGTACAACCCTACCTTACCAGTATTACTTGCCTTTAATTGGCCATCTTATTTTGGCAGCAGCACCAGTAATGCTATTTTGTATTAGCGCCAGTATTAGGACTGAGAAATTATAAGCCATATATGCATTATTTTGTTAGTAATTTTCCACCAAAATGTCTGTGTGCATCCTTACGTGCACGCACGCACGTGTGTGTGTGTGTGTGTGTGTGTGTGTGTGTGTGTGTGTGTGTGTGTGTGTGTGTGTGTGTGTGTGTATGCCTGGAGAAAAACAAAAGTTTCTGCTAGCCTGCTGGGCTGGTGGATTTTAAGATCTCTAAGCCCGCAGATATTTTCAATAGTCTGACATGTTGCCCATTTAAATATAGAACAATTCCTTTTATGCTGATGTCAGAAAATATTCAGCAGAAAAAGCCATTGTTAGAACAAAGATGGTGAAACCTTCATTTGGAGTCTTTTTCAAAAGTATGTTGGGGAGATGTGAAAATGATAGGTCTTTTAATGAAATGAAGGTGTGTGTGTTTTGTTTTTTATTTAAGAGCATCACACTTAAGGCAGTTCCCTTTGTGCCACCCTACCCCCTCAGTCTTTTTTTTTTATGCCACCTCTGTGGCCACAGAAACTGGGACAGTACCTTTCAGTGTGATGATGATGACAATAATTAAGGTTGATAAACAAGATGCTGTGGTGTTTTAGCCAGGATTGAAACTGTGTGACAGGGCTGTACTTTACATTTAATATATAAGATATCCTGGCATCAAGCAGGCCCGAGAGATAGACACCTACAGTGTTGGTCAAAAGATATGAGTAACACCGTCTTTGATGCATTTGTGAAGCGGATGGAACTTGCATGGGTGCAACTTTTTCCGTTTGATGATGGAATCCGTTTTTTCAAAACTGTCAGAAACAGAAAATTCGTTTTTTGAAAAAACTTTGGCGTCTGGGGAGCATAGCCCCCCCAGACCCCCCCATACATGGCGCTGCCGGCCCCTGGACCCCTTTCAGTTTAATTTACTTTTTCTAAGTTGCATCCTTGAACTTGACTCTTTAGTTACAGTCTTCCCAATGAACCTATAGTATGTTCAGCTCTGGGTAGGAGCTAATTGAAGCCAAAGAATCTCAGTGATTTTGACAGTTCTGATGGGGATTTGAACCCACAAACCAGCGATTCAGCTGTGAGTGATGAAGTATAAAAATGATATAGGCCTACTGTTATTATTAGAGTGGTTTCAATGTCAGTTTCAGAGGTGCTGAGCCAGTTGAAACATGTTCTTCTTTTCAGATTGTGAGTGGTGACAGTTATCAAGATGTCGTTTCCTCCACGCCCTCCATATGGAATGCCCATGATGGGTGGAGGCTTTTCCTTTACTCCAATGGGTAAGTTTACCTGAGAGAGAGAGAGAGAGAGAGAGAGAGACTCAGTCGAGTCAGTGTCAGAGAAAGGTGGTCGTAGAATTTTTTGGACTAGCTATCAGAAGTGTCATTGACTTGGTGATTGGTGATGGAGTGATATTGGAGTGAGGTGGGGTTGTTTCCTATTGCCACTATTGTGGCACTATTGTCAGCAGAGCATGGGAAATGTTAGTATCAGCATGAGTGGCACTAATCCAAATAAGAGACTACTTTGAAATACCTTGACAGCATTTTCACAGAAGACAAAAGATTCAACAGAGCAAAACTAAAATCAGAAAGCAAACAATGTTATCAGCTTGAACCACCGCTGAAACACTCCAGCGCTCCTGTTGAAACAGAAGTCAAGCTTGCCTTTTCTGTTTTCGTCCCCTTTCACCCTGACATAGTACCATTAGACCGAATTTCCTAGCACAGCACTTTTGAGATGGATTAGTGAGGGTTTATGTTGGTTGGACAACAGTAGTTGTTATGTAGCATCAGCTTGCAGTCATGACTAATGTTGTGCTTGTTGGTCTCTCATCAGATTGATTTGAGTTTCAGTGAGACTTGCAAATAAGAAATAGTAATTTATACATATTTTGCATGAATGACTGGAGCATGGCTATACCACATTTCAGCAGTGTTTATCATTAGAATTTTATAGTAGTAGCTTATATTCCATAGCTTGACTTCTTTATTAAACAACAAAGGTGGCTGGCAGAGAACTGTGTGTTTAGTTCAGAAACTTTTTGGAGAATCATCTGGTAGTGCCAGTATGCAGAAGAGGATGGTGCTGAAGCTATTCCAGATAGGTGAATTAACTGATTGTGGAAGGATGTTTGTTGTTGGTTTTTTGTTTTTTGTTTTGTTTTGTTTTTATCCAGCTCTGTAAACAAATTGTCAATTTTTTAAATCAATAAAGTGACAGGGTGAAAGGGTAGTGTCACTTGTAAGCATGCTGTTCAGGGGGGGAGAAAAATTGAACGCAGTACATCAAGGCCTCGTTCTTCTGTGTACACTTCAGTGGTTCACAATTTGCTTTAGAGATTGCCAAAATTACATTTTCCAAAGAGCTGCTTCTCAGGGGGGGAGGGAAGAAAAAAAAGCTGTCTCATTCAAAAAGATGAGTTTCCGACATGGTTAAATGTGCTCGCAAGCATTGTATTGGAATGACTTTGCCGGGCAATTAGAAGATAACTGATTTCTCATTTGAGTAAACTCCTCTAGTTTCCCTGCAGTGAATGAATTAAAGCCTGCATGTTTCAACATGATTTTTCATTTGTCATTTTGTGGGCCCTGTTTTGTTCTTTCTAATACTGAGTAATAGTTGTATTTCTATGTTTCATTCCTATTTTACTATCTGTTCCTAAAGAATGTTGAATTGCATTTATTTCCTATATTTTTCATTAATATTACACATCTCTCCAGTGATTGCAGTGTTTTTCAAGGGTTTTTCTGTTGTGGAGCGCTCTATATCTTTTTTCCTTTTTGTTTCTTTACACTGCTAACATAAGGCCTAAAGACTTTTTATACAAAAGGTGTAATTTTACAAGCGTAATATTGATACTTTCTGTTCTGCCAGTTTGAATGAAGTGAAAATATACTGTTACCAGTGGTGCTACTGATAGCATCTTTAGAAATCAGTTGAGTTGCTGTAATTGTAGATGGACAATGGATGCTTCAATGACATTACACTTTTCACCTTCAGAGTACTCTTTTCAGCTTGCCATATTACACTTTAGTCTCAGATGGGGTAAAAGATGGGGTAAACAGAGGACAATAGATGCTTCAATGACATTACATTTTTCACCCTCAGAGTACAATTTTCAGTTTGCCTTATTACATTTAGTCTCAAGATGGGGTAAAAGATGGGGTAAACAGGTCTGCATAAGCAGGCATTTATTTAGTCAGTACAGTAATAGGACATTTGATTTGTTCCAGGTATGAACATGATGCCTATGCAGATGATGCGTCCGGTGAGTATTTCTGCACATAAAATGAAAGAAAATTGTTCTTTCCAATAGAATTCATTCATTACATTCAGACTTTTCATCCATCCATCAAGTTCACGTATGAAATTTTAATTGAATAATTGTAGCTTTTGTTTATTTGGTCTGTTTTGTTGTCACAGTGTAGTCAGTAAGTTTCTGGGTCTTATGTGGGAATGAAGCATTATGTCCTAAATGCATTATGACTTCGATAAGTTCTTGGAACTTTTTATGTTTTCATGAGAAAAATAGAGGTGAATCTTTCAAACAACACATTTTCTCTTGATTATGATTACAAACATTGCCTGTGCATTTAAAGTTGAGCATTATGTGAAATGTACTTAATCGTACTTTTCATGTTACATTTTCCAGTTGCCAGTTTGCCCAGATTTTCTACAAATCTGTCAGTTTTAAAATACGATTGTTCATTGTCGTCTTTCACAGTTTTCCATGCATATTCATTTATCATAAAAGCACACAGAACTGACTAAATATGCTATTGTTTATTTGTATAATCAGAGCTGATAGAGACATCCACCATTGAAACAAAGCTGTGGAGAATGACAAGATATAACCAGTTTGGCATTTGATTTACATCCTGGCCCAGATTTTTTTTCTGCGCTTCCCAGAATTTTCTGTATTGTTGATTATAGCAAAGTTATAAACTAGTATACTCTGAAAACTTAATGTATGTGCTTTTTAAGTATTACCATGAAAAGATGATCAGGCCATGCCGATGTATTCACCATCTCCAAGAAATTTGCGTGCAGAGTTAACCCTCTGCATTCCTTCACCTCACCTACTCCAAAAGTTAACCTTCTACATTCCCTCACCCTATCACCAGCTTTCTGAAAGGGAGTGAAAGGGTTAAAGAAACTCCTTCATTAGCACCATGTTGAAAAATTGAAGTGTGCATGATTGACAGGTGATGAGACCCATGACGATGACCCCAGTGGTTCCTCAGCAACAGCAGAAACCAGTCAAGAAACTTGTACCACAAGACATTCCCAAGGTAGGCAGATTGTTCTCTTGCTGTTGTGGTTTGCAGAGTGGCTAGCATAGTAGTCGTATTGTCTGTGTTTATGTGTGGTTTTGATAAATTAATAGATTTGAAAATGAAATTGGATTATTCCATAAATGTACACACTATCTCATCTGCTCATCAGCCCTTCTCACATATTTTTGCAGATGTCTAAATGATAAGAAAATTTCTCATGAGATGATGTTTATGACTGCTCAGTGTTTAGATTGTACTTGATTTTGAAGTTATTTACCATCCTGTGTGTCAACATGTTATTTGTTATAAAGTTTTGAACCATGCTTGTGGGATTTTATGACTGGAAATATCTCATGGTCTTGAAAAAGATTGAGGAAAACCTTGGGTTTTGTGAGACCAGATTTGGAATGGGGACTAGGGGGGAAAAAAGAAACCCAAACAACAGCAACAGACAGACAGACACCAGACAGACACAAGAAAAATATTGATGTATGTGGTATTAATAAATGCATTGAAGTTTAAACGTGTGCAGAATCCAAATGAAGAGAAGCCTCCAGTCACCACAGTTTTTGTGGGCACCATCAGTGAGCGTGCACCCGACATGATGATCAAACAGATGCTGCAGGTATGTCTTTCTCAGTCCTGTCCTAATATACCTCCCACTTCTCTCACCCTTTCATGCTTTCATCCTATTCCCCAATTTTCACTGCCTATCTTTAACCCCCAGCTTTCATTACCTACCTTATCCACCAACTACTACTGCAAATCCCTATCCTTCAGCTTTCAGTTCTTACCATATCCCCCAGCTGTTAATTCCTACCCCCAGCTGTCACTTCCTACTTTTATCCCCCAGCTCTCAGTGTCTACCCCTATCCCCCAGCTGTCAATTTCCACCTCTGTTCCCCAGCTATCAATTCATATCCCTCTCCCCTCTCTGACAATTCCTACTTCTATCCAACTTTCACTGCCTACCCTGATTCCCCAGCTTTCAATCCCTATCCCTGACCCCTAACTTTCACTGCTTCCCCTTATCCCTCAGCTGTCAATACCTACTGCTATTTCCCAGCTGTCAGTTCCTACCCCCATTCCCCCAACTTTCACTGCTTACCCCTATCCCTCAGCTTTCATTTCCAATCCCTTTTCCCCAACTGTCAGTACCTACCCCTTTTCTCCAGCTGTCAATGTCTATCCCTATTTCCCCAACTGTCAAAACCTACCTGTGTCCCCTAACTTTCAATACCTACCTCTATTTCCCAGCTTTCACTGCTTACCAAAGCTTTCAGTACCTACCAATATCCCCAGCTTTCAATATGTATCCAAATCCTCCAGCTTTCAATGCCTACCCCTATCCCCCATCTTGCAGTGCCTACTCATCTCCCAGCTTTCAGTACCTACCCCTTTTCCCTTGTTTTCAGTACCTACCCCTGGTCCCCAGCTTTCAATACCTACCCCTGTCCTCCAGCTGTCAATATCTACCCCTATCCCCAGCTGTCCACATCTACCCCTATTTCCCAGCTGTCAGTACCAACCCCTGTCCCCCAGCTGTCAGTACCAACCCCTGTCCCCCAGCTGGCAATACCTACCCTCATTCCTCATTCAATATCCACTTATATCTCCGAGCTCTTGGTGCCAACCCCTACCCTCCAACTTTCAATGCTTACGTTATCTCCCAGCATTCAATACCTATCCCTGTTCCTTTGCTTTCAGTGATAAAGTGAAAGATTAAATTTTGCAGGAAAGCAGATGGGGTAGGATTAATGAGTGAACCTGAAAGGGTTAGCAAGTCTTGTCAGCTCTTTCTGTTACCTTCTGTAGTTTTATTTGCTCCCCCATCTCCTTCTCCCCTCTCAATTTTCCTGTGTTATTTTTGTGTGCGTGGGAGTGCGCGCATGCATGCATGCATGCGTGTTTGTGCGCATGCTTGCGCATGTGTGTGCCTGCATGCGTGCATATGTGTATGCACATTTGCATTGTTAAAGGTATGTTGGATCTTTGTCATAAGGAAAATATGGTTGTCACATATTCATTACATGAACAAGCCAGACCAAGTACTACTCATCCTATTGTTTTTTTGCTTGGTTGGTTGGTAGTTTTATTAACCCTTTCACTGTCACAGCCCAGATAATTTTCAAGCAGGAAGTGAATTCTATGTGCCTATACATTCTGGAAAATTGTTGGGATTATGATATGATGCTTGTGATTTATTTTTGGATTGAAATTTATTATAAATACTTTGATGAGACTGTGTAGAAGTAATCTTCAAGATTTGTCAAGTCAGTGTGCAAAATATCATGGTTATATGCAGGTATTTTCTGAGATGTAGTCGTAATCTTCAAGATTTGTCAAGTCAGTGTGCAAAATATCAGGGTTATATGCAGGTATTTTCTGAGATGTAGTGATGTGAATATACCGAGTGAAGTATTCTCCTCCATAAAAGGGTGTATATACACTTAGCAGTAACGGGGTGAAATGAGATCTCATTTTTCCCACCCTGCTGCAAATGTTGACTGCAAATGTTCAAACTTGTAGCACATATATATATATGTTTTATATCCTGTGGAAATTTCTACTTTTTTGTATCAAGTTGTCCTGACAGACTGAACAGAACATGAAGAGAGAAAGAATGTGATTACGTTTGTCTGATCTGGTCAGTAATGCTATATGGCTGTGAAGCATGGATGTGCAGAAAAGCGCATCAAATAGATTGAAGGAACAGAGGTGGGGTTCTACAGGCAGCTTCTTACAGTCAAGTGAACCAGTAAAAGAACAAATGAAAGTGTTTTGAGTGAAGTCACAATTTGTCAACTGATGACAGAAATCAACAAAAGAGAAATGAGATACATCTGTACGTTCTGCAACACCAGCACAATCCTAATGACAACAATCTGGGTTGACCACTCACCTCTTACATGAATAACATCAGCAATTTGAGGATCAGTGAAGTAGCACAGAGAATTCAAGACTGGAGTCAATAGAGGAGAGTTACTGTGATGTCTGCCGCTGTGGCTACCATCGAACTTGATGATGTTGATGGGTGAGGGGATGATTATGTGTACTGTATTGAATGGACGTAAATAGACAATGAAAGACTGGCTGCTGTGTTATAAAGTGTATGGTGTTTCAGCGCTGTGGCAATGTGTTGAGCTGGAAAAGGGTTCAAGGAGCCTCAGGAAAGTTGCAAGGTTAGTCTCTGTCACCACATGATCTGTACTGATTTTTTGTGTGTGCGAAAATTAAAAGTCTTGTTTTCTTGTTGTCTTTTTTTGTTTGTTTGTTTTTTTGTTTTGTGTGTGTGTGCGTGTGTGGCTGTTTTGCACATTTACATAGTCATTTCATTTCTTGCAAGAGTCAAATACAGAATCCAGATAGACTTTTTGTTTGTCAAGCATAGCAGTGTGTGTGTGTGTGTGTGTGTGTGTGTGTGTGTGTGTGTGTGTGTGTGTGTGTGTTTGTGTATGTGTATGTATGTAGGAAATGGAAATGTTAAGAAAAAAATTTCTCTTTATCAGTCCTAGTCTTTTTTAAAACTGATAAATCGTTGAGAAAATTAGTGATCAGATAGTGAAATTGACACCAGTTGGATGGGTTTACTGTCTTTCAGATTTTGAATCAAAACCATTCTGTTGGCCTGTTTTTCAATCTTGAGATAGAGGGTGGTGTATTTTTTGTTTATTTTTGTATCTTTCTTTGTTTCATAACCTGTATGTTGTACGTGCAGCCTTTGGATTCTGTGAATACGAGTACCCTGAAGCAACTCTGAGGTGTATCCGTTTACTGAATGATTGGCAGATTGCTGACAAGAAGCTGAAGGTGAGTGATTTGAAAGTGTCACCACTTTATACGGCGATGGTAGAGAAGGTGTCCCCATTACTGAGACAATTGGTGTTTGGAGTTAGAGAGGGATTCATCACACTCTAAGATTCAAGACAAGTCCAACCTTGTCCCACCTTCCAGTTAACTTCTTTACTGGAGCCTTTTTTGTATTGATTTGAGAATATTGATTTGAGAATTTTTGTGGAAAGGGAATTTTTAGAATTTAGTCCCCAAACACTTAATGGAAATGGGATGTTCTCAAAGTTTTCTTTCCATTTGTTGCCTTGAGAAACACGTGTACACGCACGCACGCACACGCACACGCACACGCACACGCACACACACCACACACACACACACACACACACACACACACACACACCATTAGCTGACTACAGAGCTGAGCTGAGGAATTGATGAATAGTGATATTGTAACATGTCTATTGCAGGTGAAAGTGGATGCCAAAACCAAGACACTTTTAGACGACTACCTGAAAAAGAAGAAGTCCAAGGAGCAGGGTACTGAAGATGCAGACAAAGATAAAGACAAAGAAAAAGACAAAGAAAAGGAGAAAGACAAAGAGGGAGAAAGCAAGGAGAATGGAGAGAAGGGAGACAAACCAGACAAAGAAGAAGGGGAGGAAAGTGCATCAGAAGATGTAGAGGAGTTGGATGAGAACACATTACGGGAGGATCGTGTAGCCAATGCAGGTCTGGAGGCCATCATGAGAGAATATGCCTTCGAGCTTGCTAAGGAGCCCCCCACGCCTAAGCCTGGTAAGTTTGTCATTGCTGCAAGACTGGTCCTCTAATTTTATATGGACCCTGCCAAATTATGTGAGCTTGTCTTTCTGTTGCATAGCATCAGCTTTTTCACAATTGTCCAATTTCCATGCCTAAAGTTTGCTTTAATAACTGATTGATGCAAGCATAGACAACAGATTGTGATTTCATATTAGTCATTTTCTCCTGCTGTATGATTCCAAAACATCAGGATAGTCTATCTGTTTTTCTCTAAATTTTGTGTGTTTGTCCTGTTACTTTCTTTGTATCTTGACAAAGGCTAATTGGCTGAAAATTTGTGCCTGTCATGTTTTATGTATAAGATGCGCACTCTAATTCTACATTTGTTTTTATCTGGTTGAATATATCATAAGACTGAGCTTTTGTGTATTTGGAACGCACTGAACTTTAGGTATGGTTTGTCATCTTGTAGGAGGTGGGTTTAAGTTATGATGTACGTTAAACTGTGTTTTTGACATGTATATTTGTATGTGTGTGCGTGCAGTTGTGGAAAAGGAGTCCAAGCCAGCAGTGCAGAAGAAAGATATGAAAGAGCCTAGAGATGTGGTAAGTAGTGCACATTCTGATACTTAAGACAGGCAGGCTCTCTTTCCACCCATTTTCTGTTGGATTAAAGTCTAAAGGAATGCTGTAAATTTGACTTAACACTGAATTTCTTGTTTAAATAAAGAGGGCTGATTATATGGTTTTAGGAAGTGGGTAAGCGTTGGAAAATTGCGTTTGTTAAAACCCAATCTTTTTATCTCATTCTCTGCAAGATGTTTTCCACCTTGTTAATCCCTGTTATGTCAAGCATTGTGTAAGATAGGGAAAATTGTAAAAGAAATTCAAATAAAAAGCTATTTGTTTGAAATTTGTGGGTTGACTTGATATTTGCCAAAAATCTTGTCACATCCTGTACTAGTTTTTGTGTGGTGTTGTATCAAAACTGATGCATTTTCTTTAGCAAAACAACATGCATTACACAGCACAGAATCAGGGCCCATTCGATCCATTATCATTACTAGTTACAGCTGACTCTTCACATCTGAGCATTTCGGTTACATCATAAACGCTGAGTAATAATTTGCCTTGTTTGCTGTGGTGCACAAGCTCTCACATGTCACCATGTTCATCTTGGTTATGAACGAAGTGAAGCTAAGTTACTTATGAACTTATTGCATTGCAAATAGTCAGCTAATGGTATGAGTTCTTTCAGAAATTATTGTATCGCACATAGCTAATGATATGATTTCTTTCAGAACTTATTGTGTCGCACATAGTCAGCTAGTTAGGACAAATAGGCTATAACAGATAACCCTAGATATGGTTTGTACACGGTAATTTTGAATGTGATATGTCACAACAACAGTGCAACTTTTAAAAGTTATGAACCATGAATTTAGGTAACAGTTCACTGAGTTGCCAATGTCAGTACCAATGTCCCCATATGCGGACATCTGCATCAAGTCAGTTACAGAGTGGAAATTTTTGTCCTTGTTTTACTGGAATTCCATTTTTTTAAAAGGTACCTTTAGGTGAAAAAAAAAATTCTGATGAAAAAAATGTTCTTGCATAAACGGAGACGAAAATACCGTGAGTTTTTAAATGTTCCTAGTACTTGAGAGTAAGCACTGTACATGTATATATGTATGTTCCCGTATTCATTGAGTTCACTCCTATCGAAGAAATATGAGGTGGGCAGAGGTAAAATCTGTGAGTGTTTCCATGTGTGAATGCAGGGTTCGTACGCATCCCTAAAAACCCCTGAAAACCCCTAATTTTTGTGACCTCTTTTTAGGGCCCCTAAAAGCCCCTAATTTTCAGATAAAAGACCCTAGAGCCCTTAAAGCCCCTAAAAATGGAACTGACACTGACAGGCTAGTAAAACTGGGAAGAGGAGGATGTTGTTGAAATGAATACAAAAAGAAAAAGAAAGAAAGAAGAATAAAAATCGAAGTTCAAAACGTGATATCGGCCAGGTGGGAAGCAATGCGTCGTCTGCTTGTGCTAAGCTTCTGTCAAGGGAGATTACCATACCTTCGTTTCGGTGATGTCCCTTGGCAATATCCGGATTCAGTCTGCCATTTTGAAATTGTTTCACTCGTGGACTTGTGGTTGAAAACACCGAGACGACACATCAGTGTGAAAGAAAAACTGTTATGGGGAAGTGTACCTTCTGTGAAAGTTGGTTGAGCCATAATTCTTTCAAGGCTTGGGTCAGGCCTGGTGACAACAAGTTTAGGGCCTACTGCACATTGTGCAAAAAGTCGATCGAGTTGGGGAAGATGGGTGAGGCTGCACTTTCTTCTCATTCAAAGAGTAAGAAACACATGGAACTGCTGAAAGCTAGCAAACCTGCCGTGCCGATTGGACATTCTTGAATAGGTCCAAGGAACTACCGTCATCAAGGACTAGTACAAGTCATTCGAACAGTGAGCAGACTGCATCTGCATCTGGCTCTGCATCAGTCTGTTCAATCACGTCTTTCACTCACAGCCAGTCAGATGTGTTGAAGGCGGAAATAATATGGACACTCAAGGTTGTCACATCGCATTACAGCTTCAGGTCCTGTGAAGGAATCAATGAAGTTTTCTCTGAGATGTTTCCTGACAGCAAGATCGCAAGGTCGTACAGTTCAGGTGAAAGCAAAACCTCATACCTGGCAACATATGGGATTGCCCCTCACTTTCTTTCTTTGTTGAAATTGAAAGTGAAAAATGAAGACAGCTACGTTCTACTATTTGATGAAACTTTAAATCATGACATGCAGCGAAAGCAGGTTGACATCCATGTCAGAATATGGGAGGACAATGTTGTGAAAACAAGCTACCTGAACTCGGAGTTCTTGGGCCATGCAACAGCCACAGACCTCCAGGAATGCCTGGATCCGCTTGTGTGTGACTTTGGGTACAGAAAGTTACTGCAGCTCTCTATGGATGGACCAAGCGTCAATTGGAAATTGTACAGATCCATGCAAGATGAGGTGGAAAGGCACTGTACTATGAAGATGTTGGAGACAGGGAGTTGTGGATTACATGTGGTGCACAATGCATTCCGTAACAGGTCTGAGGCTGCAGGATGGAATGTTGATGGGTTTCTATCCAGTCTGCATACACTTTTTCATGACGCTGCTGCCAGATGTGATGACTTTCAGGCTGTGACAGGCTCTTCCACTCTTTAGTCTCCCATTGAAGTTTTGCAAGCACAGATGGGTGGAAAACATCAAAGCAGCTGAACGTGCAATTTTTCTTCTACCCCAGGTTGTGGAATACTGCAATGCTGCAAAGTCAAAAACTGTCACCTGTCCTACAAACGCCTCCTTTGCTGTGGTACAGAAGGCCATCAAGAACCCCTTGATTACCGCTCAGCTGCAGTTCTTTCTAACAGTTGCGAGGCAAGTGGAACTGTTCCTTTGGATGTACCAAACAGACAAGCCTATGTTGCCCTTCATTGCACAGGACCTTGGCATCATGTTGAAGGAGCTGATGGAAATGTTCATCAAGCCAGAGGTGATAGAAGAGAAGGCCAGTTCCCTCTCTGGAATGATCAAGATTGATGTAAAGAAGAAGGAGCACTGGGTTGATGTGTGCCAAGTGAAGACAGGATTTGCTGCCCAACGACAGCTGTTGAAAACAAACCTGGCCTCAGATCGACAGAAAGCAGAGTTTCGGATGGATTGTCGGAACTTCCTTGTTGCCCTGGTCGACAAGCTGCTGGAAAAGTCACCGATCATGTACCCACTTGTACGGCTTATGCCCTGTCTGGATCCAAGGCAGATAGCAACGTTGAGTAAGAAAGAGGCCAACAGAACGAAGATGACAAGAATTCTCAGCATTATGGTGGATGCAAAGCGGGTGGTCGAGGGGAAGTGTGACACAATTCTCAAAGAGTATTCTCTCTTAGTAGAGAATGTTCAGTGCCAAGAAGACATGAGGTCCCAGTTCAACAGTTTCTCTCCTGGTCAAGAATCCAACCGCATCGACAGTCTCTTGCACTCTGTCCTGGCCTCTGACAAACAGTATGCTGAACTGTGGGGACTGGTCAAGCAGCTGCTGCTGCTGTCACATGGCCAAGCGTCTGTGGAGCGAGGTTTTTCAGTAAATAAGGAGGTGACAGCACAACATTGGAGCCAACACCATCATTGCCCGCAGGCAGATCAGCGAGCATGTCATGAGATGTGGGGGTGTCCCCAAAGTTCCCATCACGAAAGAGCTCATCTTGTCAGCTTCATCTGCAAGGAGCAAGTATCATGAGTACCTTGAGGAGGAGAGGAAGAAGAAAGCTGCCAGACAGAGCGCACAGAAGCGAAAGCAGACACTAGACAAAGTTGCTGATTTGAGAACTAAGAAAGCGTGCTTTGAGGAGGACATCAGCAACCTTGTGAAGAAAGCAGACAAGTTGTGTGAAGACGCAGAGGAAAAGGGAACTCTCACACTTCTTTGCCAGGCCAACGCTCTTCGCTCCAAGTCAAGAGAGAAACAGAGTGCCTTGCTAGTCCTGCAGAAGGAAATTGATGCTGAATTAGAAAGTATCAAAGACCAGTAGAGCCCATTCCTCCCTGAACACCGCATGGTGGACTCGTTGTACATACCACTCACTTTTATATGTATATATGTTCAATCTACAGTGTTTCCATATCATGTTGATTGTGATCATTTGTGTGACTGACCTTGCAAGTTTAAAGGCTACAGAAAATATGCATCACCTCGGATTCATTAGGTGGGGTTGAGTTGAAAAACTGAAGTTGTGTATGGTACAGACAGTGACACTTTCCTAATTCATCATTGCCTGCTGCTTGGGACAGCCAGATTCGTGAAAACAGTTGGTGAGTTGGTGCACATTGGTGACTTTTTTTTCTTTTATGGTGTGACTGGTGGCCCTTATTTTGTTAATTTTTGGCCCTAAAAAGCCCCTAAATTTTGTGCCTGTAAAGGTGTAGGAACCCTGGAATGGCTTACTGTGTGTACTGTTGTGAATGATTTACTTTTCATTGAATGAGATTTGCAAATGATGTTTTACAGCTGTTTGCAGACCTTATATTCAGTCCTGTAAATGTAATAGAATGCACTGATTTTCATGTAGGTTTAAAAAGATTCCAGGGGAGTATGCCCCTGGACCCCTCTGCACATCCTGTTTTATAATTTCCTCCAATTCCCTCTCCAAAGGTTAAAATGAGTGAAGATAGGTCAAAGGCGAAAGTGATGATCACTTAGCTGAGTAAAGACGATGAGGCTCAGGACAACTGGTGTTTGTAGTAAAGGGGAAAGGTAATGCACAGGTTGTGCAGCTATCAGTAGATAGGTCCGCTTCTGCAGTGGCAGCAGTCAGCATCGGCTTGCTGTGAGCATTTTGAGTGTATTTTTGATCCTCTTTATATTGCTTAAAATGTTGAGTAAATGGTTTAAAAAATATACTGAAATAAAGCTTGTTTTCTGCTCTACAACACTGTGTTGTTTGTTTTACAATAAAATATAAAACTTTGAAGCGCTTCATGGTTAAACAATGCGGGTGCTGTTGTCTTTGCTCCGACCCGAGCCGCCATGACTAACACTGCGTCAGCGCGTTCAAAACGAGTGTGGTCAGAAACACGGCGATCGCTTCGCAGTGTTGCTGTGTCTATTTTTAGAACTAGCGTCCTTGGAAACTCCAATTTCCAGCGATTCCATTGGTCTATTTATTGTGCAGACAGCCTTGTAAGAACCATTTGATATCGCGAGTTGAAAACAAGGAACTTTTCTGAGAGCCGATATCTTCGGAACTGTTTATCAAGATGCTTCAATTTTTATATCAAATTGAAGCTTAGACTTTGAAGTTTTTAATAAGTGCACTGTTGAAATCGCAGACGACTGCACTTTGACGCGCTTTTGTTTGGAACAATGTGAATCGAAGCCGAGTGCCGCTCTCGAGTGCATGATGGCGGCTGCGTCAGGCAGCCTGAGCGAGCGCTGCTCTTCGCCTGGATTATCGTCTTGTGATTCGAGAATTCGCCAATTAGTCGGTAAGTAAATATCATATTTAAATAATTTTATATGTTTACGCTGCCTTTGCAAACTTTTCGCTTTTGTTTCTTGAGAGGAAATGAATGAAATGAATGTTTCTAGGGCACCTGCATACGAGTAGCGCTAAGAAAGCGAACTTTGTGTTGAGTGACTTGAGTTGGCTGGAAAATACTGAAATATCTCAACGTATTTTGTACTGTTGATGAAATGGATTGAAAGAAATGTGTTTCAAAGACTCAATTATTTTTTATATTGGCTCGATGTTTGTTTTTTTATTATGATCTTGAGATTTATTCTTCGGCAATGAGATCGCGAAAGTTGTTATGGAAAGACAACTCTTCACTTCCGGTTTCCTAGATTGTGTAGTTTCGCTTTCTTTAACGTGTTTTCTTCTCGATTCTAAGCGCAAGTTTGATGTTTTTATCAGATGATGACCAGCTGACAGCGTTGCTAGCTCGTTTTGACCAGAAAGGGCCGGGTAGACCACCACCAAATTGCCCGAGATCCAGTTCAACAACAGGTTTCTCCTGCAGCTGCTGGTGTTGAAGGAAAAGAACCCAAATCCGGTATCGGAAGGAATTCTTTGTGGCCAAGCATTTAAAGGTAACGGGCAAGCTCCAAGATCTTGTTGACAGTCTCTTGTCTGACCTAGGAGAGCAAGTGAGGTCCCAGGGGGATGTAGAGTTTATGGCGGCCCTCCAGCGACATCGCCAACCAAGACAACAATACGAGTCTGAAGAGGAGGAAGAAGAAGGACAAGATCAGGATGAAGGACAAGATCAGGATGAAGAAGAACAGGATGAAGCACTTGTGGAAGAGCATCAGGACGAAGAAGACGAGGAAGAGCAACAGGATGGCATGGACTTCAAGTTCAATGGGCCTGGACAGACTGTTGCTGCGTTTTACAGTGATGAGCGAGGAGAGCCTTGCTACTACATTGGCCAAGTGCTAAGCATCAAAGACGGAAATACAGCTGCAGTGACTTTCCTCAGTCAGAGAGGTTCTGCAAATGTATTTAAGTGGCCTGAGTCTGGTGACATTGAAAATAACCTGAGCTCACGGTACATTTTTTTCAGTGATTTCCATATGAAATCTGTAGGCCGGACGTGGTGTCTGACCAGCGATGACTGGAAGAAGCTGCAGCTCTCCTGGTCCAAATACACTAGAAAACACTGTTAGTTTTTTTCTGTGGTGTATTTCAAGCTACTGTTAGTTTTTTCTGTGGTGTATTTCAAGCTTGGGGGCTTAGGTGTACTGTATGAGCCATTTGCGAACATTACTTGCCATGATTTCCATATGTAAAAACTGGTTGTGTTTCAGGATAGTTTTGACTACTTTAGAACTTCTTTTGAAGCCTGTGGATGTGAAATTCAAGTTCTACTCTTTATTCTGAGCAAAAGGGTACTTGAAATTAGTCTGTAGCATCAGTAGTTGTTGAGATATGGCTTGTTTACTATTTGGTGTTATTTCTCTCTCATGTCATCTTTTTCCGCCTGCGAGAAATGTGTTTTTCCTCATTTTTGAAGTGATCTGGATGAAAAACTATGGCTTGCCTACCCCTGGAAAAAATTATTCTTACAGTAAGTAGTATATAGTTTTGGTTTTATCATTTTCAGCTGTGTCTGTGTATTCATTCTCCATTTATCAAGCCAGAAAAATGGTGTTTCGTTAAAATCGCTAAATTGTGCCATTTTCTTGCATTTTTAAATGCTCATAACTCTTGAACTATCATTGATAGGAAGATAAAATTTGGCAGAGATATTCAGTGTTGTGTTGTCTTTCAAATGCTATTAAGTTTTTCTCTTTATGTGAACAAACAAAAATTTTGAATTTTTGGGGTGGACCTACCTACTATCAGTAGGATAGATAGGATAGGAACATCAGCATTATCAGCAGTGCTTATAGTAGTGCTCCTTGTTTCATTTTTTTTGCAGGAATTGGTAATAACTGGGGGTTATTAGTACTCATGAGGCATGGTAAGAATATTTATTAACTCTTTTAATTAACCACTCCATACCATGCCAGTACAGTACTCTGTGAACCATGTAAAACCGCGTATGATCATCTACTTACTTTTTAGAAACGGTGTCATGGAAAACTGAATTCTTTAATGCCAGAAAGAGAATACAGTCCACTTCTGTTAGTCTCCAAAATGGCTGTTGTAGTGGAAAGAGTGCTTGTTCATCATTGTCATGAAGTTTTGGTCTATTTTGCATCAGCTGTACCAGTTTTTAGAGTCAAAAATGGCACCTGTGATTTGATAGCTGCTCGTCATTTACTTATCAGATTGGTTGTGGTTTTTGTCATAAAAACGGGCTTAGAATTGTTGCTGACAAAGTGCAGTAGTGTAGCCTGTGAAGTAAGTAAACAGATCTGTTCAGCTCCAGTATCCAAAATTTTGGGGAATATTTTATTCTTAACCCTTTGACTCCTGCACGTTGTCCAGCAGCATCCTGCATTATCAGCCATGCCAACAAAGCAAAAACTTAACCCTTTGATTCCCGCATCCTATGCAGGAAGCTGGTGGATAGGATGAGAGAATCAAAGCGTTAAGTTTCTGCAGTTGGTGGATAGGGTGCAGGAGTCAAAGGGTTAATCTTTGATGACACTGTCTCAAAATATATAGAAAATAGACTAATGTGCTGCAAGAAAATTGAAACGCAGTTGAAACAGAAACACAACTTAGCCTGTATAATGAGCTATTATGGTGGAAAATGAACTTCTATTCCACAAAGCACATGATAGTACATAACATTTAGTCTTGTATTAGTGAACTGTCTTGTTCAGTCTTTCACACTGGTATATGATATAGTTTTTTTGACAGTTTATCACCCATGGTCACACAATTTTTTGTGTGAATTCATTTTTTTCTCATTTAAGTCTAATTGGCGTATTCTGCAATATCAAGGGGATTCACTCACACCATTGTCTGTTTTTTCTTTTATTTCATACCTCAAATGCATAAAAATGGTATGTATGTTGATTTACAGTGACATATAACACATTTTAAGTTTCTTTTGATATGCTATATATGTATCTCCCAGCAACCATGGTAACCGACTACAGTCCGTATTTTACCGATTCAAAACATTGAATACCGACTGTGATTTAACCTGTCCTTACACAAAACCGAAAAACAATTCATTGTACCGGTTGCTTCATTGACCTTTTTTCTCCCGGCCTAGTCCCATGTTCTGCATAGTGACATGAATCACTTAACCAGTTTCCGGTAGTCTACCAGTTTGCTCCCCTCCTCCCTTTCTATTAGCGTGGCTAGGGCAATTAAAATTGATAGAACAAGCCTACTGATTTTTTTTTTTGTCTGTACCGGTTGCATTTTTGACATGTTATAATTGCTGTAGCTAGTACCGGCTGGGGAAAAATCTAGCGCTATCGCTGTCTCCATAAAAGGAAAAATTACATGCCTACCCATTTTCAGCATCTTTTCACCAGTTGCTTTCATGAGTAGTTACAAGGGAATCGGTGTATGAACTTAATATAATATGGAGGGGGGGGGGGGGGGGGGGTCGGATACTTTATTTTTGTATTTGTCACAGTAGTAATAATCCAGATTTATCTGTCATTACTGAATTAAAATTTTGCATTTGCTTTGCAGGGCTTTGAAGACATGGACTTGGAGGATGACAAGAAAGAAATGATCAACAAAGAAATCCGCATGTTCAGAGACATGCACAAGGTAAGTCAGATTTCTGGTTTTTTTTCCTGTGTAGGGTGTAGCCAGTGTTGGTGCTCTGTCGGACTATGTTTGGTCTTTGCGGATTGTGTTCTTTTCAGCTCCCCTAATCAGTCATCATGGTGTACTATAATGACAAGTTCATTTCCTGTAGACATTCTGTTAGGGCAGCGGCCTTTAGGCATTCTGTTAGGGCAGAGGGTGGGTCGTTGGTATATATAGCTTGTCAAAAATGAACCTATTTCTGATTTGAATTCTGTACATTTAGACTGCTCCATATTCCAACTGTTAGGTGGTACTGTTCCGAGTAACATTAACTGAATTAAGTACCCATACAAGGTGGTACTGTTCCGAGTAACATTAACTGAATTAAGTACCCATACACAAGATCTGATTTAACCCTATCTATCAAGAATGTGTGTGTGTGTGTGTGAGAGAGAGAGAGAGAAATAAGTCTGGTTTTGTATGTACATGTGTAACTGTGTGTAAAATCAAATTTGGTAAAGATGTTTTAGAAAACTCTTTGTGAGGTCAACACAGCTTACAGTCAGGAAGGGAAAAAACCATTTAGAATAAAAATAAATCTTTCTTGGATTGACAACAGTTTATTGAAATGTCAACTTTGGATAAATTTGGGTTCAAGAAAGTTGATTCTGTTACAGTGTCATTCATTTAAAGTGTGTGCTTGTGTGTGTGTGTAGAGGGGAAGTGGGAGGGCCTGTGTGTGTGTGTGTGTGTGTGTGTGTGTGTGTGTGTGTGTGTGTGTGTGTGTGTGTGTGTGTGTGTGTGTGATTTTTAGCATTAAAATAATTTTTCCTTGCTTAGAACAGGTATTAATGCACCAGCCCTATCTTAACTCCTTTACGCATTCGGAGGAAAGATTGTCCTCATGCATTTTTTAAAGTGTATCTTTGCTGTCTCTCATCTTTGTTGCAGCTAAGCTGTTTGTTATCTTTGCAATTTAGTCAGAAGTGAGATGGTTTCAAAAACATGAGCGATTTTTGTGTATACTTTTTAAGATATTTAAAAAGGTTCAGTTACAGTGCACTACCATTTTGTTAACTGTTACTCAGAAATTGTGTTTTGTTATTTCCACCCCAAATTTATAGTCTTTGAGGTTGCCAGGTCTTTTTTCTACAAGTTTTTTGAAGAGAAAGAAAAGCAGTCATTTTTTTTTTTTTTCATTTTTTTTTTTTTTTTCATTTTTCTTCTTGTCACTGATGGATTTAATAACAAGAAACAGTGTACAGCTGATGTTAATGTATACAGTTTTTAAACTGTGCATAACTGTATCAAAATTTCCTGAGCATGCTTGAACAAGTTGACTGCAGATGATGCTGTATGGCTCTGCTTTGCAGTTGATTTTATCAGTAAAATTACTAAAATAAATATCCAGTGACATGTGACCAAGTTCAGTCAGTTGGTCTTTTTTTAGTGGTTAACAGTGCAGGATGGATTTTATACAATGTATAGACAAGTGATTTGACCTATCTACCCATGTATGAAATTAATAGGTTTTTATTTCATTGCTGTAAAATACTAGGCTTCTAAGACGTGTCTGCAATGCCCATGAATGCAAGTTTAATAAATGTTCTTCAGGGGTAAGTGTTTGAAAACTTTCTCAGAACAACTGCTACTCTTTGGCCTGATGTTTCTAACTTCCCCACCACAGTTTTGATGGCTGGTAAGTCTGTTTTACAGTTGTAGTCACCCCGCTTCCCCACTTTTTTTCCCACCTGGTATTTTTTTTTTTTCATTTTTAGATTTTTTTTTTTTTCTTAATGGTTAAAAGTTTGGTATAAGCACCTTTGGATAATTCATCAGAACTTGCCCAGAAGGTCATTACTCGTTCGCGAGCATCCATGTGTGCAAGTGGCAAGATAACAAGTGACGAAGATGTAAAAAGAATGTGTGATGAAACAGTTGCTGGTTGATTTCAGCAACCTTTCTTTACCTTGCGGAAGAGGTCCTTTCAGTATTACCTCACCACATTTTCCGATTGATGGAACTTAGAAATGCACTATTCTATGGTGTCTTGCTAAAATGTTACTTTCTGTCATGAAAGAAATGGACCTCTGATCAGAGACATGGATGGAGTTTTCTATCTGCGCAATTTTGCAATTGGTCATGGGCTCATTTGATCAGTGTGGTTGGTTAGTGTGCATGTAATATGCTCAAGAACTGCAAAGTCCTCTGGATTTTACTTTACCAAACACTTCACAGTATTGTGTTTAATATACCATGAGCACCACATTGAGACAGACCATACTGCTGAATAAATTATTTGTCTCTCCCTTGATGTTTCCTTGATTTGATCTGTGAAGCCAGTCGTCCATTGAAACCAGTGTACTTGATACTTGTAGCACATTGCACACAGACAGTAAAACAACACACGGGCATAGGGCATGAAGGACTGCTGCATTATCCAGGGGTGCTGGTCTGATGGCATGCTGTAGTCTTGTAACACAGGCTAGAGAGGATTTGTTTGTTGTTCACTGCTTGTATTTCCGGTAGTTAATGTCTTGCCCTGGAAAGAGTGGTGGGTTCGAGTGTGAAATACCTGTCAGACCTAGGGGTTGATAAAAAGGATTCAGTGAAGAGAGGGTGGGTAGAATAAGTACTCGTCACTAAGGGAGAGATATAAGATACAGTTTAAATATATGACTTGTCCAGAAGGAAGAACAGAGGGACTGCTGTGTTTGCTAGTGTCTCAGTTTGGCTGTGTTTGCCTGCACTATAGGGAATAGGGTCTTTCTGCTGATTTAGCAGTCCGTTTAGGGAACTGCAGTGAAAGACCTGTCCTATAGCGTAGCGACACGAACAGACAAAAAGTGTTGGATATGGTACACAGTAAAATGACTCAGCTGACCGACTTGTAGTTGATAGATAGGTCTGTTGCAGTAAGTAAGAGCTGCCATCATAACCACATTTTCACAGAATTGAATAAAGTGTGTTCTGCGGTGGCCTCAGCATACAAGTCTTCAGCAAGTTAGTGCACCTTACATTCCATTTCTGAGCTCTGATTAGTCCCTAAGGTACAGATTGGTTCTGTAGAGGTGAGTGATTTGATGTTTTAGTTCTAGTCATTGTGTCCGTGTTGTGCATGTCGGTTTGATATTGATAACAACAAAAAAAAACAAAGCCTTATTGGAAGTTGAAGTATGTAATCAACAACAGGCATACATCAAGAATTGTCATGAGAAGAAAACAATGTTTTCTGTCCCAGGTTTCACATTATTTACACCAGGAAAATTGTGTGTGTATATGTGTGGTGTTGTTGACTCGTGGCAGATATGGAAAGTGCATATGGAATGCTGATATCGTTTTGAGCTATGAATGAAACGAAGTTTAATAAATTTGACTTCCACACCAAGTCCTCAAAGTTCCACAGCTAATGGCATGAAACAGGTGGATAAGATGAGAGTTAAAAGATTGCCACAGTCTTAAGTCAAATATGGCATTGAAGGCTTTGGTGTGATGTATTTTCAGGACAAAAACCGAATTATGTGTTCAGGACAAAACTCAGATTCTATATTACAAGGAAAACATCTGAACTTGCAGGTAAACTAGATTTTTTGTAGGAGTTATCGAAAGCAATTTGTATCATGTGAAGTATTGTAGTACAGGTTGGTTTGTGGTGGATAGTGGTTTGGCATCCACTTATGAAATCCTGTGAAATGTGCCCTCCTCCTGGGGAAAGCTGTCATGTTGCTCCCCTTTTTGTTTGTTTGTATGTATTTAATGTGTGAATTGTTTGGTGATGGTGGTGATTATCATTTTTGTGTTCATTTCATTCATTGTCAGATTATGGGAGACTATAGAAGCCAGAGAAGCAAGTGCGAATGGCATTCTGTGGTATTTGTACTGTTTGTCATGGTTCTTGTCTTCATCGTTTTCTCATCTTGCAGATTTTTTATGTACAGTTGTGTTGTGGTGAGGTGAAAAGGGATGCATGAAAATTGATGAAACGTTCAACTAGAAAGTGAGAGGAAATAAAAGATTGTTGAAAGTCTTTTTACAAGTGAAGAGAAGAACAGCTGTGTAAAAATGAGAAGAAAATACCAGAAAAACGATAAACATTTTTGTGATCTATGGCAGTTACAGTTTGATAGCCTTTTCTTTCCTTTTTGTTTTTCTTCCTTTTTTCTTTTCTTTTCCATAATTGGTTTTCGGACAGATGGGGGAGGAAAGACATAATCCATTGAAACTGTGAGAATTAGAAGAAGAAAATAAATTGGGTGTTTGGGGAATTGGTCATTAAAGATGTAAATTATGCTAAAACAAGACTGGTCTGGTGGAAATGGTAGCAGTTATGTCTCATTCATGCTTTTGTTTTTGTTAACTTTGATTTGATTTTTTTTCATGCTCGAGAGGGAGGGGGGAGGCAGGAGCATAACTTTGCTTTGTGTCATAAGCAACAGGAAAAGAGACAATGGAGGCATTGTCATTGGTATGATAAACAGAAAAAGGAGCCACGCTCTTCACTTCACCAAAAGCTCGACACTTGCGACATGGGAGGAGGACCGCCCTTGGTGATGTACAGCGAATTGTAGACTACTTTATGTTACATGATTTGATATACTGCAATATATTGTGTGCAATGGACAATACTTGTGTGTATCTTGGTTGAGGAGATCGAAAATGATGAGAAATAGAGGGGTATGAAATGTAAATGTATTTTGATTGGTGACCTTTGAGATATGTACAGGCATTGTTAACAAAAACAGGATGAGAATTACAAAAGTTCATTCTCTTTTTTTTTTTTTTTTTGCCCTTCTACATGTTACCAAAACGGTTTTTGTAAAGAATTTGAAAAGGAATTTATAAAAACCTCCCCACAAGTAAATGTGGTAATTTGCTTGAGACATGAGAGGCCTTTCCTGTCTTATTCATGCAAGCTTGGAATCAAGTGTAGAATTGCGAACGTAATCCTAATCAAGATGCACAAAATGTTTGATATTTCAACTGATCCCAGATACTGCTGAAAGTGAAAGTGAGGAAAAATATAAAATTGAAGTGGATGGTGCCAGTCCCATGCCACTATTGAGATCAGCTTGTTTTAGGTGTGTATGTGCGAATGTTGTGTTGCTGGAGGTAAGGGGGTGGGAAGGATCAGTTGGAATATTTACTTTTTGTGTCTTCAGGAAAAGTGTAGTGACTGGCAATTATAAAAAGTGGCTTGACATTTTGTTAAGCAGGTTGTTTTTCTGGTGTTTTTTAGGGCAATGAGGAGGATGAAGAAACAAAAGAGAGAGACAGACGAGACCGTGAGCGTTATGAAGAGGTTAAACGCAGGCGGGAGAAAGAGAGGGAACGGAACAGAGAACGACAACGGGAGCGTGAACGAGAGAGGGAGAGGGAACGAGAAAGAGAGCGGGAAATGGAACGTGAAAGAACTCGATCCCGGTCCCGATCCAGCTCCAGAGGACGTTCTCGACGCCGCAGGTCACCGTCAAGGGACACCTCTAGAGACCGGTCCCGGGATAAGTGAGTTCTTTTTCTTCCTTTGTCAGTTTTGTCTGTTAAGATTTGCATTTCTTTACTCTTTCCCACATCACATACATGCAAGTGACAGTTTGCTTGTAGCTCCTATCCTTTCCACCATCGCATACACACAAGTGATAATCTTTTTGGAGCTCCAAAAGGTTTGTTTGATAGATTCATGTTAGTCTAGAGGGGGGCATAAACAAATCAAGAAAACCTAATTGATAGCACTTCTGCTTGGCAATCTTTGTCAGATCCAAATACGATCGGATTAATAACGTGCCCATTGCTGTTTTGTTGTGGAAAATTTGGGCAGTAGTATAGTTGATTTGTAATATTGTACTTTGTTTCAGACAGAAAAAAATCGAGTCAGGGCATTATAAGTGTATAGCCAGATTTGTAGTTAGATAGAAAATAGTGCTTTTGCTTTATGTAATTTACATGCAAGTGTATAGCCAAACTTGTGTTTAAGTTGGAAAAAAATTGCTTTTTGTTGCAAGGGGAGGGGGGGGGGGGGGAAGTTACGAAGTTCAAGTGAGGTTTTGCTTTTGGCATCTCCACCCCCACTTACTTTGGCTTTGACAATGATACAAAGATAACTTTAAGAGCATGATTTGTGGAAATTGGGACAGCCTTTTACAATGTAATGGTGATGAAAATAGGGATGATAGTGATGATACCATGGCGTTCCAGTTTTTGGTGAGACCATGTGACAGAGCTGTACTCTACATTAACCCTCTGCCTACCGGATCGACCGCGATCGACCGCGAGATTTCCGTTTTCTGAATACCGGATCGACCAAGATCGACCGCCGAATACTAGGTCAGCGACTTTCACTTTCACTATCGCATATCCCAGAATGCAATCGCGATATAAGCGTCTTCCGGTAGGGCCGTTTCCGGACGACATTTTGTGCTTTGTTGCAAGAAGTTTGGTTGAGTAGTTTTGCTGCTGTGATTTTTCAAAGTTCAGCCTTTTTTTCGCGAAAATTTTCTGCAAAAATGGCGTATCAAGAAACCATGCAACTTCTGGAATCCATTTTTGGATATGTTAGTGATGAAGAGAGTGTTTTTGAAGGCTTCAATCTTGAAGAAATTTCGAAACAAGATGAGTCCGACGTCGATGTTGACCTAGTTATCAACAGTGATCGTCTGCTCATTGATTTGGAGTCCGAAATCGATAGTGAATCGGGTGATAATGACGGTGATATCGATTTGCCTATCGCTGCTGGGCCCAGTGCCAAAAAAAGGAAAATTCGGAAAACAAAGGCTGCTAGAGATTCAGTTATTGTTCACTGGAGTGATAGACTACATGAGGTGAGGCCCCAAAAAAATTTTGCTGGTTTTGACAGCCAGGAAACTGAATCGGACGATGACCAAATTTTGCGGTCAGTTGGCGTGTCCCATGATTTGCCTGTGGGTGCGTCACCTTTTGGATTTTTTTAGTCTTTTGATACCAGACGAATTTTGGCAAATGTTGAGCACAGAAACAAATTTATATGCTGCACAAAGGCAAGCAGAAAAAGGTGTAGATAAACTCTGGCAGCCTACCACACCTGATGAAATGAAATTATTCATCTATGTTCAGTTTATGTTTGGGATCATTCGCGTACCATAAAACAGCAACTACTGGTCCACAGATCCTTTATGTATTGCTCAGGTTGCTGATGTCATTAGTAGAAATAGATATATAATAACTTAAATCAGTATTTTCATTTAAATGACAGCAGTAAAGCTATTCCCAAGGGTCAGCCTGGCTATGACCCCTTGCACAAAGTGCGTCCTCACTGGAGGTTCTGCGCGCCCTGCGTAACAGCAACTCTGTTTGCCAGAAATCTGCTCCCCGGTCTGTGGCACAGGCAGGTGTCACAGCATCAGACCCTCTCTCCCATGGACCTGTCCGTCTTCCAGGCCTAATAAAGAATTGCCTGGTTTGCCAGAAGGCGAAGAGAAAGACGGACAAGGGATATAGCATCACCACAGTGTGGGGATGTGTAATTTGTTCTGTTCATTTGTTTAAAGGCACATGTTTTGCTGAGTTTCATCAGCACCTGAAATCTACCTGTCACTAGTGTCAGCAATTATAATATGTTCATTTTGTTGTTTTTTTCCCCTCAGTAGTTAGTAGACAAATCTTCTGTATGTGACGCTTTTAGTTTCACAACACTTTTGAAGTTTGGGTTTTTTTTTCTTCACCACAAAAGTTAACTATTCAGTGTGGAGAAAACACAGAATGACTTTATTTTGTTCCTGAAGGTTTCAGTACTATGTCTGGACATGGAAAATCACTATTTGCTCCTAATCCATGACATTCTGTGGTTCCAGTGAATTCAGGAAATATTTTTACAGCGCCAAGAACTCTGACGTAAAAATTAGTCTGATCGTTTTTTTTTTTTCTTCATATACTAGTTCACTACATATGAAATAAAATGGCTGTTTTGGATGAAGTGATGTCTTTGGCATTTTTTCATCAAATTTATGTAATTGGTGAATAAAAATTAATTTTTTTATTGAGGTTTATTTGTGGTGGGTGTGCATGTGTTGCGGAGTTACTTCCCTTGCCATGGTATTCTCATAGGCATATAGCACAAAGTCATGTGGTAGGCAAAGGGTTAACATGGGTGCAACTCCTCCGGCTACAGACCGGAATCCGGTTTTTGAAAAACGGTCGAGCGGACAGATCCGGTTTTTTGAAAATTGACAAGGAAAAAAAAAAAAAAAAGCCGATTAAAATCCTTCGATACAGTGAGCATCTCCGCTTCTGCTCCGAGTGTTCGTAAGCAAAGCGATTGGGAAAAAAATGCCGATTAAAATCCTTCGATACAGTGAGCAACTCCGCTTCCGCTCGGAGTGTTCGTAAGCAAAGTGATTGGAGCTCTCCTGTGTTGGAGGTACAGAAGATCCGAAGCAGGTGACTGGAATTAGCAGGCGACTTTTCGTTCGACGTTTGAGTATGCATTATCTCACGGAAGCAGATTTTTCACGTCTTGCGAAGGTGGAGGAAGGGGTGAAAAACAAGTGGAGGTGGGAGTGGCTGAAGCAGAAAGACGAGCAGGACAAAGAGTACGGAGAGTAGTGTCGGAAACTTGACTTACCAGGAACATGTTTCTGCGCAGTTTGCTCTAAGCAAATCAAGTAGCCTACGGCACGAGTGGGAAGAAAAAACTAAAGGAACATGCCGATCATCCCAGCCACAAGGAAAATGTGATGGTTAGTTACGTTTTCATGCTATTTCTGCACAGGCCACTTCTGCACAACCCAGTTCCAGCATCTACACAGTGCCAAAAGGTGGCAAAAGAGCTGCCATGAAGTCATCACAAGACATTAGACAGTTTCTGAAGAAATCTAGAATGGACATTTAACCATCTTCCACTTTTTTTAAACAATAATGTGTCTGAACTGTTACTGATGTTGTTGATTTTATGAACAAAGGCTACACTCATGTTGGCCTGGAAACACCTTATGAATGACTAGTGCTAATCTTCAAATGATTTCTGTCTCCTCATCACTTGGAGGATTGTCAGATACTGTGTTATGGTCAGTTTGGACCTGTGTTATAAACACAAGTGATACTGTTTGGCAGATAAACTGTGAAGGAGGATTGGAGCAAAAGAGTGATATTGACTGGACTGGTTTCTGTATTCTTAAGACTGACTTTGACAGAATTATTCAGCTGTTGCTTCTTCCAGATTTTTCTTTCATGATTAACTAGTAATCTATCATGGTTAGTACTGGTGGTAACACTGCTATTCTGTTACCATGTAAGTCAGAAATATGTCAATTTTTCTGTTCATTTGTTCATGCTCAGATTAAAGGAGAGACCCCCCAAATCATCATAAAAAGGCTAATTTTCTTTCAGCTTCAGGGGGGCAACGCCCCCCTGACCCCCCAACAAGGGCTCTGCCCCTGTACCCCACCAGGGCCTGGGCGGCCCCTGGACCCCTGCCTTTCAGGTTTTTTCTTTTTCAGGAGTTGCACCCGTGCATTAACTTTCATAATATATCATAGCTTTAAGTGTTAAGAAAGGTTTGACAGATGCCTTCAACCATAGTGATAGTCAAGAAATTTGAGAAACATCCTCAAAGATGCATCTGTTATGGGGATAATACTTGACTGTTTGGTCTCAGTCTTCCCTATTAGCCCATACCAAGCTCAGCTGTGAATATAAAGAATCATGACCCAAAAAATCCCACGATAATTTTTTTTTTTAGATTCCCTGACCTCCCAGTAAGTTGGTTTGTTGATTCTGCCTTTCTTTGGTGTACTCCAGGAGAAAGGAACGTGAGTTGGAAGAGGAGGAGGAAGCGTACGAGCGCCGCAAGTTGGAGAAAAAGCTGAGAGAGAAAGAAGCTGCTTATCAAGAGGTGAGTGTTAAAGAAAAACATGACCAGTATTTGTTAGGTCTGATGTTGCATTGTAAACAATTTCTTTCCAGTCCTGAGTCTACTTTAGTGATCATTTTTAATTTGATGTATAGAAGTCCAGTGACACTGAGAGGAGGTGGCATTTGGACATTGCCAGAGAAACATGCTGTTTGGGTGAATTGAAATGTTTCGATATGACCACAGTTTGGCTAGTTTTTGTAGTTGATTTATCTGCGTTACCTGCTTTGTGTATTTTCTTCTCTGAAGACATAGCTATACATTAGTAAAATGAAGTTGGCATTGCTTCTAACCCTCGTGCTAATGTCTTTGTTTCCAACACCCATCTCAGGTCTTTGTTTCTAACTCACTAAAGTTCTCTCCTCCTTTCTTGTCGAAATTTTTGTAATGTTTGTGCTAATGTCTTCATTTCTAAATGTTGTTCAGATGTCTGTGTTTTTAAGCTCCATGTTAAACTTGGTTCTGTTCAGCAATGATTTATTGTCAGATAAGTTCCTTGACTGTCACGAACATAAAAACTGTGGAGCTCACAAAGCCTTCCATGACGCATGCAAACAGAATTAATGGAGGTTGGGTGTCATATTTCAGTGAACGCATACAACATAGAATTAATGGAATATGGTCGTCACACATTTCAGTGAAATGTTAATGGGAGTAGTACTATCATCATGTAGCCTTTATGTAAAGAGAACCATTGAAAATAAAAGTGTTCAATATATGTTTTGGTGTGTGACTGAGGTGATCGTGATTGAGTGAATTCTTTGTGTATGATAGATGTGTTTACATCTGAACTTTGGGTGTGCTTTTAATGTGATGATGATTTTATCATCAGCGCCTGAAAAACTGGGAGAAGAGAGAGAGGAACAAGTCCAGAGAGTATGAGAAAGAAAAGGAGAGGGAAGAGGAACGCAAAGCAGAAGAGGTAAACATTGACTTTTGGCTCTGTGTGTGTGTGTGTGTGTGCGCGCATGTGCTCTTGTGTCTGTGTGTGCGTGCATGCACGCATACTTGCCCATACCAATTTACTAAAGGCGAACCTGTCACTAGTCTGAATATGATGTCCCAGTCTTTCATTCTCTGTTTGAAACGCTTGATGAAAGCTTTTATATTTTCAACTCATTGAGTTTCCCAGATATGCCATGCTGACACAGGTACATGTGAACATTTGATGCCGAGGAATATGTACCGCCTGCAGTCTAACTCATATGACATTTTGTAAGTTTTTAAGGGCAGCCTACTATGATCCATACGGATTTACTTTAGCCACTATCTTATGCATCTAACAGATGAGTTTACGTACTGTGGTTATCTTCAATACTCGCCATACACCATATTGTTTTGAGTGCACCAGTGAACACCAGAGATTCTTTTTAGAGCAAATGATTGTATCTATTGGCAGTCCTTTTTGAAGTACCCATGTTTCTACTTAGCATTGTACTATTGGCTCTACTTGTGAATCAAACAGCTTTTTGAAGATTTGAACAAAATTATGTCCAAATCTGTATAAGTTACTTAACTCAGCGGATATTCCGCTGCAGCTGGCCAAACCATTAGAGACGTGATAGCGGATATTCCGCTGCGGTTTTTAAAAATAGATGCAAGCCGGTCGTTGGTCTAGGGGAACTAACTACACATATAGGAACACTCTTTGGTATCTTCTGAAGTGTTTGTTACTTCCCTTGCATCGATTTTATCCCGATTAGTTACAGTTTTTGCCTTTATCCAAACCAACCGGAGTGACCGTCCTTGCACCAAAATGGCGACATTTAGGCCTTCTTCTTCTTCAAAGGATCGTCATAATCACTTTGCTGCTTTACCTGTGTGAAAACAAAGCTGTGTTTGTTCTTTTATATCTTCTGGTCATACCAGCCACCTGCATCACTTGCTAGAAACATCACAAACATCAGTGGCAAGAAACTCCAGGAGGTGGTCAGACTTAGCCACGATCGAGAGTGCTGGAGGCAACTTGTGAGGACATCATGTGCAGCAGCCAACACTGTTCCCGGTGACGCCGACAGGTGAGACAGGTGAGAGGTCATACCAAGGACTTGTGATTACCTGGATTTCTGGATTACCTGGTCAAGAATAGATGTTTTACTGACTTTATGTGTTGGATTACTGTCAATCAAAAACTTCTTTCCCAGAGCCAAAACCCTACCCCATTTCACCTTCTAGGAAAGTAAGTAGAATAGATATATTGTCCTTGTATGTAGCTTCAGCTCAAAGAGCGTAAATTGAATTTTATTTTGATATAAAATATGTTCTTGTGCTGTAAAATCTGTATTTTTGAGAATTTTTTGAAGACCCCCCAAAATCGTGCGTCTCCAAGGGTTGTGTCAGGTCCCGTTGATCACGTCCACAGTGGTTGTGCAAGGCAACTATATTACGTCTTCAAAGAGTTAATACTGTCAAAGCTGTTTTTCTTTGATCTTGAAACCAGATCGCAATATGTAAAGCTAAATCTTCATTTTGTTGTAAGTTAGATACCAGGGTAGTTGTATTCATTTACCTCAGACATACTAATATGCCATCTTTTGAAAAACCATGATATTACGTTTTTGCATGTTTACCTTTAGTTTGTTGGCAGCCTTATAAAGGCTGTTCAATTGAGTCTTTGGCAGTTTGAGACATCAGAATATCATCTGCAAACAACATAAATGTCTCCATTAAGTCTACTAAAAAGTTAATGCTGTGTCCCCCATTATTATATCTAGAGCTGAATCATTGATGAAGTGGGAGAGTAACACAGGGCTGCACACATCGGCGAACATAATCACTAAGTTTGGCTCCACATCTTACTTAGCTTTAACTCCTTTATACATACTTGTAATACAGCGAAACAGTTTACCCTTGATCCTCATTTTAACTCTATTGTGACTGCACTTGCCACAGCTGTGCTCTCCTGCTGGCTTAGGGCTGCCACAGTGAAATCACTAAGAACCGGGTGCAAGTGAACTTGTCCATCGATTTTAGACAAAGAAACCAGTAAAACATAGCTGAAGCGTTCAACGGAAGTTCCCTCCACAAGGGAAGCAACTGCCAACTATTAAATCATTCGCATAACAAAAGTAGAGGGAGTTATATATCCTAGACTGTCTGTTACTATGATTGAAGTAGCCCGTCCTCTGTGAGAGCTCAGCTGTTCAATCGAAGTAGCCCGTCGTCAAAGAGTTAAGAGAATTGGCTGTGGCATATTTCTTGAAATTGAATCTAATGGCTTTTCAATGTCAGTGAAAGCCACATACAGCTTTCAGTTCAGAGCAAGCTGTTTTTGTATCGCCACTAAAATTATGAATGTGTGATGAATTATAGAATGTGTGTGTTTATACACATGTGTGTTTGCTTGTGCGTGCTTGTGTGTGTGTGTGTTTGAGTATGCAGCGTTACAAGTGTGGTAGCTGCTTTTCTGTAGAGCTGGTTTGGAGAGGATGAAATGACCCTTCTCTGTCATTGTTAAGTTTACTTTCACAGATCGTATTGTTTACTTTTACATCTATTGTAATGGGTCTTTTCTCTGTGTGTTCCACACAGGCACGAGAAGGCCGACGGCTGAAGGAGTTTCTAGAAGATTATGATGATCTACGTGATGATCCCAAATTTTACAAGTAAGTACATTGTTATGTTGTCACTGAGTATTGTTCAGCAGAACACCTCTGTCTTTGCCTGATTGTGTACATGTTTTTTGATTGTTGTCGTGTTTACCCCTTCAGTACACTTTTTCTTGATACCATCAGCACTCCTATCAGAGGCAGCCTGGAAAAAAAAAAACAAGTAGTGCCACAAAAAGCACCGCTGTGCTCTGTTTTTAATAGACATGTTTGCCCAAAGTGTGGCATGTTGGAAAGGGATAGACTAGGCTTTAGTGCACTATGGTCAGACTTATTCTTACTGTAGCAGATAGCCATGTTGGGAAAAGGACATAATTTTGTAAATTGGAAAAGGGACATCATTTTGTGAACACTTTCACATATATTGTCAGTTTCTTTTTCAAAATTTTCATCACTGGGGCTGAATTAGAATCATGTCTCCTGATGGTTGCTGTCCGTGACAAGTACACAAAGAGTTTCATTCGTGGTTTACCTTAGATGTGTTGACATTCTCAGTGCAAAAATTGAAAGGCTGACTTCCAAATGCATTTCACACTTAGGCCAGAAGATGTACAGGGAATTAACAGGGTAAACATGCTCAGGATTGAGAAATAATGGTGCTGGATTAACTAATAATGGATGTGGATAATGTTTGGTCTTGGCCTTGGCTATTAACTCCTGAAATGCCATTGACGTAAAATTTATGGAGCTCTCGGAGCCTTCTGTGATGCCTACAAACATAAAATTTACAGAGCTAGTTTGACACACATTTCAGCCTAATGTAAATGGGAAAGAAGCACTGACTGATGTTGTCAGTCTCAGAGAGGGTTCATAAAAGTGACTGGCTTCCCTTACATGACTTTTTGACCTATGCAACCCTCACCAGATTGGTTTTATTTTTCTGAAAAGAGAAACTGGTTTTCAGCAAAATGCTGACACCAGGACTGTCTTGCAATGCTGCATGTTTTCAGCCTTGAAGGCATGTGAGTTGAGTCAAGAACTTACAAATGACTGTGGGATGATTCAGAAGACAATTCTGACACAAGAAGAGTTTGAAAACAGCAGTAGTTACTCGCTGTTGGTATGAAGTGTGCACCAGACAGACCCAACACGAAAAAATATTGATTTTACGAGCACGTGACACAAAAGGTTTGTGGTCCCAGGCAATACTGGCAGCTAGCCAACAACTTCACACCGTTCAGACAGGACTGACATTGTAGAGTACCAACCCTTTTTCAGTGAGTAGTATTAGACATGGCAAGGGGAGGACTACTGTGATAGAATGGGGTGGGTAGGGGGCATGGCGGCAGTGGACGACTTGACCAGGTCAAGCCACTTAGTGGACTGGTACGCTGCAGCTCTTTGTAACTTGTCAGCTGTTAGTGATCTGTTAGTAGGAGGTCATCCAAAGTCTGAATACTTTTAGATTTCATCAGGAGGGTCATATCTTCTATTTTTTCCTTTGTTTGTTTGGTTTCTATCGTGAGTGGTTATGATTTTTTTATGGGAATTTCCACAAAATATTACAAATATGAAGTGATTTCAAGAAATTACTACATAAATCATCTGAAAATACATTAAGTCATGGCTAATGCATGAGTCTGTGTAATTTCATGCATGGATTCCCATGAATATAGAAGCAACAGTTGTTTTATTGTACATGGTAGTGATGTGACATTTTTCCCCGGCACATGGAAAACACCGGATGTCAAAAAATGTCAGCACTCAAGGGGTTAAAGTGTGCCAGAATTGAGGGCTGATGATACAGTGCTATTCCAATTTATCTCAGAAATTTGTTCACAATGAATTAAAGGGAACATGGTAATGTTGATATAGTTTTGTAGGAACCAGAAAAACACGGAATTAAAACTCATATTTAGTATAATGTAACAAGGTGGGCCTGAATTTTCGGCCAACTGGCTTTCATCAAGCATGCATGAAAAACAATTAACTCACTGCACATTACATGCTATTAAAATTTTTGGTGGAGCACAGAGAAGTCATTCCGCTGTTTTTAACGGTGTTGTAAAAGAAACAATTTTTGCAGAGGCAGTCCACTGGCCAGGAGACTGAAGGAGCGAGAGAAGGAGAAGGAGGCGGACACGAGGGACCGACAGAGAGAGAAAGAGGAGATAGAGGAGCTGAAGAGAAAACTGCTGGACCAAGGTCACCTGATCCCGAGGCTGAACTGGCTAGAGTAAGTGAGAATGGGACAATACACCACTGTTTAGTTTGTTGGATGAAATGATTAATCGGGGTCTTGTGTGCAGCGTTGATGCTTGTCAAAAATTAGGTGGCAACAAAGGCATTATCCCTGGCAAATTCTATAGCAAAATCCACTTTAGTAGGTAAATAGAAGCACATGCATCCAGCAAAAAAAAAAAGGAAAGTGAGGGAAAGTGTGATGCTGCGCTATGGCGATTTATGCTCCTTGAGGAGAGTAGGCTGAATTTCATATGGTAAACCCATTGTAGAGTTAAAAAAAAAAGTAACACTAACAATACAGTATACAAATATAATAAGTCAATGCAACACAACATGATAAAATACATTACAGTATGCTTCAGTATAACACAAAACATGACAACACAATGCAGTACAAGACATTTAAGTAGAACAGCAAAACCTTGCCAGTGTGTAAGATTTGTGTACAGACTTGAGGCATGCAATGGTTGGTTCGGATTCTTTTCCATCATGTAGCCTTTTGCAGCTCTAGGAGTACAAATGGTGATATTAATGTTTATGGTGCATTTCTGAAAATTTGAATTACAAACTGGTCTGCATTTATCCTGCTTTAATATTACTATCTTGAAAATTGAATACAAACTGGTCTGCGTTAACCCTGTTTTAATATTACATCAGTAGTGTACACAGATTTGCATGAGTGCCTCCAGTTCACCCAGATATGAATGGGTATCTGACCCAGTCTAGGTTGTGTAGTTAACCAGGGTTGTGAAGTTACTCCTGTGACTTTCGTACCCTGTCCCAAGAACTTTCTGTTTGCAGCTGGTGGATAGGATAATGCAGTTAAAGGGTTAAAAGTAGAGAGGGGGAGTTGGGGGAGATAAGCACTGTCCTCATGAATCGGCCATGGAATGTTTAAGGCTTTGAGGTGAAATGAATGTTGGATGTGGCTAGTTGTTTTTTTTTTTTTGAACATTATAATGGATCATCTTCTTTTTTGTATTTGCTGTCCTATGGCCATGCCTCATATGGCAATGAATCACTGCTTTTTTCTTGTTTGTTTGTACATGTGTTTTTGTCCCAAGTCATTTGACTGTCATGGAGCTTGCTTAGTGAAGTAATAGTTGCTCACAGCTTCTCCTGCTCTTGTAGAGATGATGCCACTGATATCAGCCTTGTTTAACTGTGTGTCAAGCATTTGTTGTTTGTGTTGTCATGGTTTATGAATGTTGATTAAAAAAAAAACCCTTGTGTTACAGCTGGAGCGTGAACAAGAGAACACCTTCGTCCCAGGCTACAGCTGGTGGAACCAGAGCGAGCACCGTCAGAAGCCTCTGACCATGCACCCAAGCCCAAAGACTCCTCTTCATCGTCTTCTTCAGAAGAAGAAGAAGAGAAGCCCCCAGTGATGCCAAAACTACCTCCAGGTCCTCCCAAACCTATTATAGAATCTGCACCTTCCCTGCAGTCTGTATCTGAGACCAACACACCTTTGTCAGATGACGAGACCTCGCGCTTGAGTGCTCCTGGACTGTTCATGGATGAATCATCACAGTCCCAGCCCAGTTTTGGTCCTGCTGCTAAAGAACAGTCTGTGAAAATGGGTTTTGGCTCTTTGAAATTGGGTAGGTATATCATGGAAGTTTTGTCTTTGGTACTAATCCTTCCAATTCCTCACCCTGTCTTATCAGCTGTAGGAAGCTGGTGGATAGGGTGAGGAAAAGGATTAAGTTTTTGCAGTTGGTTGTTAGGATGCAAGGTTTTGCAGTTGGTGGATAGGATGCAGGAGTCCAAGGGTTAATTGACAGAAAGCTTGAGAGAGAGTTGCACATAATTGAGTTTAGACAAATTGCTCAAAGTACTGATGGGGGTGGTAGTCAATTGAGTTAGACAGTGGACTTCAGTGCGAAGGTCTGGCTTTGAACCTGTGGGGGTAGCTCCTGTCTGGTAGGTGAAAGATGGAGATCCTGTAAGTCATGTAAGTGTCTTGTTAGCTTATGGAAACATGTAAACCCCAAAGCATGTATACCAACCAAAGATGGAGTATGTAGACTGTGCAAGAATATATTGCGTGCACAGGATGAACAAAACCACATGCATAAATGCATCTGAGATAGAATGCTGAAAAAAAGCATGATATTTCATTTTTGTGAAATAACTTGACGCGAAATTTTCAGATAGTCAGTGAACATGTTCTGTCTTTTTTTGTTTTTGTTTTGTTTGGTATGAATTTTGTTTTATCAAACATCACAGAAAACTTGAGAAAGAACAATCATTTCATGCAAAATAAGATGTCTGCTTGTTTGAAATATTTAGTCATTCCAGGATGTGATAAACAATTTTGAGATGATGAGAATGTGGCATGTTGTGTGTAAGCACACCATAGGGAGAAGTTACATCTCTGTATCAATTCAGATCATCACATTCACTAAGAACAATTTCTTTTGACGTCTGTACTGTTACCTTGTGTGCAGGAGCAGCCAACAGTCCCAGTGAATCCAACAGCAGTATAGGGCCCTCCCTCCCTCCTGTCCCACCCACCACAGTGTCCATGGGAACGACAATCGTGATGGGTCCATCAGCCCCCAAGCGCAAAAAGCTGACGGTGGGTGACGTGTTCAACCAAGATGATGACGAACAGGGAGAGGGCAAGAAACGCAAACTGATCCCTCTGGACTATGATGAGGACAAGACTAATGCAGCAGCTGAGAAGAAACCAACTACGCTGGAGGAGAAACGCCAGAGGATCAAGGGACTGATTGAGAGTATACCCACGGTCAGGGACGAGCTGTTCAACTACCAGCTGGACTGGAGTGTGGTTGATCAGGTAAAGGCCCGTGATACTCGTACTGTGATTGGTGCGAGTATTGTATTGTAAGAGCAGATTGGTTACCAAAGGAATTTTCTAATTTTTTGTTTTTTATTCCCTCTCCCAGCTACTGTGCCGCCTCGATGATGTCATTCCAGTTCGTCATCACACCCTGAACTGCAAGTTTATTCAGCTGTTCCCATCGTTTTAAGTGCTTGGGCGCTCAATATGCCAGACTGCCTGTGGCCACCCACCAAAGGAATCCCAGCACTGGTAATGCTGGGGCAGTTTGGTGGGGTTCAACAGCATCTGTTCTGATCCAGCCTACTGCAGACACTGCCTGTTAAGTCCCCAACAAATGACACTAATTGCTCAGTCACTTAACCAAATTGAGTGAAAGACCACCAACCCTTTTCTCTGATAAGGAGACCCATTGCAACCCACTTAAGATCCCAGCCTCAACTTCTCAAGCATGGAAGCGATAGAGGAAACTGAAATCGAGGTCACCAAGACATCTAGGCATGAAGAGCTACAGAACCTGTGACAGTTTTCTATGAGCTATGATGATTGATGATTTCATGTTAATTCTGATGCTGTGTAGTTCCACCTTGGATGGAGACTGCATGACAGGGCACACTGTCATATCCTGATGAATCAGGCCTGAGAGGTACATACACTTACAGTGTTGGTCAGGAAATTTGAGCAGCACTCTCCATTGATGCTTTGGTAAAGTGGATGAGGCTCAACTCTTGTGTTCCCAGTCTTCCTGACAGGCCCATAGCACTCACAACTCTGAGATTAGAGCCATTCAGGGCTGAAAATCCTTTTTTTTTTAATTTTTTTTTTTTTATACTGATGTGTGTTCTAACTCTCAATCATCCAGTCAAAGTCCAGTGACATTAACGCTTTTTCCTACAGTGGTGAGAGATGGAGAAGGATTTCTCTGGACATGTTTATGTGTCTATGGCAGTCTGTTCCAAACATATGCATGTGGGTTTCTGTTTTTGTTGGATGTGTTTATCAGAGTGTGTGTGTGTGTGTGTAAAAGAGCAAATAAAAGAGTGTGTGTGTGAATCTCTGGACATTTTATATTTGAGTGTGTGACAGTTCCCAGTTGAACATGTTAATTAACCTTTTCATTCCCTTGTGAAGGAAGGTGGTGGGTAGGTTGAGGGAGTGAAATGGTTATGCATGCATGTTTCAGTCTGTGACAACTGTAGGAAACAGGGAGGACAGGGTAATGGAGTGAAAGTGGATTTTACAACTATATTTCAATAATCTGTTATGGCCGTATGTGTCACTGTGTGTTTCAGACGCTGATGGACAAGCGCATCAAGCCGTGGGTAACAAAGAAGATTGTGGAGTATATAGGGGAAGAGGAGCCTACACTGACAGACTTCATCTGTCAGAAGGTGGTAGCCCACAGCTCCCCACAAAGCATCCAGAACGACGTGGCCATGGTCAGTACATAGTTTTGTTAATCCTTTCATTCTTTCACCCTGTTCACATGGTGGAAGCTGGTGGATAGGGTGAGGGAGTGAAAGGGTTAAACATTTGTCTTTGTATGCACTGCATTTCTTGATGCCTGTCATTGCACACACACACACGCACACGCACATGTAGATGCACTTTGTCACACTTGTCTCTGTCTCCCCTCCATGCACTTGGTCACTGTTATCTCTGTCTTTCTCCCCTCGTATGTTTTGGCACCAGTCTCTTTTTTCCCTGTAACATAAATCTGGCATGATCATTGCGTGTCTTACTGCTGAGAGTAAGTGCACGCTTTATGCTAAGGAAAACATTGCTGTGTTTCACATGCTGTGTTTGTTTCACTACCTCAGAAACTAGCCTACGTGGAGTAGGCCTACAACCTTGATGTTTTGCTTGCATGTCAAAACAGTAAAAATGTTTTTGATAGCACATAACTGTATCTTAAAATGCATTATCTCAGCCGATGTGGAGACCATAGTAACTGCAAAATACTCGACTGGATGAGAAATCGGTGTAAAAAGATGTCCACTGTCAGGTGCCGCTCTTATCAAGATACATAGTTCATCGTCATACACTCTACCCTATCTAGCTAATGCAGAGTGGCACACGTCATACACTCTACCCTATCTAGCTAATGCAGAGTGGCACACGTCATACACTCTACCCTATCTAGCTAATGCAAGTGGCACACGTCATACACTCTACCCTATCTAGCTAATGCAGAGTGGCATACATTAATTACTCTATTTTTGGCTGTAACCTACCCCGTGTTTGCCAAGATTTTGGTCAAAAGATTCCTCCAGGTTGTGTCACATCTCCCCCTTACCACCTTTTATGTACTTTGAATGCCAGACCAGAGGGGAGGGTCTTAAGAGGGACTGGTGGAGTGGGCCCAAGAGCTGGATATGGTAAGTGTACTGGCTAAACAGAAATTTGTTTGAAATTTCATCGTTTAGCATCATGCACTCTACAATATCCAACTAATGCAGAATCCATAGATTGGAAAGTGGGAGATAACTCCTGCTGTGGGCCATCCACCTACTGGAGGCATTGAAGATGGTATTAGCCAAGAGAGAGGAGATGGATGAGAGACCTGAGGTGGAGACCTGAAGATCTCTTAAGTAACAATTAATGAAAGTAGATTCCATGCACCAGAACACTGCTTCTGGTACATCTCAAATTATGAGAGGGTGATGGAAGGCACCTGAAGTTGAGAGGGCCTGGAGTTTGTGGGTGTGATCTCAAGGGGAAGATGACAGTCTCTCTATATGCCTTGATGACAGCCTCTGAGAGCCATCAGGATATGGTGGTTGCTGCAGTGTTTTGGTGTATCGCATGTTAATGACAAGTCTGCGTTGATAGGATCTCAGTGGGTTGACATCCCATATCGAGACGCAGTGCATCTCCTTTATGGCTGTGCACAACTCGTCCGATATGCCATGTTGTTTTTTTTTGGAACGTTGATATTAGACAACCTTTTTACCTTGCCTTTCATATGATTAGAACAGTAACCAGTCAGAAACAGTTTAATTGAGACATCAGTTTATTACTGTCTCCCCTCTTTTCTGTAAAAATGTCATAAAATGCTGTCTACCCCTACCCTGCATATGCTTACATGATGTTAAAAAGACGGATGTCTGATTTTGTGTGCAGGTATTGGATGAAGAAGCCGAAGTGTTTGTGGTCAAAATGTGGCGACTTCTAGTGTACGAGACGGAAGCCAAAAAACAGGGACTTGTCAAATAATTGTAGTTCTGTTATGTGTGATTGGAGATGGTATGCATGATGCTGATTCCAAGTAGAGAGAGTGTATATGTGTGCGCGCGTGCAGCATGTGAGAGAGAGAGAGAGAGAGAGAATGTGTGCATGTACAAGTAAACTTGCATTATGCATTTTGTGGACTTGCCACATAATCATAGGCATCTGTCTGCCTGGAACCAGTTTGTATGTACAGTCTGAATAAACAGTGTATATGTGTGTGTGAACATGTGTTTGTCTGATATGAGTAATGTTTATTACGCATCTGTATGAAAGAGAATATGTATGAGAGAAGCGAGAGATTGAGAGGCAATTTGGTGTACACAGTGCGCTTCATGCCATGGTGGTATAAAGCACGGAAGGATGAAAAGGCCTTCAAGGACCAGCCATTTTGTTGAACTTACTGCTTACCAGTTGAATTTTCAGGATGTCTCTTGTGTTTTGTTTTTTCAGTGAATGGCTGTTGTCATTGTGTGACCATATGAAAGATCAAAATGGGCAGTATTTATACGTGATTCCGCTCTTACAAAAATGTGAGAAATGAGACGTGAAAATTGGCAACGTTTGCACTGTTGTGTTTTTTTGGAGGCAGTCCTGTCTTGTGCAAGTGTGAAGAATACCAATTCCTCTACTTGTATGATTTGACAGTGATTGGTTTCTGTGAATAGCTGTGAACTTGACTATTTTCTTAACTCAATCGAGTCGCAGTCTTCAGGGTCATTCTGCCCCCTCAATTCAGAGGATTTTTAGCACATTTTAAAAAAAAATAGAAAAACAACCAAATAAAGTAGACAAACAAAGTAAAGTGATACAGAAAGACCAGGATTAGATCTTTACAAATAATCTTACTTTATTTATGGTATTCCGTGTACTTGTAAATGATGAGGTATCCAAATAGGTATCCAAAGGGGGTAATTTTGTTGTTGTTGATGGATATGAACACACACTGTGAAACAGTTTTAGATGAAGTCCAGAACATGATTTCGATGCCATGGATGTTTCAGATCACAAGATTACTGGTAGTTGTCCCTTTTTGCATACAGTTGCTCCGGAGCACAAAATATTTACAGAATTGTGAGGTTCGACTTGCTTTCCTAGACGGCACTTGCGAAATTCGCATGTCACGTGTAGCGCTGAACAAAGGCCACATTGCCACAAACGGTCTAAGGTAAATAAATGCTGTAAACATACCCTAGTTTAGGTTCCCAGTGAGTTTTCCCTATAACTGACGCTTCTGACATAAAAAAAAAAATACAAATGTCTGCGTCGATAAATCGACGTCGCGTACCCAAGCAGTAAACGGAAGTGATGGAGATTTTCTTCCGGCACGAAGCGATTGAGTTAATCCCTGGGTAAATTATATCAGTGATAATAACTGCACACATGTGTGGTAACCAGTCTGTGTCAAAAGCATGCTCATTGCTCTTTACTAGAAGAGAACCTTTTTTAACTTTCACCTAAGTAGAAACAGACACTGACTAAACATGAAATGGAAAGAAGTACTTGGAACATTGTAACATAAGCATTCAGATTCGTAGTAAAATGAAGAGCCAAATAATGTAAATGAATACAAATATTCACACAAAACCATTGAGCATGTGAACATGCATGCACATAATACAGGATGCTGACTAAGTGAACGCTCTTCCTGTTGGGCATGTGACCCTTAACTTGAGGTGCATCCTCTCTGTCTCATGCACACATACACACACATACACACACACACACACACACACACACAGAGGATGCTGAAAAATTACACGCACGCACGCACACATACTCACACACAGAGGATGCTGAGCTTGAGGACACTTGGTCTTTTAGGCGTGATACACATGACTCAAGTTGTTATCCTCTGTCTCGCACACCCACCCACACATATACACCCCCCCCCCCAGACACACACACACACACACCACACACGCACACACACACACACAAGAGGATCCTGAGTTAGGTACACTCGGCCTCTTGGATATCATCTCACCAACTAGATGGCTCATCTTAGTCACAGACACAAAGCATTTGAATTCTTGAGAACCCTCTGTCCTGGCTGTTGACTTTGAGAAAGTTTGTCCATCCAGTGATGCTTTGTTAACATCTGCTCACATTGTTTAGCCTCCAGCTGAAGCGGTGTACTGGGGTGTGGCACTTGAAGCCAGCCCTGAGGATTTAGGAGATTGATGGAGACCGGTGCTAATGGCCATCCTCACAGAAGGGTGCAGGTGCCGGAGAACAAAGGTACTACCCTTATTTGAAGACCCCTTCATCCTGTTTTGCTTTTGAGTATATCTTTTACTTTTTCCAAGTGAGCTTTGTATCAAAATTCAAATTTCTCTTGGAGAGGGACGTAAGTCAAGTCGATAATCATCGGACTTGCAGTCAGGAGACCCTGGGTTCGATCTGCTGAGACACCTCCATGTGGTGGGTGAGGGATGGAGATTTTCCTGATCCCTGATCAAATGGGTACAGACCAGCCAGTGTCTACACCCCCTTCATGTGCATATGTATGCAAAATATCAAAATATGCACGTTAAAGATACTGAATGTCATGTCGGTGGCTGGCTTATGGAAATGTGAAAACACCCAGCATGCACACCAGCTGATGACGGAGCGTGCGGACAATAGCAATATACCACCTGCACAGTGTGGGCAAATCAGTGTGTGTATACTTTAACAAGAAAAAAAATGGCAACACTGACAGCAAAAAAAAAAAAAGAGTTATATGCTGAGCATTTTTTTCGTATTCTAATTTTGTATTCTGTTGAAATGTCTGTAGCCTTTTTAATATAATCGTTTTCTTGGAAAATGTCTGGTGCAATTGTGGTAGACTTACGTCTTGTCTCCGCGTTTTTGGTGATAATTGTGAGGACTTGGTCTTTGAGTGTATTCCTACTGTTGCTGCACAGTCTGCTTACCCTGACTTCAGTGGGAAGGAAAGACCAAAACTTGCCAAGACTATCTGTAGTTTGAAAAAAAAAATCAGTGAATATGTAAGTCGGAGACGATGAAGACGAAAAGGAGAGAGTGATAGAAAAGGGACATTTCTAGCATCAATTTTACAAGAAGTTGGAATGTTGTTTATACTGAATTAGTCCCTGGCGTCCCCACACGGGAAAAGGTGATGACACACTGCCAGCTCATAAGATTTTGCAGTCCTTGATTTATTAACTTCATGCTTTTGTTTTCAATTGTGTGTGGAAGCAGTGTGAAAGAGCCCCAGCTCTGGAGTTTTAGCTTGAAGTCTGTGAAAAAGAGGGGGGTGAGTTTATTGTGACAAGTAGAGAGTGTGAATGAATGTGTGGGTGTTGTGTGAATAGGGCGAGGAGTATGAGAAAGATTTGGTTGGTTTCGTACTTGTTCCTTTCCCAAACTACCTGAAAGTTTATTGTCTTTAACGGTTGTACAGTTCAAGAAAAATAAAACATTTGACAATTATTTCAGTTTGAAAAATTACTTTTAGTTGTCTGAGGCCAAGTTTGTTTTGAGTGATATGTTTGCACCCTCTGTCTCTCTCTCAGATTCCAGACGCACTGTTGCATGCATGTGTACACAACCACACACACACACACACACACACACACACAACACACACACACACACACACACACACACACATGCACACGCACACACACACACAAAAACACACACACTGATCTTTTGCTTTAGGACAAGCCATTTACATATTTGGTGTTAAACTTTAGTATGTTTAATCAAACACACGAAACTGTATGCCAATAGGAATTATTTGCCATGCAGCGAAAGTGAAAAGTGTTTTAGTACACTGGCATTCTAATTTTTTCCTCATCACAGTTTTGCTTGCTCTAATTCTAACCTTCATGATATACAGTCCATTCTCCTTTCAAAATAGATATAAATGTTGACTTTGATACCGTTTGTTCAAGCATATACTCCTAATCATAATTTAAGGGCCACTTCTTCCTTCCTCTCTAATTTTAAGTTGAAATAATTGACAATGTTTAGAATTGATTCTATGTTTTATTTCATCATTTCCACACCTGTTTTGGAAAAAGAAATTAGCACAATGACCCATTAGTGAACAGCACATGCATTTAAAGGAACATCCCCCCCTTTTCAAAAAACAGAAAGTGTCAGATTTGGCCAATCTGTTTTCAATATCGCGTGTGTCCGCCCCGAGCCTGGATGCATGCTTCACAGCGCCGATGCATCGACCCCACAAGGGTACGGAGTGTGTCCTGAGGGATGGCCGCCCACTCGATCTGCAGGATGTCGACCAGCCTGGCCAGGGTGCCCGGTGGGGGGTGGTTGTCCCTGATGCGCCTCCCGAGCACATCCCAGAGGTGTTCAATTGGGTTCAGGTCAGGTGAGCACGCTGGCCAGGCCATACGGACGACTTCATGCTGCTCCAGGAAGTCGGTCACAAGGCGTGCTCGATGCGCAGGTGCATTGTCGTCCTGGAAGATGGCGCCTTGACCAAGGTCCACAAGCGCAGGCAGTGCCACGGCCGCCAGAACCTCGTCCCGGTACCGGACCCCGTTCAGGATGCCGTCAATGGGGAGCAGGGGGGTCCGGGTACCACGGCTCATGCCACCCCACACCATCACCGACCCGCCGCCGTACCGGTTATGCTCTTGGACAGTGGCGTCAGCGAACCTCTCCCCTTGACGTCGCCACACCCGAGCCCGGCCATCGTTAAAGGTCAGGGTGAACCTGGACTCATCCGAAAACAAGACCCGGGCCCACTGTTGCCTTGTCCAGGTCACGTGCTCCCTGGCCCAGGTGATGCGGCGCACTCTGTTGACCGGTGACAGCACGGGTCGGACGGCCGGTCTCCGTGACCTCAAGTTTGCCTCATGTAGCCGTCTTCTCACCGTGCTGCAGCTGATGTTAGCACCTGTTGCGTCCCTCAGATGACCCCTCAAGGTCACCGCAGTGGATGCCCTTTCCCTCAGGACGGACAGGGCAAGGTAGCGGTCTTGCTGTCTTGTCGTTACTCTGGGTCGACCCGTGTGACGCCTTTCCTGGACTGCTCCAGTCTCATTGAAGCGCTCCAGCAGTCTCTGGATTGTGGAATGCGACACTTCAAGTCGTCTAGCAACTTCCCGCTGCGCTAGGCCTTCATCAAGCAGAGCGAGGGCTCTCCCCCGCTGCTCATCCGTCATCCGTCGTCTTGCAAGCATGGTTAAAACGAACCAAGAACGGGTCCTTTTTATCCTCGTCTGCGGGCAACTTTGGCTGGAATAGTGTTCAAAAAGGGCTTGCCTTGCACGTGCAAAGCGAATTTTGTCGCTACCTTGCCTGCGTCGTCAGAGAGACCCTGCTGAAGATTCGACAATTTCGTGTGGAAATTGTCTTCCTTGGGCCGCCCATTGCAAATCGGCAAATCCCCAAACACGTGCCAAAAGGAAACTGCAATGTTGTCTGAGCTCTTATCCATTCAGTTACGGCAACGAATTGGAGAAAAGAGTAAGAAAAAATAGGTTATTTCTCCTTTCAAAAATTGACTCAAAAACGTTCATGGCCCTTCAATAATGACGTGTAGTATATATCTTTAACTAAGCAAAAATATTTAGTTTGACTGACTCAAACTTAGTTCTTTAATTTTAAAAAAAAAAATTATAAGTACCATTGGATGTCTTCGTCTCTGGGTGATGAGACCACTAACACGAAATTCCCCCCTCCCCCCTCCTGATATGTAGGCATATTTTTTCAGAACCTGCTGTAAATCAGCCGGGACCATGAAATTTGGAAGTCCAGTGAAATGCTATGGCAGCTGAAGCTCAAGTGCAAATTTTATATCATACATGCTGACGTCTGGTGTTGTTGGTAGTGTTGCAAGTCAGGGGTAATTCCTTTTGCGCTGACTTTGCTGATAGAGCTGTGGACTCCAATACAATGTGACAGTCTCAGCCTACAGCATAAAAAGTGGTCTGTCTGCTTTCCATCCTAATGATCCGGTCATTCTGGTAATATCAGCTTCGTGTTTCATAGATCCTGTTCTCTGGCCCCCTCCCCATTTCAAGACATTGCCAGCATCTAAGGTTTTACACAGGCCTAAAGAGTTTGCATGCAGATTTGGGAGGAGCGCAGAAAGCTGAGTGTGATCATTCAATCTCAATAAACAAGCACCACAATTGAAACCCTGTTTGCACAGATTTGGCCAGTGTCCCAGATAAAAAATCCTTTTGGTGAAAAGGTGCTTGTATCCTCGGTTTTATCTACATATGCACATACACAGCAATTTTAGGTAATTTTGGCCCGTTTTTATGTTTTAGTGTCCTAGTTATGTTTAAAATTGTATTCAGGTTTTTTTAAATCCCCTGTGCGATAAATTGGACAGAGTGGTCTACGCCAGGGGATCTCATTTAATTACGTGTGCAAATGCATTGATATAGGTAGGCCTACTTGATTTTCTTTTCGTTTTTTCCCCTGTTCAAGTAGGCCTATTGTGTACGTTTTGAAACATTCATAGCCCTGATAAGGCTGTACACAGTCGGCTGGGCTTTAAACAAAAATAACAATAAGCCCAGTTGGCTGCGCAGAGCCACATAAGGGCTATAATCGTCTCAAAACACATAGCCAACATCATAAACCAGCATAACATGAAACGTTTTTATGTAGATTACTCACATCTTCAGAATAGCAACACCACTGAAATCACTACCTATTACGGAAGCATCCAGCTGCTATGTTGATATCCAGAATTGGATGACACAAACTACAATTAAATGGTGATAAAACTGAAGCCATGCTCATAGGCACCGAAAACAAACTTTATTACACTGAATACCATCCAGCTAGGTGATAACATCATTCATCCTCTCCGATTCTGTCAAGAACCTGGGTATGACCTTGGACAACACTGTTTCTATGCAGAAGTTTCTGATCCAGACCCGCCAATCATGCTGCTGTCAGACTGGGTGCATTGGTTACATTCGAAGATTTTCAACTGAAGCTGCATCTTAGGTTGTGGCATCTCTTATTCTGTCTCTTGATAACCGTGATGCTCTCCTTTCTGACTACCAGCTTCTCTCCACAGTCTGCAACGAATACAAAATTCAGCTGCTCGTCTTGTCCTCAGAAAGAGAAAAGTTTGATCATGTCAGTCCTCTCCTCACTCTTTACTAGGTGCCTGTTTTTAACAGAATCGAATATAGGCCGCATACCTTGTGTTACAGATCTATTCACCAGTCTGCTCCATATCACTATACGCCAATTCGCATCTTGCGCTCAGCTTCAGATACTCTTTCCCTTCAGGTTCTTACACATAAACTTGGCAAGCGTTCTTTTGCTGTTTCAAGACCATCTGCCTGGAATAAGTTTCCATTCTCCCTTCGTCTATCACCAATCCTTTCTGCTTTTAAGTGCATTTTAAAAACCCACCCCTTTTCCAGGCAGTGAATTCTGCATTGCCCCCTTCCATCATTTTATGTGTCTGTGTGTGTGTTTTTGCGTTTGTAAGGTGGTCTGTGTTGATCGCATGAGTATGTCTAGTGCATGGTGCCATATGAATACTGTAATTAGTGTTATTGGCTCCCGGTAAAGGCTAGGATTCAATATAAAGTTGCCTGTCTCTGCTTTCAGTGTATCTATCACGAGAACATGCCATCCTATCTTGCCAACCTCCTGCAGGGTTACAAACCTTCTCGAACGCTCCGCTCTTCTGACACCTCACTGTTTACTGTTCCTCGCTTCTCTCTAGACACCTTTGGTAAAAAATCTTTCTCTGTCTTTGGCCCAAATGTATGGAACTCTCTACCACTGTCTCTCAGAAAAACTAAGTGTTTCTCAACCTTCAAACGGCACCTGAAAACCCACCTCTTTCAAACTCATCTAACCTGAAGAGCCTTAGTTTGCAAGTCTGTCATCAGACTAATCTCTCCTGCCTGTATAACAGTATTTTGTATAAGAGCCTATAGAGCAAGGTGTGTGTGTGCGTGCATGTGTGTATGTGTGTGTGTGTGTGTGTGTGTGTGTGTGTGTGTGTGTGTGTGTGTGTGTGTGTGCTTGAGTGAGCATGTGTGTGTATCACTGTATGTGTACAGCTGAGGAAGGGATAGGGGAGAAATTGAGTGGGAAAGAGACTGAAATACTTTAAGAAACTTTTTCAAATCTTTGTTTGTATGTAAATTGTGATGTATGATATGCGAATAGTTCATAATTTGTGAGGAATTTTGATTGTCAAGGTATTAATGCTGTAATACTGAAGTTGTAATGTTTTTCCTGTATATGGATTAGAATTTTTCTGTTTTTATCTTCATTCAAAATATTGATTATAATTTTATGTACAACTATTGCATGCATAAACACACACACACGCATGCAAACATAGCACACGCACACACACACACACACACACTCTCTCTCTCTCTCACACACACACACACATTCTTACAAACACACGCGCACAGCAACGCACACGCACGCACACACACATGTACACACACACGTACGCAAGCACACACACGCAGCAATATATAAACACAGTATGCCTCTTTATTCATATGAAAAATCTGTTAATCTTTCTTCATTACATAAGTCAGTGTTTAAATTTTAATATTCTGTGGTTTCTTATGTGTCTTCTTACTTGTATAGCTTTAATGTTTGTTGTTATCTTATTGTGTATGTAATTGTGAACATTTTTTTATCACCTTTTGCCTTTCTTGCGATATGTAAAGCGCTGGTGAGCATGTTTTTATATGGAATATGCGCTATACAAATAAACATTATTATTATTATTATTATTATTATTATTATTATATAATTACTTTAAAACTTATCTATGATCCTGGAAAAAACTCTAGAAAAGAAAATTATCATACATGTGAGTGCATGCAAGCAAATGATCTAAGGATATGCCCGTGACATCCACCATTCTGAACAATCCATCACTGAGGGGTTTGAAAAAGAGACCTAAATACAAATGGATAAACATAACCATAACGTAGTACACAAAAACGCACAAAACAGGCCTACACTACCTGAAATTGCCACTGAGCAGTTCACATCTCCTTAGAATTAATCCTATGATTCCCGCACCCAGTCTACCAGCATCCTGCATTGTCAACCATGCTAGCAAAGCAAAAACTTGACCTTTTGATTCCCTCACCCTATCCACCAGCTTCCTGCAGGAAGCTGGTGGATAAGGTGAGGGAGTCAATGGTTGGTTTCAGCAGCTGGTGGATAGGGTGTGGGAGTCGGGGTTAAAAATGCAATTAATATATGATCTCAATTATAAATTTTAATCGTGTTTTGGGCTCCATGGAAAACAAAGATGAATGGACCAGCAAGGTTAAAAAAAAAGAAAAAAAAAATGACAGAAAGCAAAGGGGCGAGGCATAAGCAGAGTGGCTGAAAAGTGCAGAATTTCCAGAGAGTAAGGATAATGTTTATAATGAAATAGCCCTAGCATCCCCATAACGGGAATTCAAAATCTAGATATTAGAATTGGGACAGTGAGAGTTATAATAACAGATTCAGTCAACAAACTGATCTTAAAAATGTCATTGCAGTTGACGTGTACGTTTCTCTGTAAATGAAACTGACAACCATGTTTTCAGCCTTTGACTCCCGCATCCTGTACTCCAGCATCCTGGACTGCCAACCACACTAGCAAAGCAAAAACTTAACTCTTTGATTCCTTCACCCTCTCCACCAGCTTCCTGCAGGAAGCTTGTGGATAGGGTGAGGGAATCAAAGGGTTGTTTTGGCAGTTGATGGACAGGATGTGGGAGTCAAAGGGTTATCATGGCATTCTCTATAAACCAAGTTGTAATTGTGGCATTCGCTGTAAACTAAAGTAACAGCGAAACGAGTTTTAACTGTGACATTCTCTGTATACCAAACTGTAGAACCAAGGTTTAACTGTACCATTTTCTATATACAAAACTAGAACCAAGTTTTAACTGTACCATTTTCTATATACATGTACCAAACTGTAGAACCAAATTTTAATTGTACCATTTTCTATATACCAAACTGTAGAACCAAGTTTTAACTGTGACATTCTCTATAAACCAAACTGTAGAACCAAGTTTTACTGTACCATTTTCTATATACCAAACTGTAGAACCAAGTTTTAATTGTACCATTTTCTATATACCAAACTGTAGAACCAAGTTTTAATTGTACCATTTTCTATATACCAAACTGTAGAACCAAGTTTTAATTGTGACATTCTCTATATACCAAACTGTAGAACCAAGTTTTAACTGTACCATTTTCTATATACCAAACTGTAGAACCAAGTTTTAATTGTGACATTCTCTATATACCAAACTGTAGAACCAAGTTTTAACTGTGACATTCTCTATAAACCAAACTGTAGAACCAAGTTTTAATTGTGACATTCTCTATATACCAAACTGTAGAACCAAGTTTTAATTGTGATATTCTCTATATATATACCAAACTGTAGAACCAAGTTTTAACCGTGACATTTTCTATATACCAAACTGTAGAACCAAGTTTTATCCGTGACATTCTCTGTATACCAAACTGTAGAACCAAGTTTTAACTGTGACATTCTCTATATAACAAACTGCAAAACCAAGTTTTAACCATGACATTCTCTGTATACCAAACTGCGAAACCAAGTTTTAACCATGACATTCTCTATATAACAAACTGCAAAACCAAGTTTTAACCATGACATTCTCTGTATACCAAACTGCAAAACCAAGTTTTAACCGTGACATTCTCTATATAACAAACTGCAAAACCAAGTTTTAACTGTGACATTCTCTGTATACCAAACTGCAAAACCAAGTTTTAACTGTGACATTCTCTATATAACAAACTGCAAAACCAAGTTTTAACTGTGACATTCTCCATACCAGCATACAAACTGTAGAACCAAGTTTTAACTGTGACATTCTCTGTATACAAACAGATAGAGAACTGAGTTTTAATTGTAACATTCTCTGCTTACCAAACCAACACAGAGCCAAGTTTTATGTGTGGCATGCTGTACAGACCAAACCAACTTAGAACCGCACTGAACCCTTTGACTCCCGCACCCTATCCACCAACTGCAAAAACTTAATCCTTTAACTCCCTCACCCTTTCCACCAGCTTCCTGCAGGAAGTTGGTGGATAGGGTGAGGGAGACAAAAGATTGTTTTTGCTTTCCTAACGCAGTTGACAATGTAGGATGCTGGTGGACAGGGTGCTGGAGTCAAAGGTTAAATATGACATGCTATGTATACCAAACTAATATAGAACTCAATTTCAACTATGCTATGGTAGTCACGCCAGCAGCCTCGTATTTCACTTGCTAGTTTTTCACACTCTATCAGTCTTCATCAAACAGGATGACAAACGTGATAGTTATTGAGGTTACTTCAAGCGGGATTCACCATGCTCAGACAACTCCATATGTGCTCCACCCAAATCTGCCAGCAATTATCCGACAGATTTCTTGAGCCTGCACACTTTCACTCTATGCGCTGGAAAGGTCTTGAAACGAGGAAAGGGGAAAATGGACCTATCAAACACTAAGCTGACACCACAGAATGATGGAAACATTCAGATGGGCAGCAAACAGGCCAAATTTTAACGTTGCCAGCTGAGATTGAACTCAAGATATAGATCTTGAGTCCATGACTCTACCAACTAGCCCGCGTAGTAAAAAAGTGGATCGACCGGGAATCGAACCCAGGGCAGGCGAGTATTATACCACTGGACCACTGATGCTTCATGATGTCCCAAGTCAAGTGGTAAGGACATTGGTCTTTCAATTGGAAGGCGGAGGTTCAAACCTGCATAGTACCACTGCCTGGAAGTAAAGGGCAGAGATTTTTCCGATTTCTCAATTTGGCGTAAGTACAGACCGCTAATGCCTAGACCGCTTTTGTGTGAAAATTCACGCAAAACATCAAATGAGCATATCAAAGATCCTGTAAGTCATGTCTGTTTATGTATTATAGGGAAACAAGGAAACACTCAGTACGCATATCCCTGAAAACACTGTGTATGATTCCCTCAATGGTACGGTAAAAATGATGACAGAAAAAGGAAACAAAAAAGACGTGAACAGCCACTTGCACATTAAAAAGTGCACGTGGAAGATGCAGCCCATGAACAGATAAAAAGACTGTATGACCTCTATGGCAGTGTTAATGCTGAAACGTGTGTCCCTGATAAGGCCCCATCTTGAGAGAATCGAAAGCCAGCTAGTGACAAGATAATTGTTGTGGTGAGACTGACCTGAGTATTTTAAGTAACCAGGGTGGGGAGGGTGTAAGACAAAGAAAACAGTGTTCTCCATGACACTGGTTCCAGGCTGTATTGGTGACAACCTTTGGTACACTGGTGTCTGGAAATGGGAGGCTACTACAGGGACAGTATCAGGTTCTCTGTATCACTACCGGTATGATGCGAAGGCTTGTACCCCACAGAAATGTGTCTAGCGACACAATACCCTTATCCTTGGAAACTTAAGCAAGCTTCATACTTCAAATTTTTTAGTAATTAAACATTCATTTTTTTCGCCCAGTGTTGACTTGTCACCAAAGCGGTGGATGAGAGAGGCAGATATTGGTACTGTAGAGACCAGTCCATTGATGGCAGGACCGGGTTTTCTCAAGACACGTTTCCATACTAAGAGTAATGATATAATCGATGATCAGGACAAGCCAAAAGTCTCTATATGTACCCTATCCCCTGGTAAGATCCTGAGATTGTGTCGTGTGGATTCTATGAACTATTATCTGTACTTAATAGATGACACCGAGTGTACAGATATAACTGCCAGCAGCCCCCTTGTGAAATTGGCATACACCCCATAAAACAAAACAGGTCAGTAAACCATCATTATATATTTTATCAATATTTCAACTGACGAACAGGTTGAGATAACTGTAATGGTTGAATATCAAAATCCAGCGCCATCTGCCACATTGCAGCATGTTTTATAAACACACGAAAAGAAAATTGTGAATGTGCATCAAATGAAACGATACATGTAAATTTTCCACCAAGAGGTTTCAAGCATCCAAAAGTGCTAAGACTAACATAAATGAATGAATAAATAAATGAATAAACAAATAAATGAATAATAAATAAATCGATAAAAAGAAAAAATCGCTCTAATTGTGAAATCTGGAACAGAGAAGTACAAAAATGTTCCGTTTATTCTTTTGTCCTAAAACTAGTGATCTTATCAGAAGTACTGATGTTTCGTGTGTGCTTGACAAAATGTCAGTCGACCGAAAACATGTGCCTGTCTGGTACTGTCACTTGAATATGGATTCTTTTCTCTCTTTCCATATGTTTCTGGTTTACTTCACTGCTGACGGTTCCTTCAGGAAGGGACATAAAAAAAAAAATTTTAAAAACCCGTACAGGTACACATCCACCTCAAATCAATAGTTAATGCTCTGCCCCCCCCCCCCCCCCCCACTCCCCCAACAACCAGAGAGCCAAAAGGAAAACTTCTCGTATTCGATTCGATAGTCACAAAACCTCATAGCGTAGAGCTAGAATTAAGGATTGTGGAAATTCAAGAGCAATTCATTGAACTCGGATAATCTATATGCACTCCGCCCAAATGTGCCAGTAATTATCAGGCAGACTCCCTGAGCCTGCACAAAACCCTGTGAGCTGGCAAGGTCTAAAAATGGGAGCATAGGGATAAGGTGGGGGCAAAGGCCTTTGAAACAGACAGCTGACACCAGCAAAATGACTGTAGCATGACGATGTGCAGCAGACAGGCCAGTCTTTGTGTTGCGGGTGGGGTCTGAACTCGAGACATCGGATCTTAAGACCACTGTGCGGAGAATTGTACTGATTCTCATCCACACAGCCTCGCCTACATTCAGGACAAAGAACTTAACACATTCTGACCGCCCGCCTTCCCATGGACAACTGGGTCAGACTCCCTTGTGTAAAAAAGCGAAAGCTTTTTAAAACTCTTGCACTTTGGCCTGTTCGCTGCACATCATAATGCTTTCATCATTCTGGTGGTGTTAGTTTAACGTTTCATTGATCCCTGTCCCCACATGTCCATTTCAAGTCCTTACCAACTCATAGGGAGTGTGCAGGCTCAGGGTGTCTGATAGATAACTGCTGGCATATTTGGGTGGAGCGCATACGGAATTGTTCGAGTGCAATGAATCCCTCTTGAACTAATTCAAAACACGCTCCCTCACTGTATCCACCGCCTTCATGCAGGCAAAAACAGAAAACTCAAAACCAACTTCGTGAACAGAAACTTTGATGATTCCTTCTGCAGGAAGTGGATGAATAATTAGAGGGACACAAAAAAATGTCAATGCTATGGAATGCACTTGAAATGTCTGAATGTTCAATAATTTATGTCCGTGTAGATGTTCAGGAAATGGCGAAGACCACATCATACAGACTCATTGCTCGTTTCACACACAACTTCTTCGTTCTCTGTCAGGGTGGTGAGAGACGACAAGGACACCGCTTTGTCCCCTGACTGCACGCACGAAGTCGATGATTTCCCAGTCTGGCCTGTCTTCTCCGTTTGTTTCACTGGCACAGAACCACACACCCACCGCTCTCGAGGCTCATTAGTCCCCACGTCGTGACTCCAAGGAGTCAGGTCTATCCCCTGGGCCCGGTGGTTATCCGGGGGAAGCAGAGGTTCCAAGCTGGACCACGACCCTCTGCTGGAAGCATTGTCACTGTCCAGAGAGGCTGAGCGCCTGTTGATCAAAGGGAAACGTTCCGTTTTGGATGTCAGACCGTTGACGTGCCTGGGAATGGGCGCTGCCTTAAGGAGGGGTTGTGTGGGCGTGGGCTCAGGGAGAGGGGGGGCTGGGTTGACTGGGGGTGAGGGGTGTAGTTGTAGCCCCAAGCTGGGTACGGGGTGGTTGAGCAGTTTGAGGCTGCGACCACTAAAACTGTTTTGGAGGTGGGGTAGGCGATGGGCGGACAGGTGCTGAGACATTGTAGCGGTGTCCTGCACAGTAATATTGTTATTGTTATTGTTATCATCATCATCATCATCATCATCATCATAATGAGAATAATGATCATAACATAATGAGGTCATAGCTCATCATGATTTAAAAGAGCACTATATCATCTGAACGCTGCACAGTACCGTGGATAGAAAAAAAAGACATGAAAATCATGTTAAAACGATGTGAGTGCACAGTGCATTCAAGTAATAAAAAACGTGTTTTTTCTATCACCATTTCAAGTAATAAAAAACGTGTTTTTTCTATCACCATTTCAAAGTAATAAAAACGTGTTTTTTCTATCACCATTCAAAGTATAAAAACGTGTTTTCTATCACCATTTCAAAGTAATAAAACGTGTTTTTCTATCACCATTTCAAAGTAATAAAAAACGTGTTTTTCTATCACCATTTCAAAGTAATAAAAAACGTGTTTTTTCTATCACCATTTCAAAGTAATAAAAAACGTGTTTTTTCTATCACCATTTCAAAGTAATAAAAACGTGTTTTTTCTATCACCATTTCAAAGTAATAAAAAACGTGTTTTTTCTATCACCATTTCAAAGCAATAAAAAACGTGTTTTTCTATCACCATTTCAAAGCAATAAAAACATGTTTTTTGCTATCACCATTTCAAAGCAATAAAAAACGTATTTTTTCTATCACCATAAACCCTCAGCAACGCTGCACAGACTGTGGTATGGACCTCCGCAGCAAGACGCTGGTAAACAGCACGTCACAGAGTAGATGACCTGTGTTCATGTGGCGGGTCAGTCCATGAAAACTTAGCACAGCTGTCACTCCTTATCAAGATGAACATAACTGTGTCTTTCAAGATCCACAGATGAGAAAGTGACTGCACAGTTCATTTGTATGTCCTGTTCGTATGGTCTGAATATCTGGACTGTCCTTTACTGGACACCAGAAGGAAGACGCAACAGAGGAAAACCCAAGAACACCTGGTGACGAACAATAGAAGACCTTACGGCCCTGAAACACACTTGGGGTGCTAGCTATGCAGAAGCTGGTCCAGAACAGACAAACATAGAGGATTTTCGTCGCTGTCTTACATACCAGTGACATGCTGGGCATCATCACCATCATCACGTGCCCTGCCGCATGGCGTTGGCGATCATGGCCTCCATATGTATCTATCCCTTGTTGCTGCAAGCACATCTTCCACCCACTCTGTCCCCAGCCACCCTGCAAGTCCGTCCAATGGTGGGCAGGAAAAAGAAAAAGAACGGTGGTATTCAATCACGCAGTGGTCTTGGTTCAATGCTCAAGAAAGCCACAGGTTTCAGATGGGCCTGTGATGCCAAATGGCTGACGTGTTTGACGATTCCAGGTTCGAGTCTTGACAACTCGATGCTACTGGATGGATCTTTTGATACAGACAGGGACCGCAGTGCATAACACATTTCTATGTCCTACTTGGTTGCTCCCTCTTCATACAACACATGAGACAGTCAGAGTGCTCCACCGTATACGATCCTAACCAGTTGACTGGTGTCGTTCCATATTCTGTTGACCAGTCAGAGTCCCTTTTCCACTGTCTGTCACCAGCTCATGCTAGGCCCCTCTGTCTGTTCCTTGGTCTGTTGGCGTCCATTCAATGGCTTGAGGTGCAGGTCTTGCTGTGGGAAACCTCGACACGTGCCCCAGACGTGGGAGATGCCGTTACAAATTGTGATTGACACGGGGAGCTGTTGATATGAAGTCTCATGACCAATGCCTGCAGGATTTTACATAGATATCTGGTGTGGATTTGTCCAAGGGAAAGAAACTATTTATGCCATGTACATCCGAAGAACTAAAGAGTCAGTCGATTTGAATAAGGAGCTTGTATTTACGCTTTGTTGATTTACCAAGGCTTTTGATCGTGTAAGACATGAAAAATTGATCAACATCTAGAAAGGCTGACTATTGATGGAAAAGATCTAAGAATAATCAGAAGTATGTATTGGGAACAAAAAGCAGCAATGAGAACAGAAAACAATATAAGCTCTTTTCAAACTATCAAAAGAGGGGTTTGGCAAGGTTGTGTTCTGTCACCAGATTTCTTTTCACATGAAGATGAAAATCATGGCTTGGCGAGAGATATTCCTCTTTCTGTCTACGAATAGACCTGAGAAGTGGCTTGGTGCACTTAAAGATGAGACGGTAATTTGTGGTCCTACGTGTAGCACATAAATAATCCAAGAAAAAAGAAGCTGTATTTGCCAAAAAATCTGTAGGAAATTTCATTTTATCAGGTAAAACAAATACACACAAACAAAATGAAAAAAAAAGAACAAATGAATAAAAAAAAGAATAACCTAAACTTCACACAGTAATCCCACTGTGATAAGGAAGAATTGCAATAAACAAAAATGTAAATAAATGTATAATACAATTGAGATAAGTATAATACAACTGATATTTTTCTCCACCTTAAACAATGTAGGTTACTGACCTCAGTAATGGTACTCAGTGACTGTTTGATGAAATCAAAGCTTGGTCTTTCGTCTGTCTTCTGTCTCCAGCATGACAACATCAGATCATACCTGACGGCAAACCATTAATCAAAATATTGTCAATCAATCATACACGGCAAAAAAGAATCAAGTCAATCAAAATATTGTCAGTCAAAGCTGGCAGAAAACAATAAATCAATCAAACCTATACAAAATCAATAAAAATAGTGTCAGTAATAAGAGATAATAATAATAATGATGATATTCATACAGCGCCAAATCTTAAGATTAACACACACACACACACACACACACACACACACATACACACACACACACACACACACACACCCACACGCCCTCCCCACACAGCCCCTCACCCCGACACACACACACACACACACACACACACACACACACACACAAGAGGCAATCTCGACTCTCTCTCTCCCCACGCACATAAACGTACCCCCCAGATAACCCCTCTCCCCCAAACAAAAACCCACACAGACACACACAAACCAAGTCCCGTAACTCACACAGCGGGTGGACAGCCCTCCGGACAGGGGAGACGACCCCCTATGTAAATGAAGTTCATGACCTCTGAGTTTGTGAGGGCGGGGTAAGGGGTGTAGCCCATGGTCAGTATCTCCCATAGCAACACCCGAACGACCTGCACACCCACACATCCACACCATTATCCCAACCGTCACACTTTGCTATCTCCCATTCCTTTGAAAATAGCCTGGCTTCCTCTGAGCTTGGCTAATTTTTTTTTTTACAATTTTTTTAAGGATCATTGCATTCAGGGACGTTACCTTTCTGCTCACCTTTTTATTTTTCGTCCCATTTTCTACGCCACTTTAATGGCCACAGAAGCTGAAACAGTTTTTTTTTACAATGCAATGATGATGTTGTAGATGAGGATGATAATCATGGTGCTACGGAGTTCCATCTAGGATTGAGACTGCGTGACAGGGCTGTATGTACTCTACGCTTACTATCATAGTACATCCTGGCGTCAACCAGGCCCGAGAGATACAGACACTCGCGGTGCTGGTCAGATTTGAGCAACATCCTCCATGATGCATCCGTGAAGTGGATGAGACTCGACTGTGGTCCCAGTCTTCCCAAATGAGCCCATAGCACGCCACAACTCGGGTAGGAGCCAGTTTGGGCCGAAAAAAAAAATCCACAATGATTTTTGAAGGAACTGCTGGGGATTCGAACCCAAACTTACCCGTTGGTAGTCCGTTGCGCTAACCACTACCCATGGCGACTGGTGAACTTAGCTAAACTGATATTTATAGAAAGAATAACTGCCAGGACCAGTTACCCAGTAAAATGTATGTAGGCCTGTATTGTTACAGCCCTGAGAGAAAGAAACAATGGTTGTCTCCCTTTCAATGGTAGAACGGATAGGAAAACAAGCAAAAACAAAAAGAATTGTAGAATCTAGTCTAAATTATAAAACAAAATTGTAACTCTGAGAGGGACAATGAAAAGAGAAAAAAAAAGAAAAGAAGAAAGACTGTTGGGGTTGAAAAGCAGTCCAGGAGACCCTTCCAACAGGTATATGCAAAATCGTGCACGATACTAACACCAAGTTTGTACAGGTATACTTTTTTCCATAAGAGTAATAGATACAGGGCCACTGAAAACTTTTTGCTGTTGAGTTTTTGTTGTTCCAGAGGGGTTGAAAAATTGCTGTTTTTAGAAGAATGTTTACAATCTTACAAAAAGGAATAATACGTAACAACACAAATGCATTTCGTAATATGCATAATTCTCACATGCTCCATCATCATCATCATCAAGTGCCCTGCCGCATGGCGTTAGCGATCATGGCTCTCCATATGCATCTATCCCTTGTTGCCGCAAGCACGTCTTCCACCCTCTCTGTTCTCAGCCACTTGCAAGTCCGTCCAATATTTTTTCCCTGGGTCTTCCTGGTGCTCTCTTTCCCTCCAGCTTTCCTGTTGTGACCAGATGCTCTAATTCCCCTTTCCTCACGCTCCATAACAAAACTAACAAGGCCAGGATGCTGTTTTCCCCCAACTGATACAGGTGTGGACTTACCAGACATCCGTCTTGGTGGTGAAGACACCTTCCAGGAATGCTTCAGGAGGCATCCACTTGAGAGGCAGCAAAGCACGTCCTTCCTTCTTGTAATAGTCTGCCCTGTACACGCATCATTTTATTTGTCGTTTATCATTTCCTCTCATGTGAATGTTTTTGTTAATATCTGTTGTACTCGAAATTACAAAATAGTGATGTTTCGCTGTCTACCATGTACAGCATGATTTTGATTTTCTTTTATCTTACTTTTTACTGGCAGGAAGCGACTTTTTATTCTAGGGTAAAATTTTACATTAATAAATAGATCTTGCCCTGCATCCATCTTTTGTATGGT
>CM060308.1:16565329-16572829 GCA_030674185.1 Monoplex corrugatus | reverse complement strand
CGCACTGACCATCATTCGTTAGTTTTCATTCGTGATCAGCAAGACAATTGGATTTGCAGATAAAAAGAAATACTAGTAAGTTTGACATCTTTTGTTTATTTTACTGTATTATTAACCAAATCATTTATTAACTTAAGAAAAAAAAAGATCCGTCTAGGCCTATGTTCATAACCAACCTGTGGGGGTCTGCACTCTCTCAGGAAGGACTTGAGGTTGCCTCCCTCTAACAGTTCCAACACGATGTAGCGAGGTTGTTGTTGAAAACACACCCCAAGGAACGTCACGATATTGGCGTGGTGAAATTTGCTGCAACAACAGATAATCTGATAATACTGACTAGTAGCAGTATTTAAGGTCATCCTAGCCGATTGGCAACCAATATGTGATGCTCAAAGCTAAACGTAATCAACCTACGCTGAAAATATTGCAAAAAAATACTATACAGTAATGCATTTGGATATACTTTAGTTGCCGGCTGCTGTAGTTATTAGAAATTTAAAAACAAATAATACAAAAGTAAACGATCCCAATGACACTAATCATACATATAAATGTTACAAAGTTTTCATCCGATTTCCTTATGGCACCAAATACAGGAATACATGATAGAAGGTAAAATGTTCTTGCATCCTGACGAAAGTAAGAATTTACAAAATATGTAATTATGAATATTTAAAAAAATTACTGCAAATCATCTGTAGTGGATGGAAGTACAGAAAATAATGATAGTAGAGCTAAGATTTTACTACATGCCATACATACCATACAGATGTGTTTGCTCACTAAATATCAAATAAATGTCACAGTATGTACTATATTGTTCATTTTCGCAAGAAAATGTTTTAATTAATTAATTTTTGTCAACTTTTTATAACTCACAGACCTCAACAAAGATATTCAATTCAAAGGATACTGTCTGAGGTATCTTCTTGCCAAATATCATGGTGATTGGTTAATTAGAGCTGAAACACTGAACATCACAATCTTGGTACCCAAATCTGGGTAGGTCTGCCCCCTTAAGTTCTAGCTGACTGCGCTGAGCCATATTAGGGCTAAACTTAAACACGTACACAACCTACCGCTGAAAAAAATTAAGTATACATGTAAATGCATTTGCGCACATACTCTAAGGATATGCCCCTGGCGTTGACCATTCCACCCATTTTATCTCCAGAAGATTTAAAAGACAAACCTGAATACAAATGTAAACATATCCAAAGACACTAAATCATATATAAAACTGGCCTTACTAAACTTGCTTCCGCACAATATTTCCTTAGAGCCAAAAAATGCAGTTAATACATGATAGAAAGGTAAACATTGTTCCTTAACCACAGTGACGAAAGTAATGAATATGTACACGAATATGAACATGAATATGAACAAAACATACTGCAACGATGTCACCTCTGTAAGTGGAGCGACAGGAGACATGGCCGATTACAACTCCTCTGACCACTAAATTCCATGGCTACGGGCAGGACTGGAAATGAACGGTAACATCCATCCTCAAATGTGGTCTGACCATGTAGATGACGAACGAAACAAGTTTTCAAGCCGGATTCGAACTTGTGCAGTCTGATCGAAAACTGGCAACTTTGTCACAACGCCAGTTTGAGCTTCTTGTAAGCAATATTAATTGAAAGAATAGAATCTATGTTTATTTGTCATCGTTTGCAAATTATCCATGAAAACGAATAAAAACGTTGATTAAAAAGACCAATAGTTATATGCAATAGTTATAATTATATCTTGTTCTGCGTGAAAAGATGATGACAGCGGTACCTGACTATGAAGGCCTCCATGAAGAAGTCAAGTTCTGTCTGTTCACTGCACAAGGGAGGTAACGTCTGCACATATGTCCACACAAAACACACACACACACACACACACACACACACACCGCCACACACAACACACACACGCACACACACACACACATGAAGAAACTATAGTGTCAGTGACCGTGAATTTTTAATTTCTACATGCATTGCAAACTGATTATAGAGGCGTATTAGACACGAAACTGAAATTGATAAAAGCAACCCTACTAGGTACATTTCTAAGATTACTACACAGTTGATGAATGAACGAAAGCAATTGAATAAAAAATCATTCAACAATAAAACAAAAACAAAACAAAAAATCTTTGAAATTCATAAATACAATGTTCACAAGCGTTTGTCACAGATATGCTACAAATTCTTGTCACAGAATAATTCAATTACCATAAATTATACTTGTATACCCCTATTCTCCAAACTCATTTGGACTAAAAAAAAAAGTCTTACACATAACCGGACTTGTGTCAATCTGTCTGCTGTCTGCCTGTCTCCATGTCTGTCGGTCTGTCTGTCTGCCCGTTCCGTCTGTCCATGTCAATGCTCTCTCTCTCTCTCTCTCTGAGATGTCATATTTATATGTATAGCGACAATTTCAAGCAATCTGATCTAGTATCCGTCAGTATATAGGAATAAAACAATACGTAGCGTGCATGTAAAACTTATTTTGATATCAGTCTACTGTCAACACATGCACGAGATAACTTACAGAGCTATTTCTACAAATGCTAATGCTTGATGATGTCCCACTGTATTGCATGGTATTAAAGATGGAGTGTGATTTCATTCTTTAATGTAAAATGTTGGGATGATTCAATATGAAATCTGAATCAAAGTGACTGTCAGCGTTCAAGCATATGGAATGAGAAAGACACGAACATGGAACGAAAACGTGTATTTGATACACAAAACAAGACTGGCGTAAATTTTCGGCTAAACGGTCTTTGCCAGGCGTACACAAACGACAACATATCTACCATTTTCTCCTGCTCAATGAAACATCAGGGAAGTGTTTGCGTGTTATTTTGCCTTAAGTTTTGTGTATTTGTTCTATGTTGTCTTTATGTTTCAAATTCTTTCGTGTCTCTGGCTGTGATTTGAGCACCTAGTCAAAAAAAGCTGGAGGGAAAAGAACACCAGGTGAAGGGAAAATACGTGACGAATCTGCGGTGTGACTGAGGACAGAAAGGGTGGAAGATGTACTTACAGCGACTAAAGACAGATTCGTAAGAAGGGCCATGATCATCAACGCCATGCGGCAAGGCACATGATGATGATGATGAAGAAGAAGATGATGATGGTGGTGATGATGATGATGTATTTTGTGTATGCTTGACAGAAGCCAGTTAACCGAAAATTGCCCCTTGTTTTTGTTTTGCGTATTAGATAATTATCCTCAGGACCTGGCCAGCTCATGGGATTCATGTGCAGGCTTAAGACTTACACCATGACCATTCTGGATGTTCCCCATCACATGGCACCTGTGACGTCAGCGCACATGAAAATGATTCCGAGCGCAGGGACGTCATGAAACTGAAACGTGTGTGTTACATATGCTTTCTCGTTCTTTTTTGTGTACTTGTGGTTTAATATACAATACACATATTAAACATGAACATAAAGGTACATAATTTAGATAGACATACCTTAACGGCGACGGCCACCTCTCTCTCCGTACCGACATTCCAGACAGGAAGCCTTTGTACACCTCTCCGAAAGCTCCCTGACCTAGCTGACTGACACACACACACACACACACACACACACACACACACACACACACACACACACACACACACACACACACACACACACACACACCACACAACACACACACACACACACACACACACACACATACACTACACACAATCGTGCACGCACAGATACAGATACATGTCTGCACGCTCGTGCGGAAACCCACGCCATATACGTATACATGTACATACATATTTATGCATTTATATCTATATCTACATCTATCTATTATCCAAAACTGTATCTATTTATATTTATATCTATATCCATATCTTCGTCTATTCATGTATATACATGTATGCTAATGTATATGTAAATTATGTATATGCATCATCATCAGGTGCCCTGCCGCATGGCGTTGGCGATCATGGACTTCATCTGTCTCTCTCTCTTGTTGCCCCAAGCATCTCCTCCACCCTCCTCGTCTTCAGCCACTCTGCAAGTCCGTCTAGCATTTTCTCCCTGGGTCTACCTGGTGCTCTCTTTCCCTCCAGCTTTCCCTTTGTGACCAGGTGCTCCAAATCCCCCTTCCTCATAAAATGGCCCATAAATGTTGCCTGTCTTTTCCTAATCTTCTTATGAATGATCTATTTGTGTCTGCCTCCATCAAGAGTGTCTCGTTTGTTTCATAGAGAGGTCAATTGAGATGAATAAGGATTTGTATTTATGCTTTGTTGACTATACCAAGGCTTTCGATCGGGTAAGACATGAAGAATTGATCAACCAACTGGAGAGACTCAATGTTGATGGAAAAGACCTACGAATAATCAGAAATATGTACTGGGAACAAACAGCTGCAATGAGAATAGAAAACAATATAAGCTCTTTCCAAAACATCAAAAGAGGAGTCAGACAGGGTTGTGTTTTGTCACCAGATCCGTTTTCACTTTACAGCGAAAACACCATGAGAAACCTAGAAGAAGACCCTGGATTAAAGGTTGGAGGGAAAATGATAAACAACATTCGATACGCAGATGACACCGTGCTAATTGCAGAAAATGAAAGGGACCTACAAAACCTTGTGAATACACTGTATACTAGAAATAGAAAGCAAAGGTAAGGGGTTGGAACTAAACAGCAGGAAGACTGAAGTCATGGTGATCAGTAAAAACATGAAATCCCCTCATGCAAAATAACAGCAAATGGCACAACCTTGACACAGGTGAATAAGTTTAAATACTTGGGAACGGTCATTTTATCAGACAGCAGATGCACATGGAAATAACCAAGCCAAGCCAAAACAGCATTCAAGAAGATGCCAAGCATTCTTACCAACAAATGCCTATCAATTAACATCAGGAAGAGAGTTCTTGAATGTTATATAGAACCAATACTGTCGTACGGAATCGAGGCGTGGACAGTCAACAAGCAAAGCCAGAACAAGATTGAGGCAGCCGCGATGTGGTTTCTAAGAAGAATGTTGAGAGTTCCATGGACAGCAAAGAAAACAAACGAGACAGTCTTGATGGAGGCAGACACAAGTAGACCATTAATAAGGAAGATTAGGAAAAGACAGGCAACATTTATAGGCCATTTTATGAGGAAGGGGGATTTGGAGCACCTGGTCACAACGGGAATGCTGGAGGAAAAGAGAGCACCAGGTAAAACCCAGGGAGAAAATGCTAGACGGACTTGCGGAGTGGCGGAAGACGAGGAGGGTGGAGGAGATGCTTGGGGCGACAAGAGATAGAGACAGATGGAAGTCCATGATCGCCAACGCCATGCGGCAGGGCACCTGATGATGATGATGATGATGATGATGAGAAGAGAGAGAGAGAGAGATGAGAGAGAGAGAGAGAGACAGACAGACAGACAGAGAGACAGACTGACAGAGACAGAGAGACAGACAGTCAGAGACAGAAAGACAGAGAGACAGAGAGACAGACAGACAGACAGACAGACAGACAGACAGACAGACAGAGAGAGTCCGGAGAATAGTCCGAATAAAGAACGATTTCTTATCAGCAATGGTCCATATCGCCCAAACCCTACTCACGTGGCAATCCGCAGGTTGTCTCTGGGTATCTCAGGCAGCTTGTGGTCCCCAGAGCTGCTGGTCAGAAAGCTGTAGTTGGGGTTCAGTTGCAGGAGGCGGGCGGGGAGGGACGTGGGGGGCAGCACCTGCAGAGGGAGTGACTGGGACCGTGTCCGCACACAGCGCGTCAGCACCAGACGTAGAGACCACAGCCCGTCGTCAGGACCCGTCCGTATCACGTCTGCCGTCATCATTACCATTACATATACATATACATACATACATAATATATAATATATATATAAGAAAGGAGATTGAAAAAAATCTATCTATCTATCTATCTATCAAGGGAGATTGAAAAAAATCTATCTATCTATCTATCTATCTATCTATCTATTGTCTGTCTATCTATGTATCTATAATTATATGTATGTATGTATGTATGTATGTATGTATGTATGTATGTATGTATGTGTGTATGTATGTATGTATGTATGTTATGTATGCATGTGTGTATGTATGTATGTATGTATGTATGTATGTATGTATGTATGTATGTATCTACACGTATCTACTATCTATCTATCTATCTACCTACTTTTCTATCTCTCTATCTATATAACTCTGTCTGTCTGGCTGTCTATCTATCTGTCTATTCCTATCTATCTATCTATCTATCTATCTATATCTATCTGTCTATCTATCTATCTGTCTATCTATCTATCTGTCTATCTATCTATCTATCTATATCTGTCTATCTCTCTCTCTCTCTCTCTCTCTCTTTTATATATATGATGTGTGTGTGTGTGTGTGTGTATGTATGTGTGTGTGTGTGTGTGTGTGTGTGTGTGTGTGTGTGTGTGTGTGTGTGTGTGTGTGTGTGTGTGTGTGTGTGTGTGTGTGTGAGAGAGTGTAAGTGTGTATCTTTTATCATTTTCAATATCTCGTTCTTTTTTTTAAAAGAAAATATCGTTTCATATCGACCGGAGAGAGGACTGTATCTGTATACATAATTATCACATGTGTGCCTGTCTGGACAAAAATGTGTTAGCAACATTTTCTCAGCTGTTTCTGAATAGATCTTTACCAAAATCTCAAGTTCATATTCATTTCGTTTGTCATAGTGGATTTAACCATGTGAAATTCGGGCTGCTGTCCTCTTTGAGAGGCGTCCCGCAGCTGCGTGCCACCAATTTTCTTTTTACAAGACTTCATAAAGGCAAGGAGTCTAATTGGCCCCAAAGGAAGGGACCTGGAAAATCAACCTATCTCTCCAATATTTTGTACCAAAGCAGCCAATAATGAATATAATAATAAAATAATAATAATAATAATCAATATAAAAAAATAATAATATAATAATAATATAAAAAAATAATAAAATAAAACAACAACAAAAAACGATAATAATAAGCAGCTCTCAGCCAACCGTCTTGTGACATAACAGGAACATTTTCAGCAGTCATAGCACAGGAATCCTGAAATGCTGCACACTTTTCAACTTATTTTTAAATCGACGATTCGCCCAAGTCGCCAATGGTCTGTCTGATCCGAAAGTCGATCCTCTTACGATACTCTTCCATCTTGATTCCTTTTTGCTTTATTTCTGCTGACAATATCGTAGACAGTTTCAGCTGCAAGTTCCTCCTTCATATATTTCAGCAGTCAGCTTTCCTCATCGATGGCTAGAAAAACTGCGTCTGTTTCGATAAGGGGAGACAACTATCTGTGACGATTTGATAGAAAATAGTTGATTCCCTTGCCTCAGGCCTTTACTAATTTCATCAGGTTAAATTTCTTTAGGAGATTTTTAAAGTCAAAAATGAATTTTGGGGAATATTCATGAAATAAAGTGCAAGAAATACAGAGAGTAGCAGGAACCAAAAACAAGTTTGTATTTTCCAGGAGAGTGACATAAGCACATTC
>CM060308.1:16540329-16552829 GCA_030674185.1 Monoplex corrugatus | reverse complement strand
CACAGACACACACACAGACACACACACACACAAACACACACACACAGACACACACACAGACTCACACACAAACACACACAAACACACACACACACACATACACACACACAAACACACACAGACTCACACACAAACACACACAAACACACACACACACACACACACACACACACACACACACATACACACACATACACACACACACACACCGTCTATACACTTATAGTGAAAAGACGTTAAATTAAAGAACGACGAACGAACGAACGAACGAACACACACACACACACACACACACACACACACACACACACACACACACACACACACACACACCACACACATAAACCCAAGACATGCGGACATGCGTGTAAACGGAACCTGACCTGGAAGTAGTCTTGACCTTTCTGACCCACAATGGCGATGAGGTCCTCCCCTCTGTGCAGTCGGAAGTGGGCGTGCACGTGCGCGGCGTAGTTGAGTTGTGAACCCGAACCCTCCCTTCCCCTGCCACCACCAGCCCCATAAGCCTGCAAACTGGCACATCACTTATGGACTTATAGATTGCTTAAGTGATAAACAACAAAAAACACCAACAACAGCAACAAACTGTTAAACCATTTGAGAAATTGCAAGAACAAAGATAACAATAAAATGGTAATAACAGTAATAATGATAATAATAATAGTGATAATAGTAACAATATAATACCCATATAAGCCTGCAAACTGGTACGTCACTCATGGACTTAAAGATTGCTTAAATGATGAACAACAACAACAAATACAACTTTGAAACCATTTTAGAAATTGCAAGAACAAAGATAACAATAAATGGAAACAACAGTAATAATAATAATAATAGTAACAATGATAACAGTAATAATGATAATAAATAATAATAACATATACCTCGTAAGCTTGCAAAATAGCTCATCACTGATGGCCTTATAGATTGCTTAACTGATAATCAACGACAACATCAACAACAGAACCATTTGAGAAATTACAAGAACAAATATAACAATGACGGTAACAATAGTAATAATGATAATGATAATAGTGACAACAGCAACAGAACAATAACAGCCACAACAACAAAAACAACAACAGCAGCAGTAGAAGCAGCAATAAATAATAATTAAAAAAACAACAACAAAAACACAACAACAATAGTGATGATGATGATGATATGATGATGATGATGATGATGATGATGATGATGATGATGATGATGATGAATATCTATAAGACTCCAAATGTTGATATACAAATCAAATTAGTTCGCATTAATTTTTCATTGAAGGACTTAAATCTGTGTTTCAAAATGCATTCAACAATGCACATTTCAAATTATTTCGGCATATTTTGGTTTGTTATCTTCATTCCGGTATTTAGACACACGCTGTCCTACCTGTACTTGGCGGAAGTAGGTACTGTCCAAAGCTGGGCGCCCTCTAGAGGGGGATGGGTGAGGACGGTGACGTCAGAGGGTTCCCTCTCTTCCCCCTCCTGGCACATTTCAGGTGTTGGTCCCTCCCTCCCCTCCGCTTCGCACGTTGAAAGAGTGACTCTCGCACCTGTGGCATAGAAAAAAGATCTTGATATTAAATCGTTATCATTATCAAAGTTCTTGTTTTGCACTACATGTATTCTCCAGCGAAAAAATATTGGACAGGGAAAAAATATTGGACGGACTTGCAGGGTGGTTGAGGACAAAGAGGGTGGAAGATGTGCTTGCGGCAACAAGGGATAGATACATATGGAGGGCCATGATCGCCAACGCCATGTGGCAAGGCACTTGATGATGATAATGATGATGACTGTTCTCCAAACTCAATTGAACTCACTGCGCGTTACACGTAATCTTACTTCTTAGTGGAGCACGGAGCACTCAAGCTGTTATGTGAGCTGACTACATTCCACTATGTTGTTGCACAGTGCTGGGTGTTGCCATGTTTCCATAAGCCAGCCACTGTCATGACTTACAGAATCTTTAACGTGTGTATTTGATATTCTGCATGTGTCTACACAGAAGACAGGAAGAATCTGCACTACTTGCCCTCCACGTGAAGGTGTCTAAACAGATCGAACGTAAGACCTTTCGATTGGAAGTCCGACGTTGACCTACCTGATTACTGCGCACGCGATATTAAAAAATAATAATAATGATGATGATGATGATGATGACGACGACGTTGAAAACGATGACGTTAATAACAATAATGATGATGATGACGACGACGACGATGACAATATTAATATAATATGATGATGATGATGATGACGACGACGACATCGATGACAATGTTAACAACAATGATGATGATGATGACGACGACGGCGATAATAATATTAACAATGATGATGATGAGATGACGATGACGACGACGACGACGATGACAACGTTGATAACGATGATGATGATGATGATGACGACGACGACGACGGCGACGGCGACGGCAACGATATTATTAACAATAATGATGATGATGGTGATGATAACGACGACAATGTTAAGAACAATGATCATGATGATGACGACGACAATGACGACAAAGACGAACACAATGACGTCGACGACAACGACGACAAAGACGATGATGATAATGATGATGATAATGTTCATGATGGTGATGGTGATCCTCTCCACACGATGACAAGCTGACGCTCATTTCTGGGACACGGTGAATAATAATATAACTTTTACCAGCCACCGTGGTAAAGTGGTTAACACAACGGGCTCTTACAGAGAGGCCGTGGTCTCGAATCCCCTATCAGTCAAAAAACAAACAAACAAACAAACAAACAAACAAACAAACAACAAACAAACAAACAAACAAACAAACAAACAAACAAACAAAAACCAAACAAAACCAACCAACCAAAAAAACATCGTGGGAATGTTCAGCCCCGCTCAGCTCCTACCCATAATTTATCTGCACTTGCTACGGGCTCCTTGGAAACACTGGAAATACCTGTCACACAGTCTAGGCTCGTCCACATCACGGGTGTGCATCACTGAGTGTGTTGCTCCAAGTTTCTGACCGTCAACCCAGGTATCTGTATCTCTTGGGCTTGGCTGACGCCAAGATATTGCATGGACATAGAGAGAAAAACCATGTCATGCGTTCTCAATCCGAAATAGAACACCACAGCCTCATCACCATCCTCCCCATTCTCAGAAGTCACAGCATTATGAACAACTGTACCCTAGTCTGTGGTTCTTCGAGCCCTGCTGTAATGGTGACCTCTGTTTTAGTGGGTTTGGAGGTGTGTTGGAGAGGCGAAATGATAGTCGTGGGGATAGTGACACACGAGCACTGAAGACGATGGACACACAGACACAGACACACATACAAACACAAACACAGACACACACATGCGCGCGCGCACGCACGCACATACATACACACACACACACTCTCATCCCCACTTCCCCACTCACACACATCCATACTCTCACCCCTCCTCCCACATAAACACACAGAGAAACAAATGCTCATACACAAACACAGACACACACACACACACAAAGGCACACTCAACACACACACACACACACACACACACACACACACACACACACACACACACACACACACAAGACACACTCTAATACACATACAAACACACAAATACACACACACAACACACACACACACACACACACACACACACACACACACACACACACACACACACACACACAAACATAGATACACACACATTTAGAAACATACACTGAAACTGACACACCTACATACACAACTATATACACATACAATACACGAACACACGCATATTCATACGCTTAGAAACATGCACACAAACATACACATACATGTACACACAGAAACACAAACAAGCACTGTGTGTGTGTGTGTGGTGTATATGCATATGTGCGCGTGTTTGTGTGTATGTTTGTGTGTGGAGGTGATGTTTGTATTGTGTGTGTGTGTGTGTGTGTGTGTGTGTGTGTGTGTGTGTGTGTGTGTGTGTGTGTGTGTAACATTACACACGACGCCACTACACACACACATACACACACACACAGCACACACACTACAAACAACACACACACAACACACGACCACACATACACACACATACACACACAAAAACACACACACACACAACACATACACACAAACACACACAAACAACACACAACTCACCAACACAACACCACACACCACACACACACACACACACACACACAACACACACAAACACACACACACACACACACACACACAAACACACACACACAAACACACACACACACACAACACACACAACACACACAACACACACACACACACACACACACAAAACACACACACACACAAACACAACACACACACAACACACACACACACAACACACAACACAAACACACACACACAACAAACACACACACACACAACACAACACAACAACACACACACACACAACACACACACACACACACACACACACACACACACAACACACACACAAACACACACCACACACAAAACACACACACCACACACACAACACACACACACAAACACAACACACAAACACACACAACACACACACACACACACACACACACACAAACACAACACACACACACACACACACATACAAACCACACACACACACACACACAACACACAACACACACAACACACACACACAAACACACACACACACAACAACACACACACACATACACATACACACAACAACACACACACCACACACACACACACACACAACACACACACACACACACACACACACACACACACACACACCCCACACACACACACACAACACACACACACACACACACAAAACCTTCCTGGTCGAAACATTCAGATGACAGAGTGATGTTGGTCAGAGCCAGCCCGGACTTTTGGTAACCCTGCTCCGCCCTCACTCGCATTTGTAACACGTAGCTGTAACCCATGTAACACACACTGTGTAACAGGTAACTTATGAATGACACAGTGCACACAATGTAACGTGTAGCAAGTGCACTTATAACTGACACAGTGCACACAATGTAACGTGTGACAAGTGCACATTGTAACATACGATAAACACACTTTGTAACACGTAGCTGTAACCCATGTAACAACACACTCTGTAACAGGTAACTTATAACTGACACAGTGCACACAATGTAACGTGTGACAAGTGCACATTGTAACATACGATAAACACACTTTGTAACACGTAGCTGTAATCCATGTAACACACACTCTGTAACAGGTAACTTATAACTGACACAGTGCACACACTGTAACGTGTAGCAAGTGCATATTGTAACGTCTCTGTATCGTAGCTGGGGGCGGCCAACAGATTCCTTGCCTGAGACTATTTAACCGTAAAGGATACCCTTTGGGATACATCTATCTTCCACTAGCTGCACATGGCCAAGACAGCGCAGTCTGCGTTGTCTGAGCAGTGTGTGCATGGTGGGGGAGACCAGCACATGGTAGGACCTGGACATTTGGTATATCATTATGGTGAAAAGACGTTAAATCAAAGAACGAACGAACGAACATTTGGTATTTTGTCGCTCCACTTGGGACCGAGGACGCGGCGAAAGGAGCGCAAGTGAAAGTTGTTCAGCTTTCATTGTTGTTTGGCATAATGTTGTTCATGTCTCGCTGCCGTACAGTTGAGTGTACAGGTTACTGTTACTGTTATTTTCGTTTAAAGCAAAACATGCACTATATACTTCAACAGGAGAAATAAAAGGAATGCAAAACTGAGATATACAACTCGTTAGAGTATATATTGCAATATATATTTCGTAACCAGCACACACTGTAACAAGTATATGTAACGCAGACAAAACGTTCATTGTAACACATAACTCGTAATTGACCAGTGTACGTGTATGTAACACGTAATTGTCTGTTCGTCTCTCTGTCTGTCCATTCGTCTGTCTGTTTTTCTTTCTGACTATCCGTTTCAACTAAGTAACATAACTCTTGAGAGTCACGGAGTTATCTCCCATGTAGAATTTCTCGAAAAATTCTACATGGGAGATAATTCCGTGACTCTCAAGAGTTGTGTTACTTAGTTGATATTTAAAATTCTCGCTCATGCTGAGTTTTCTTGTTTCAGCCATATAGGCGTTACTTAATTTTATGACCATTGTTTTTGAGAAATTATAATAGGCACAATCTTATTATAATTTACACATATCACGCCTAAACGAATATTATCCATCAAGGAATTTCATTTACTTTTTGTTAGGCCTGATCGGTTCAGCGAACCCTCGTCAGGGACAACCTCTCTTACGTAAGTTAAGTGCGCACAAATATACACAGGAACACAGTCTGACGAGGGTTCGCTGAACCGATCAGGCCTAACAAAAAGTAAGTGAAATTCCTTGATGGATAATATTCGTTTAGGCGTGATATGTGTAAATCATAATAAGATTGTGCCTATTATAATTTCTCAAAAACAATGGTCATAAAATTCTCGCTGCTTCCCTCTTATTTCCTTTGACTATCCGTTTGTTTATTTGGCTTTCCATACGTCTGTCTATCTGTCTGTCCATCCGTCTGTTTGTCTGTCCATCCATCTGTCTGTCTGCATATTTCTACAGCACGCACACACACACGCACACATTACCTGTTTGGAACAGCGTTTTCATCAATAGTGACCACAGCACGTTCCCATACGTGCACCCTGTTCTGAGTGTCCTCTGACCTCCAGAGAGTGCGTGCCTCTAAGCCACCCAGCTCCCACAGTTGTACAGTCAGTTTCGCGTCTCCAGACAGCCAATAGCTGAAGCGGAGCTGTGGTGACATAATGACATATTAACGTGCAATGCAGATGTATATTTTAATAAAAATAGAAACAGACATGTACATGAAGTACCTGAGAAGTTTTCTTCGCGTATCCTACCTCGAACATAAGACCAATGAGTGTGCACCGAATAAGACCAGCACCTTGACTGGCTTCCTTTAGCTTCTTCTTTTCTTTTGTTTGTCTTTTTTAAAAAAAAAGTTTTAAGTAAAAACTTTTTCGATTTTACGTCTTTGTGCTGTCGAGTTGCATGCTTAGATTATGATAGAGAAGCCGTAAGACAGGTCCAATGGGACCTTATACTATTATCATCACGTCAGTTGAAGGGCATCAAGCAGTCACGACCTGGGTACAGCCCTGTCCCTCTTTGAGTGTCAGGAGGGAGATTAATGTCGACGCACTTGCTTGAGGGAGGGGGAGGGGGAGGGGGAGGGAGAGGGAGAGGGTTTTTTTCTCTGAAGACCTGCTGTCGAACTCTTCCAAGAATCTGTTGTACTTGTTAAAGTTTACAAAATCCAAAACAAGTGTGACTGCCCACGTTCAAGCAAACAGGAACCAGAAAAAACATGTAAAAAAGAATAGAACGCGTATTCAATACAACAAGACAAGACAGGCGCAAATTTTCGGCCAACTGGCCTTTGTCAAGCGTAAGATCACAAACAAACAAACACCAGATACAAAATTCGGGAGAAAAAGACTGAAATTTCCCTGCTGCTCCGTTCAGTTTATTCCTTTTCTCACACTGGACGAAGCAGCAGGGAATTTTCAGTCTTTTTCTCCTAATTTTTGTATCTGGTGTTTGTTTGTTTGTGATCTTAACGCTTGGCAAAGGCCAGTTGGCCGAAAATATGTGCCTGTCTTGTCTGGTTGTATTAAATACGCGTTCTTATTCTTTTTTCGTGTTTTTTTTTTCTGGTTAAAGTTTGCAAAGTTTGAAGTTTGGACTGTTTTTCGTTTGCTAGTGCACGACAGAGAAAGAGATGGAGAATCCTATTTGCTGCTGGATGCAATACGAGCACCTCCCTCTTAACAACCACACTGGTCTTGGGATTAGAAAAGAAGAGAATCTATCGCCATTCAACGTTGAGTTTCATATCAGGTTGCCGAGATCAATAGATACTTTAGGGTAATAATTTAAGTTCAACAGATAATGATAAGTATTTGAGATTTTTCCTCGTCGTCATAACAGATTTTTTTTCATGTGTAATTTAGTAAAGGCACGTCACCATGGTATGGCGCCACCAATTTTTTGTCTGTTTATCCTGATTTATTTTTAGTAGCTGTGTGTCATGTGTAACTGATTTAAAATGTACGTTACATTTCTATGTTGTTTGCTGTAGATGTCAATCATATGTACTTGTCAGAGCCCATTTCCTACAGACTTTTGCCAGGGACAACCTCTTTGTTGCCGTGGGATCTTTTACGTGAGTTAAGTGCGTGCAAATGCACACAGGAACACACTCTGACGTGCTCGCGCGCGCATACACACACATACACACACAGAACCAAACACACACACACACACACACACACTCACACATTCATCACTCACACACACACATACACAGAGAGCCAAACACACACACACGCAACCGAATACAAACACACACAGAGCCAAACACACACACACACACACACACACACACGCACACACACACACACACACACACACACACACACACACACGCACACACACACACACACACACACACAAACACACACACGCGCGCGCGCGCGCGCGTGCACGCAACAAAATACAAAACACACAGAGCCGAACAAATACACAGAGCCAAGCACACAAACACACACAAACACACACACACACACACACAACACACACACACATACACACACAACACACACACACACACACACACACACACAAACACACACCACACACACACACACACAAACACACACACACACACAGCACACACATGCAGACACAGACAGACAGACAGACAGACAGACAGACACACGCACAAACACATACATAAATGACATACTTGACACAGGCCAGTAGGGTCAGGCAGGGCAGGGAAATCCACACTACGTAATAATGATGATGTCCACTTCGACTGACTCCATAGAGCGCTCACGTACACATAGGCTCCTGTACACCACACACACACCATACACACACACACACACACACACACACCACACGCACGCACGCACACACACACATACATACACAAATACCCGCACACACGCACGCATGCACGCGCGCGCACACACACACATGAGATTACTTACGAATTGCATTGCAAATATAGACAGCGACAGACAGACAGACGACAGAGACAGACGACAGACAGAAGTAAATAGATAGATAGATGGATAGATAGACAGATAGATACACAGACACACAGGTATATACACAGACAGATAGTTTGATAGATAGATAGATAGATAGATAATACATACATACATACATGCATACATACAATACATACATACATACATACATAGATAAAACAGATAGATAGATACATAGATAGATACACAGATAGATAGATATACTAATGATTGCCTGCATTTGGGAATACTGCAAAATTCTTTTTTTCTTCTTCTTTCAAGCCTTTTTTGAAAATCTACTATAAACACGCACTAAAACAAAAAATAAAACGAAGCTGCAATCACAGCTGCAAGTTTCTTAGACATGTTCATTTATATTCCCATTGATGATAGTGATGATAAAATCAAATGTAAAATGTTTGCTCCTAGGTCAACACGTCAAATTGATATAACCAATTTGTCTTATATATGCCTGTATTAAATTCTTATGGCGAACAAATGTATTGCGAATTCACACCAACATAACCACGCGCATACACACACACACACACACACACACAACACACACACACACACACCACATCAAACACACACAATGCAGCACCACACACAAACACACACCACACGCACACACACGCACAATCGTACACCCCCCCCCCCCCCCGGACACGCTCGCCGCCGCCCCTCATGCACACAAACATGTGCACATGCAATCGTTCCACTGGTCACTGTTACCTGAACAATTCAGTACAAATACGCTCTTTACAAATGTATGTACAGTTTTGCATCTACTGATGTTTGGGACACCTCTAAATGTACACCCATGCACTTCTCCATTCTGCTACAAATACTGTTTGTTTACAAATTCCTCTATACAGATATACTGCGATCAATCGTCATCTTTATTTTTCTGTCTGGTCCACGCAAGCGAAACGAACTTTTCATTTGTCTTTGACTAATACAAGCTCATTATTCCTTAAAGTTTGAAAAATACATCTTTCTGTCCAGCAGTGATTTTCTCCCTCCACCCACCCACACATCATCCCAAATTCTTCCTGTCCTCCCTTCTCTGGTATGCACGTACTTTGCCCCTGTATCCTTAAGTTGTTTTGTACCTGTGAGTGAATGTTTGAGTGACTGAAGAGAGTAGGCGCTTTTGATTTGATTCAATTATCTGCTCTGTTGAATTTAAAGTCCTACCACTCTTAGATATATGAGGACTAGCTCTAAGAATGCTGTTCAACGAAGCCTTAAAACATTTTGGCTGCACTGTGAGATACCGATGCCATTGTCGGATTCTCTGGATTGAACTACTGGATGTTCACTCGTCAAGATTACAACGCCTGATAAACGTCATCACGACAGACGCGTTAGTGGAGTGGTTATGACACTGACCCTTCAATCAAAGATTTGGGTTCGAGTCTGTTTAACAGATAAAGGGTGAAGATTTTGCAGATTTCCCAAGACAACATATGGGTAGACCTGTTTCATGCCTACGGACACGATTGCAAATAGATCTTAAGGCGCTCTATGTTTTCTTATCATAAACATTTTCTTAAAAAGAGGAAATCGGTTATCACAGGCTTGCTTACTTCTGAATGTACACGTGCAAAGCTTGTATATTCTAAGTTTGCTTGGTCCAAAGAAAACTTAGCAGCTAAGATCGGCAGTGTAATTGTGTCCAACCCACTTCATGTGTATATGCACACAGAACATCAAAGACACATGTTGAAATAGCGTAAACGATGTCAGTGTCTGGTGGCATATGGAAACACGAGAAAACAACCACAATGCATAACCCTGAAAGCAGAGTGTGATTTTCATAATGGCAGGGAGAAGTAAGGAGAAAAAAACAGGCCATACACATAAATAAAAGCCCAGTCATATCGTATATTCGACTGCGCGTGGTAGCTGACCCACGAACGAAAAACAATCAACGACCGAAGGAACGAAGGAAGGAAGGAAGGAACGAATAAAGGAACGAACACACCAACAAACGAAGCAACGAACCAACCGTTCAAACAAAAACCGCCACCACCAAGGATATGTACCTGATTGGTTGCCACTGGGGAGAATCCTGTCTTCCACATTCTTGGCCAATGGGGTGAGCGTCCAGGACTGCTCGTGCTGTTCATGTGACTTGACGTTGTACCAATAGCATTGGCCTTCAGCGAAATCACAGTCTCTGAAGTCTGCCTGCGCTTGTTTGGGTAGGTGTTCTGCACACGAGATAAACAAGGATTTTTTTTATCTCACTCAGGATTATTTGTTATTAGTGAAAAATTCTGAACCCGTTTTTTAAGCGACTGTACAAGAATCCATGTTTCAATAAAATATGACTCATAAATAAGAAAAACTTACAATCCGTATTGTTATTTAAAGCAATTCTAAATGAAGATAAGACGGTCAAAAATAAAAAATGAATACAGAAACGACGAAACGAAACAACGAATCAAAACAAAGAAAACAACAAACAAACAAACAAACAACAAACAAACAAACAAACCACAAACAAACAAGCCAACAACAAACAAAACAAACAAAAATAACAAAAAGAAAGAAAAGAAAAGAAAAGAAAAAATACCTGGCTGTCATGAATCCATTATAAACGATTTCCTTTTAATTTAAAGGAAATTTCACACACACACACACACACACACACACACACACACACACACACACACACACACACACACACACACACACACACACACACAACACACACACACACACACACAGCACACACACACACATACACACACGCACGCACACACACATACACACACCACACAAATCCAAAATTTTCTATTTCTAAAGGTCGCAGTCACACGAGCGAGAACGATAATAGATTGTCACAGAAAAAAAAACCAAGATGTAAATATTGACAGAAACTCCTGGCAAAATGCTGTTCACACAACTTCTTTAAAAAGTATTGATTTTTGCCACATTTTTTGTCATGTGACCTGCATCTTGTTTCCTTGTCTTTCAAACTTGTGACTTAGCCAGTCCTTAACAATCCAAACCTTTGAACAAAAAAATTATAGATTCATTTAGAAGCAGCCGAGAAAAATACTGCTAATTCATTTTTGACACAGACAGACAAACAGACAAACAGACGGACAGGCGACAGATAGAAGGACAGACGAACAGACAGGCAAAAGCTCTTTCCATCTCTGGTCGATATGAAATAATATCTGTTTATGAAAAAGAAAGAAAGAAAGAAAGGAAGAAAGAAGGAAAGAAAGAAAAGATACAAAGAAAGAAAGAAAAAAGAAAGAAAAGTAAGTGATACTGGAACAGTGTGTTGTGTTCTTTCTCCTTCGCTGATCAGCATGTGGTGTGGGATAAACAAAACTTTCACATCTTGTCAATCAGTGGAAAACA
>CM060308.1:16520329-16530329 GCA_030674185.1 Monoplex corrugatus | reverse complement strand
ATGGTTAAGCCATTGTAATAAAACATCCCCCTCCTTTTCTTTTTTGTCCTGTCAGATATGTGGAAGTGTAATCTGTGCACTGTATTCTTCTTCTTCTCATCTCATCATTCATCATCATCATCATCATCATCATCATCATCATCATCATCATCATCATCATCATCATCATCATCATCATCATCATCATCATCATCATCATCATCATATCATCGTTATCAGTGTGTTGTGTCTGACAGAGACTTGGTTGCTGCCCAGTGGTGATGAGGCCAAGTGTTGTGACTTGTCCCCTCCAGGCTTCAAGACTCTCAGCTTCCCTCGGCAGACCCGTGGTGGAGGCATCGCTTTTGTTGTGTCTGATGCCATTACTTCCTCCATTAGTGCTACCTCGAACTTCTCCTTCCCTCACACTTCATTTGAACTGGCCCAACTTACTCTCTCCCTACCCAGCTTCTACTTCATGTCTTCTGCTTGTACCGTCCCCCTCCTAACAAAAAGAACCATCTCAAGGACTCACTCTTTCTCGACGAGCTCCCCGATCTACTTGAACATATGAACATGGTTAGAGGCAATTTCATTTTGGTGGGAGACTTTAACTTCCACTGGGATACCCCCTCAAATACATATCCGTCGCGTCTCATGGATCTTCTTGAATCCTTCAATCTATCCCAGGCTGTCACCTCCCCTACCCACAAGTCTGGCCATATCCTCGACTGGATCATTCACCCTGAAGGAGAACTGGTTGAGTCTGTCTCGACCAGCCTGTCCCTGACTTCGGACCACTACCCTGTTCTAGCCATGCTGAACCTCCCTGTTCCCTCTAAGCCTCCCCGCTACATTGAGAAGCGTGACTTGGCATCCATCGACTTTGTGGCTTTTAGATCGGATGTGCTGGCCGCTCTTCAGTCGGTTCCTGCCCTATCTGCCGGGCTGTTCAACAGCCTTCTTCAAGACGTCATGGATCGCCATGCTCCTGTTCTTCGACGGAAAATCTCCACCCGACCACCGTCGCCCTGGTTTCCAGCTGCTGGAGAACAAGTACTGGATGCTAAGCGTGCAAGACGAAGGGCTGAGAGACAATGGCTTAAAAGTGGACTAGAAATTCACAAACAGATAATGCGTGCTGCTAACAATTTAGTAAATACCTTAGTACAACAAGCCAAGTCAGCATATTATAATTCAAAAATCACTGCATGTACTACAACAAAACAACTGTTCAAGGTCACCAATGCATTCATGGGGAGAATAAAATCCTCCCCACTTCCTTCGCCTGTCTATCCCTCTAATCTACCACAGAAATTTTGTGACTTTTTTAGTAACAAAATTGAAGATCTTCGTTCAAGCCTCGACTCTCAGTCAGCAATGTTACCAGATGTTCCCTATGACTCTTTCACTGGAAACCTGTTTAATGAATTTAAGCCTGTGACTGAAGCTGTTGTCAGTGAAGTTATTCATAAAACTACCATAAAGACATGTGCACTTGATCCCCTTCCATCTGTTCTTTTATCCCAATTGATTCACGATTTGCTTCCCTACATCACTGTCATTGTAAATGACTCTCTCACTTCTGGATGTTTTCCTTCTATTCTCAAGACAGCTATTGTTCAACCTCTTCTAAAGAAACCCTCCCTTGATCCTGAAAACCTGAAAAACTACCGTCCTGTTTCCAATCTGTCCTTTCTTTCTAAGATTATTGAAAAGATCGCACTTCTCCAACTCCAGGAACACCTGGATTGCAACAGCCTTCTCTATCCTTTGCAATCTGCCTATCGCTCTGGTCATAGTACAGAGACTGCTCTTTTGAAGATTGTGAATGATCTGCTATCTACTCTAGACAATGGTCAGGTGTCCCTTCTCTCTCTTCTTGATCTCTCTTCTGCCTTCGACACTATTGATCACAATACTCTTCTTTCTCGACTTCAGAATATTTTTGGTATCTCTGGCATTGCTCTGTCATGGTTTCAATCCTACCTTTCTGGTCGTGTACAAGTTGTCTCCATAAATGGTGTCTCTTCTAATCCTACCATCTTGAAGTACGGTGTTCCTCAGGGCTCTGTCTTAGGCCCTATTCTCTTTATTTTGTACACTCAGCCCATCTCTGACATTGTAGCCCATCATCACATATCCCATCACTGTTTTTCTGATGACAACCAAATCTACATGTCTGGCCATCCCTCCACTATCCCTTCTATAATTCAACGCACACAGCTCTGCATTTCTGACATAAAGTCTTGGATGACATGCAACAAACTCCAGCTGAATAATGACAAAACAGAATTTATATTTATTGCATCAAAGCGACTTCTGTCTACTGTGCCTATCCCTGTTTCCATCCAGCTTGAAGACTCGGTAATCCACACTTCCACATCCGTGCGTAATCTTGGAGTTGTACTGGACCAAACTCTTTCCTTCCACATCCAGGTATCCTCTGTTTGTCGTGCTTGTTACTTAGAACTTCGACGGATCAGTTCTGTGCGTCATCTTCTATCTGAAGAAAGCACTATAACTCTCATTTCTGCACTCATTCTTTCCAGACTCGACTACTGTAACTCGCTTCTTGCTGGCTGCCCCCAAACACTCTTATCCAAATTGCAAAAAGTTCAAAATAACGCTGCTCGCCTTGTACGGAAATGCCCAAGGTCAACTCATGTTTCCCCTCTGCTTCGAACTCTACACTGGCTTCCTGTTCGAAAGCGTATTGACTATAAACTTTCCCTCCTATGCCATAAGTCTCTGGCTGGTCTAGCTCCCCCCTATCTTTCTGATCTCCTGACTGTTTACATTCCCTCCAGAGAGCTACGCTCTTCTACTGATGCCCACCTACTTAGAATCCCACGCTTCCGCAACAAAACTCTTGGTGAACGTGCTTTTTCTTATCAGGCCCCCTCTATTTGGAACAAACTTCCCTTTCCTCTCCGCTCTACCTGTACCCTTTCTTCGTTTAAGTCCAGTCTAAAAACCACTCTTTTTAAATCCTAGCCTGTAGTTCTGTACTCTTACTTCAGCTGCCACCTTGAAATCTGTGCCCGCGCGCTGTGTGTGGTGGTGTGTCGGTGTGTGTGTGTGGTGTGTGTGTGTGGTGTGTGTGTGTGGGTGTGTGTGTGTGTGTGGTGTGTGTGTGGGTTGTGTGTGTGTGTGTGTGTGTGTGGTGTGTGTGTGTGTGTGTGTGTGTGTGTGTGTGTGTGTGTGTGTGTGTGCGTGTGCGTGTGATTGTGTGTGCGTGTGTGTGTGTGTTTACTGTAAGCGCTTAGGGCTTTTTTTTAGATTAAGCGCCATAAATGTTCACTATTATTATTATTATTATTATTATCATTAGTAGTAGTAGTAGTAGCAGTAGTAATAGTAGTACTAGTAGATTATTATTATTAGTAGTAGTAGTAGTTGTAGTAGTTGTTGTAGTAGTAGAAGTAGTAGTATCATCATCATCATCATCATTGTTATTATTGTTATTGTTGTTGTTGTTATTGTTGTCATCATTAGTATTATTAGTGTTACTATTATTATTGTTGTTGCTGTTGTAGTTGCTAATGTTATTGTTGTTGTTATTATTATTATTACTACCATCATCATCATCATCATCATCATCATCATCATCATCATCATCATCATCATCTTTCATTCATCATATATTATGTTATTTTTTATTATTATTACTATTATTATTATTGCTATTAACACTATTACTATTATCACTATTACTACCTTAACAGCTGTGCGGCTTGACAGGTAGAGATTAGCTGTGGGCCGTAATATTCAACTAAAATTGCATTACAATTAATGTCGGTGGTGAGGCATTGTCGCTCTGGTTCCACCGAACATTCTCAGGTTTTCCTTGATGATTAATTAACGGAGTTTCCCGTCGACCAGATGGACGAGTACACGCACACTGGTCCCTAATTATCTGGTAAGGGTCACCATGTGGAACATCAGACCAGTTCCGGATATATGTATTCTTCCACAGCCGCTGTGTTGAAAGGGGTTCTGTGATCCTGGGCTCAGCATCTGTTGGTTTGCTTTCCGGCTTCCTGGTGTGTTGGTATGTGTGTGTGCGTGTTGTGTGTGTGTGTGTGTGTGTGTGTGTGTGTGTGTGTGTGTGTGTGTGTGTGTGTGTGTGTGATGTGTGTGTGTGTGTGTGTGTGTGTGTGTTGTGTGTGTGTGTGTGTGTGTGTGTGTGTGTGTGTGTGGTGTGTGTGTGTGTGTGTGTGTGTTGTGTGGTGTTGTTGTGTGTGTGTGTTGTGTGGTGTTGTTTGTGTGTGTGTGTGTGTGTGTGTGTGTGTGTGTGTGTGTTGTGTGTGTGTGGGTTTGTTGTGTGTGTGTGTGTGTGTGTGTGTGTTGTGTTTGTGTGTGTGTGTGTGTGTTGTTGTGTGATTGTGGTGTGTGTTCGTTCTTATTTCTTTTAACGTCTATTCACATAGTCTAGTGCTTTTAGACACACACACACACAGACTCTCTCTCTTTCTCTCTCTCTCTCTCTCTCTCTGTGCGTGCGCGAGCGCGTTTGTGTGTGCGTGCGTGCGTGTGTGTGTGTGTATGTGTGTGCGTGCTTATACGTGTTTGCGTTTTATGTGAAGATGTGTGTGTTTGATTAATGTTATTTGTTATTTCTTATCTCTTATTTATCTATCTACCTATTTCTTTTTTTTTTTCTTTTTACATCTGAGATGGACGATAGCATGGAGCAGCAATGATAAAAGAGATATCTTCATCATATTGATATGCAGCGGAGGTTATATGTAGTATAGATTGGGAGGGGGGGGGGGGCTTGATGCTGTTTGAGACAAGTTTATACTTAGTGGTTGGTTGTGATTTCATTCAGTCCCTTTATTATTACCATTATTTTTTGAAAGATGAATATACAGACACACAAGCCATTACAATGTAGCCAAGATTGTTCCGATGACAGACTAATCATCATCATCAGGTGCCCTGCCGCATGGCGTTGGCGATCATGGACTTCCAACCATCTCTATCTCTCGTTGCCCCTAGCATCTCCCCCACCCTCCTCATCCCCAGCCACTCTGCAAGTCCGTCCAGCATTCTCTCCCTGGGTCTACCTGGTTCTCTCTTTCCCTCCAGCTTTCCCGTTGTGACCAGGTGCTCCAATCCCCCTTCCTCATAAAATGGCCTATAAATGTTGCCTGTCTTTTCCTAATCTTCCTTATGAGTGATCTACTTGTGTCTGCCTCCATCAAGACTGTCTCGTTTGTTTTCTTTGCTGTCCATGGAACTCTCAACATTCTTCTGACAGACTAATACAAATACTAATATGAGATACAAAAGCCATAAGTTAGGTAGGACCTCAGAACCTGGCCAGCTCATGGGTTTAGGGGCAGTCTTAAGGCTTGTGCCATGATCATTTTGGATCTTCTCCACAACATGGCACCTGTGGCATCAGCGCATATGGAATTCATTCCGAGCGCGGAGACGTCATCTTGAGAAAGTGAAAATGGTTTTTCTTCTGTTGAATAGGGGCCGCCCTCACTGCCTACATTACTGATGTGACGTACCCCGCAGGCACCGCCTTCGCCAGGTTGCCCCACGGCGGCAGTGTCCTTCCTGCTTGCCATATGGATGCCATAGTTCGCGAAGCTGCCCCTGGTCCTTGCATCGCTTCAGCGTTCCTCCTAGGGACATTTTCATTATAATCCGTTCATTGACCACTCTTCAAATCTGTACTCCTTTCTTATCACACGAATAATGCTTGACAACAACAAAGTAAAACTTCTTATTAGTTGTTTTTGAGGAATTTGTGGCATTCAGACCGTTCCATACGCGCTCCACCCAACTCTTTCAGCGATGGTATGTGCTGGAAATGCCTTGAAACGAAAGCGGAGAGGAGACGTGTAGACGTTTGTTATATACTGTATGGTACCCTGAAAAAAACGAGTGGTCAAGGAGGCTATTTGCTGACAAACAATGGTAATTCTGAAATCCAGAACAAGTGTGACTGCCCGCGTTCAAGTAAACAGGAACCAGAAAAACAAGAAAATAGAATCAGAACGCGTATTTAATACAACCAGACAGGACGGGTGCAAATTTTCGGCCAACTGGCCTTCGTTAAACGTGAATGTAAGATCACAAATGAACAAACACCAAATACAAAATTTAGGAGAAAAAGACTGAAATTTCCGTGCTGCTTCGTCCAGTGGGAGAAAAGGACTAAAAATTTTATTATTTCATTTTATCTTATTTTAAATTGTTTATTTGATTTCATTTATTTATTATTTTATCTTTTTTATTTTCTTATTATTTTTTATTTATTTTACTTTATTTGTTTTATTTCATTTCTTCTAATTTTATTATTTTGTTTTATTTCATTTCATTTTATTTGATTTATTTCATTTGATTTGTTTCATTTCGGTCCACGTACTAACACGAGAACAGTCAAATATGTGTGTGTGATCAGCTGGCATCCATCCAGACAGATGTCTGGCCAAATGACAGCAGACGGAGATCTCCACACAGACTGTGTAGCAGACAAACGTAATGTCTCCTGTCTCCCTCATTTCCTTTCTGTCCCCAAGTACACCGACTTCTGTCCAAACAGTTAACAGTTATCTAAACTGACAACACTGGTCATGAACACTGTGTACTCTGTGCCTTGTCTCCTTTTCTTTCCATAGCAGGCTGGCTGTCATTGTTGGCAGACTCGTAGAATTCAGGTCTGGTTTTTCGATTCATTATGTTTTTAGATTGTTATTGTTGTTAAACCTTTAAACTCCAGTATCCTATCCACAAACTGTGAAAACTTAATCCTTTGGCTCCTGCAACCCATCCACCAGCTGCAAAACTTAACCCTTTGACCCCCTCACTCTATCTACCAACTGCAAAAACTGAACCCTTTGACTCGTACTCCCGCATCGTATCCACCAACTGCAAAAATTGAACCCTTTGACTCCTCATCCTATCCACCAACTTCTGGAAATTCTGTGCTAGAAATTTTCTCTTTTCCATCACTCTCTGTGTTTTTTCCTTCCTCCTTTGCTTTCTATCATTTCTTCTCATCATTTTCTGCCGTGCTGGTCCATTCACCTGTATGTGTCCGAAATGTCTTAAGTGCTTTTCTCTTAGGATTGATAATTGGGTTCACGTATTAAGTGCATTTTTGACTCTAGAGAAATGAGATATGCCAAAGCAACTTGAGATAGTTTATGCCCAGTTTTACTTATGTTTTGGTGTCCTTAGTTATGTTTAAATTTGTATTCAGTATGTTTTTAACCCCCTGTGTGATAAATTGGACAGAGTGGTCAACACTAGGCGAAGCTCCTTAGATTATGTGCGGGAACGAATTGATATGTGTACTTAGTTTTCTTCTCCATTTTTTTCTGCTGAAGTATTGTATATGTTTTGAAGTGGTTATAGCCCTGATATGGCTCTATGTAGTCGGCTGGACCATGGGCTTTAACCAACAGTAAGAATAAGAATAAGAATTTTGGTCCACGTAGAAACACGAGAACGACCAAATGTGTGTGTGATCACAGGTGGTGTGCTGGCCACCATCCAGACAGATGTCTGGCCAAATGACAGCAGACTGAGAAGATCTCCACACAGACTGTGTAGCAGACAAACGTAATGTCTCCTGTCTCCCTCATTTCCTCTCCGTCCCCAAGACATATACACCGACTTCTTTCTGTCCATATATCTGACAGGTACCTTGACTGACAACACTGGTCATGAACACAGTGTACTCTGTGTCTTGTTAACTTTTTTTTTCTTACGGCAGTATGGCTGGCATTGTTCGCAGACCCGTGGACTTTAGATATTTTTTATATTTTTATAGTGACTAGTGTTTTCACCCAATCACTTTATCATCATCATCATTATCTATCATCATCATCATCATCATCATTCATCATCATCATCATCATTGCTTTTTTTTTTTCCCCCCAAAAAGATGAGATATACAGGTACACATGCCCTTTCAAGACCATTCCAATGACAGACTGATACAAATACCAGTATGAGACACATTATTCTTTGTATGGTTATTGTTGTTAAGCCCTTTTGACTCCCGCACCCTATCCACCAACTGCAAAAACTTAACCCTTTGACTCCCGCACCCTATCCACCAACTGCAAAAACTTAACCTTTTGACTCCCGCACCCTATCCACCAACTGCAAAAACTTAACCCTTTGACTCCCGCACCCTATCCACCAACTGCAAAAAATTAATCTTTTGACTCCCGCACCCTATCACATTCCAATTTAACCTATGACTCCGACCTATCACCAACTGCAAAACTTAATCTTTTACTCCCGCACCCTATCCACCAATTCCAAAATTTTAACCCTTTGACTCCCGCATCCTATCCACGAACTCCAAAATTTTAACCTTTGACTCCCGCACCCTGTCCACCAACTGCAAAACTTAACTTTTGACTCCCGCATCCTATTCCCCAACTGCAAAACTTACTCTTTGACTCCCGCACCCTATCCACCAACTGCAAAAACTTAATCTTTTGACTCCGCATCCTATCACCAACTGCAAAAACTTCTTCCTTTCCCTTACTGATCCTGCTCTTTGCCTTCATAGCTATCGCATGCTTACTTTCCTCAAAAACTGCATCCTATGCTCGTGCTCTGTCTCCATACTTCCATCTCTATGACTCACTCGTCTATACTGCCATCTTGACTTACCTGTCTTCATACTGCCATCTCTATGACTTACTTTGTCTTCATACTGCCATCTCATGCTTACACTGTCTTCTACTGCCATCTCTATGACTCATTTCTGTCTTCATCTGCCATCTCTATGACTACACTGTCTTCATACTGCCATCTCTATGACTCACTTCTGTCTTCATACTGCCATCTCTATGACTTACACCTGTCTTCATACTGCCATCTCTATGACTCATTCTGTCTTCATACTGCCATCTCTATGACTATTCTGTCTTCATACTGCCATCTCTATGACTTACTTCTGTCTTCATACTGCCATCTCTATGACTTATTTCTGTCTTCATATTGCCATCTCTATGACTTATTTCTGTCTTCATATTGCCATCTCTATGACTTATTCTGTCTTCATATTGCCATCTCTATGACTTATTTCTGTCTTCATACTGCCATCTCTATGACTTATTTCTGTCTTCATATTGCCATCTCTATGACTTATTTCTGTCTTCATATTGCCATCTCTATGACATATTTCTGTCTTCATATTTGCCATCTCTATGACTTATTTCTGTCTTCATATTGCCATCTCTATGACTTATTTCTGTCTTCATATTGCCATCTCTATGACTTATTTCTGTCTTCATATTGCCATCTCTATGACTTATTTCTGTCTTCATATTGCCATCTCTATGACTTATTTCTGTCTTCATATTGCCATCTCTATGACTTATTTCTGTCTTCATATTGCCATCTCTATGACTTATTTCTGTCTTCATATTGCCATCTCTATGACTTATTTCTGTCTTCATATTGCCATCTGTACAAGTTACATAGCAGGTCAGGGGCTGGGTCTCTGTCTTATGGGTGATACACAACATAAAGTGTTGCCATATCCACAAACAGGATGCCACGCACAGACTTTCAAAACTGGGATTGGTTCATATATGAATAAACCACCAATCCTCAATCCCTCCCTCCTTTCATCCATCCATTTATCTATCCATCCATCTACATGTCTTCGTTCCTTTCTTTTCCTGTTTCTTTTCTATCTTCTTCCTTCCTTCCTTCTTTCCTTCCTTCCTTCCTTCTTTCTTTCTTTCTTCCTTCATTCTGTCTTTCTTCCTTCCTTCCTTTCTTTCTTTCTTTCCTTCTTTCTTTTCTTTCTTTTCTTTCTTTCCTTCCTTCTTTCTTTCTTTCAATCTTTCTGTTTTCCTTTTTTTTCTTCATCATTTTACCGGAAATCTTCCTGTCTTCTCTCCTCCCGCCTCTCAGCGTCTTCACTGATAGTGACAATCCGCTTAGGGTAATGATGACTGACAGCACCGTCATGACATAACGTCAGTTTGTATCAAAACCTCACAAAGCTCGTCACACGCTATGCAAA
>CM060308.1:16487829-16515329 GCA_030674185.1 Monoplex corrugatus | reverse complement strand
TACACGATGTCATTGAAACCAATGTCTGGAAAGCAATCAAAAGCGACATAACGACCTCGAAAGGGGTAAAATTCCGGAGTGCCACCCAAGCCACAGGGGCTTTGGGCTTAGAAGATTTTAATGGCTTCTGCCCGTTAAGCCTGGTGGGAAAGGAAACCGGAAATGAAAAGAATTACTCTCCTATCGGGAGGAGCTAAGATGTCTTCAATCCGGGTTCTGAATTCTCAATCCGGGTTCTCAATGACGCTGCCATGTTTGTTTTTATAGAAACACGAAATTTTGTTCAGGAATCTACTCGCTTCTAAACTTTAGCCATCCTGCTATAGTCCAGATTCCACAGAGCTGGTTTGGTGTTATATGTGTACACGTTTTCCTTCCAACAGAGTTAACTGTGGTATTTTATAAATCCTTCAAAGAATGTGACGATTGTTTTCATTTGTCAACAAGTAGGAAGATTGATACATTCGCACACAATACACATGCGCGCAGATGCATGTACACGCACATACACACATGCAGACACAGACACAGACACACAGGTACAGACACAGACAGACAGACACACACACACTCAGACTTACACCCACACACATATTTATACTCTTCTCTCTCTTTCTCTCTCTCTCTCGCTCGCTCGCTCGCTCTGTCTGTTGGTCAGTCTCTCGCTCGCTCGCTCTGTCTGTCTGTCTGTCTGTTTGTCTCTCTCTCTCTTTCTCTCTCTCTCTCTCCCTCCTCTCTCCCTCTCTCTCCCTCTCTTCGAGAATCTGGATGATACGGTTTTAATATTAAGCATTGAAGCAATACGTGTTTTAGGAATACCCTTTCTCCACAAAGACATTTAATATCATTCAGATCATTCAATTTCAATTCATTAATGAAACCTTTTCTCCTCAAGGTCTTCACGTCATTCGTTTAGATAATTAAATTTCAGAGCGGTAAAGTTGAACGTGTAAAATAATGTGATCAGCCTCTCTTGGTCCTTGGCCTAAACAGTTTGAGAGCTTGAAAGCCTTGTAATTCTTTCTGATCTTGCGAATTATGTTACATTTTTATAGGAGGGACCTTTTCTCTAATACAAGTTAATTCTGTTGTAGCGAGAGAGGGATTTGTAGAATTACTGAGAAATTAGAAATATCTGAGTATATGTACATGTGTATGTAACTGTTTACATGTGAACACGTTAAATAGTTGCATATGAAAATACATTAGTGTTTGGCTATGTTAGTCCTTCTTAAGTTCAACCGCTAATATGAATATTCATGATTTCTTGCTGTATCCAGTCTATAATTCTGTTTCATTTTTATTCAATACGAGATGTCAGATTCCTACTAAGATAATGAACACAAATACGTATGTATATGTATGTGTATACGAATGTGTGCATACATGTTTATGAATGTACATATATGGGCTATGTATATTTATGTGCACCTATACGTGTATACGCATTTGAAATATATATTTGTTTTTGTTGCTGCATTTGCATTCACTGGTACATAAAAACATTAAAACAGGCTGAAGATAATGTGAGCACGAACTGTAGTCACCGTCTGTACACGTTTTGTAAGAGACATACCAGAATGCTTACCACAAGGATAGCTAACACACAAGAGTGTGTGTACTCTAAGTCAAGATGACTGCCAGCGTTCCAGCAAATAGAAATCAGAGAAAAATGAGAACGTAAATTTGATTGAAAAAAAAATCAAAAACAACTCAAAGTTTCAGCCAACTGACCTTTGCCAAACATACACAACAGACAACAAAGAACAAGTACACCAGGATTAGGGGAAAAGAAAACAGTAGCAAGATTCCTTGATATTTCTTTGAGCTGGGGTGTGTTAATTTTTTTCCATTGATTTACCATGTGAATTTCGGGTTGCTCTTCCCTGGGAGAGAGCACATCGCCACAGTGTGGCGCCACCCATTTTTTTCTAAATGCGAGTATGTCTGCTTAATCTAATAATAATAATAATTACAATATTTATATAGCGCAAAATCTTGATAAAAATCAAATTTAAGCGCTGAACAGACACATACGCACGCACGCACACACACGCACGCACGCACGCACGCACACACACACACACACACACACACACACACACACACACACACACACACATACACACACACACATGGCTATAAATGGGGAAAAAGAAGAAAAGCAATGGAAAATTATATATGTAGAGAGCATATTATATACAATTATATATTGCAATGTGATTCCCCTCCGAGCGGAGACAGGCTGCAGAGGGGGTTGAGTGTGGTCAGGATTTTATGCAGAGGAGAAAAGGTGAGTTTTGAGAGCGGACTTGAAGGAGACAAAAGTAGGTTGTTGACGGACTGAGAGAGGAAGTTTGTTCCAGGAGAGTGGACCAGAAACAGAGAAGGCTCGTGGACCATAGGTATTGAGCTTAGTGCGTGGAAAGCGAAAAGTCAGAGGATCGGAGGCAGAGCGGAGGGTACGTGAGGGAACATAGATCTCAAGTAGGCTTGACAGCATAATTTTTCTACAGAATGTTGCCAAGCATAATTCCTTTGTTGCTGGTGGGATCCTTAATGTGCGCTGAGTGCATGGTGCACACGAGACGTGGATTTTTTGTCTCCTCCCAAAGACTAGCTTTTAGACCAGTACTTAAGGTCTATTGGAGGGGACAGAGAAAAAAATTACTGTCCGATCCGTGATTTGAACCTTTGTTTCTCACGTCACATGCAGAACTTCTATAACCACTACGCCACACGCACCATTTCATGTCTCTGTCTCTGTTTCTCTCTCTTTGTCTGTCTGTCTATCTCTCTGTCTCTGTCCGTCTCTGTCTGTCTGTCTGTCTCTGTCTGTCTGTCTGTCTGTCTGTCTCTCTCTCTGTATGTGTGTGTGAGTGTGTGTGTGTATGTGTGTGTGTGAGTATGTGTGTGTGTGTGTGTGTGTGTGCGCGCGCGCGAGTGTGTGTGAATGTGTGTGTGGATGTGTGTGTGTGAATGTGTGTGTGTGGATGTGTGTGTGAGTGTGTGTGCGTGCGTGTGTGTTTAGTGTATCGTTATGAACACGTTGATATCGTTACCTAGGCTGGACACACGTAAAGCTAAAACTGGTAAGTTTGAAATGGCATAGCTACCTCTGCCCCACCCCTACCCATTTGTCACACAAGTCATCGGAGAGAGAAGAGAGGGAAAAGAGAGAACGGGTAGAGAGAGGGAGAGAGAGAGAGTGAGAGAGAGAGAAATAGAGAGAAGAGGGAGAGAGAGAGAAATAGAGAGAGAGAGGGATAGAGAGTGAGAGTGAGAGAGAGAAAGAGAGAGTGAGACAGACAGACAAACAGAGTGAGAGAGAGAGAGTGAGAAAGAGAGAGAGAGTGAGAGAGACGGAAAGAAATATAGAGAGAGAGAAAGGAAGAGAGAGAGAGAAAGAAAGAAAGAAGAGAGAGAGAAAGAAAAAAAACTAGAGAGAGAGAGAGATAGAACAAGAGAGAGAGAGAGAGGGAGACACACAGAGAGAGAAAGAAAACAGAAAGAAAGAAGACAGAGAAAGAAAGAAAGAAAGAAAGAGAGAGAGAGAGAGAGAGAGAGAGAGAGAGAGAGAGAGAGAGAGAGAGAGGAGAGAGAGAGAGAGAAGAGAGAGAGAGAGAGAGAGAGAGAGAGATCTGCGATTATCAGTTCATAAAACTACGTATTTACGACTAGCAGCAGAAGGAACAACATCGTTTTTCTGCTTGCCCGTTGTACAATCGAACCCTGAGCACGAAAGGCCCTATCGTCAAATGGTTAGGATATCGGAATTCTTATCAAAAAAATTTGGCTGGCCATCCTTTTTCGTGTTTTGGCTGGCCATGGTGAACTTGGGAATATACGATGGTGGTTTCCCGTTGTCTTCCATCTGTTTTTTGGTGCGGACGCTCCGCTCAGGGTTTACTCGTACTCTCTTAGCCTTATTCTCTCCCGAGATAACCACAAAACCTTGTGAATATAATAAAAACAAAAAGCAAAAATAAAAGGCTGGAGCTTAATTGCAGGAAAACTGAAGTCAAGGCAATCAGTAAAAAACAAACAAACAACAACAACAACAAAAACAAGATATCCCCTCATGCAAAATAAAAGCAAATGGCACAAATTTGAGACAGGTTAATAAGTTTAAATATCTGGGAACGGTCATCTCACCAGACGGTCGATGCACATCAGAAAAAAAACAACAGAATCAGCCAAGCCAAAACCTCATTCAAGAAAATAAAAAGCGTTCTTACCAACAAATGGCTATAAATTAACATCAGGAAGAGAGTTCTTGAATATTAGAACCATTACTGTTGAACAGTTGTGAAGTGTGGACAGTCAACACGCAAAGTCAGAACAAAACTGAGCAGCTGAATGTGGTTTCTAAGAAGAAAATTGAGAGTTCTATGGACCACAAAGAAAACAAACGAAAATGTCTTGAAGGAGGTAGACACAAGTAGATCATTAATAAAGAAAATTCGAAAAAGGCAAGCAACTTTTATAGGACATTTTATGAGGAAAGAAAAATTAGAGCACCTGGTTACAATAGGAAAGCCGAAGGGAAAGAGAGCACCAGGTAGACCCAGGGATAAAATATTGGACGAACTTGCAAGATGGCTGAGGACAGAGAGGGTGGGAGATGTACTTGCAGCGACAAGAGACATATTCGTATGGAGGGCCATGATCGCCAACGACATGCGGCGGGGCACATGATGATGATGATGATGATTGGCCTGCAGTCACTGTGCCGGCACAAATTCGGTAGTCCTTAAGGCCTACAGCAACAACAAGAAGAATGTCGACTGGTGGGATCTAGCCCTGGACTCAAGATCTGTTACATGGAATTCATTTCCAATAATGTGCAACTCTAAAAACCTGGACTGTTGGTTGCCCATCTTAATGCTTCAATCGTTCTGGTGGTTGTCAGCTTAGTGTTTCATAGGTCCCTTTCTCCCTCTCTCCTCTTTGGAGACCTTGCCAACACATAGGATTTTGCACATGCTCGAGGAGTCTGCTAGATAATTACTGGCAGATCTGGACGGAGCGCGTATGGAATTGTCCGAGTGTCACTGATTCTTCTTGAACAAGCTCCAAACGACATATGCTAGCCAGTTAGGGATTCAAGACCCGAAGCTCAGCACATGTCACCACTGCCCACAGACCACCGTGTTATAGTGGCGGGATTTGTTCCTTCAATTCACTCAATAGAGGAAAAAATCTCCGAGAATTCGACTGATTTATGCCTGGATGAATCCTATTACTTCACCCATTTTAGCTTCCTGGTAGAAGCGGTCTGGTCTGTATTGATTACGCAGCAGCCGATAGTGCCTTCAGTGAACTTGGTGCCACCAGAATTAACCCTTACACTCCGTAAACTTTGTCCACAGCTTCCTGCAGGAAGCTGGTACATGCTCGAAGACTGGATGAGGGAATGTAGGGGTTAAGTGCATTCTACCCTTTGAAGTTTACAGCAGTCTTAATGTCTTCAAAATTAAATGGAACCCTTTCCGTTTGAGTTCACAGTAATTCTTCATGTCTTCAAAGTTAAATGAAATTCTATTTGAGTTGCAGGTTGTGTTCACGTCTTCAAAGTTACATGAAATTCTCTCCGTTTGAGTTGATGGCAGGCCTAATACCAGCAGACCTGGAAACCCGGATGAATTCCTTCCAACAGATTTAACAGTTCGCTTCATGTCTTCAGGCTGAGAGGATAGGATTGGGATTGTGCGGATATGTATGTATGTGTGTGTGTGTGTGTGTGTGTGTGTGTGTGTGTGTGTATGTGTGTAAGTGTGTGTGTGTGTGTGTGTGTGTAAGTGTGTGTGTGTGTGTGTGTGTGTGTGTGTGTGTGTGTAAGTGTGTGTGTGTGTAAGTGTGTGTGTGTGCGTGTGTGTAAGTGTGTGTGTAAGTGTGTGTGTGTGTGTGTGTGTGTTTGTGTGTGTGTGTATGTGTGTTTGTGTGTGTGGTGGTCTTTGATTTAATGTCTATTCACTAAAGTGATTTTAGACAAAAAAAAAAAAAAAAAAAAAAAAAAAAAACCCACTTGGAAATGGTTAATTTTCAGGAAAAAGAAATGAACAAAAAAAAAAAAGACAAGAAAGAAAAATTCACAAATGACGTCATCATAAATAACGATTGAAACAGTAAACTTAGCTAACCATAACACTGAACATGAGAAGTAATGGCGCGTTAAAGATAATTCGCTATAGGACTTTTTGACAGGCTAACAAAAAATTCATATGTTAAGGATGGTGAGGCAAATATGTCAGAAACTGTCTTCGTTGATAACGTAGGTATATGTCGTTTTACTCGAACGCATGAAAGAATATGACTATGTGTAATCTTCTTTCCACACAGGCACACCACATTCCTGGTGTATTTTGTTTTGAAAGCATCAAGTTTCCACCTATACATAAGGGATTGTATACTTCTACTGGCAGGGAACCGCTTAGGTGTTTTGCTAATTTCAAAATTCATGTAACACTTTTCATACTTTTTCTGTTTATCTTGAAACTGCTGTGTGTGTGTGTGTGTGTGTGTGTGTGTGTGTGTGTGTGTGTGGACGCGTGCGCACGCGCGTGTATTTTTTGTGTATGTGTATGTGTGTGTGTGTATGTGTGTGTGTGTGTGTGTGTGTGTGTGTGTGTGTGTGTGTGTGTGTGTGTATGTGTGTGTGTGTGTGTAAGCGTGTGCCTTTATTCCCATGTGTGCTTTTAGACGTGTGTGTGTGTGTGTGTGTGTGTGTGTGTGTGTGTGCGTGTGTGTGTGTGTGTGTGTGTGTGTGTGTGTGTGTGTGTGTGTGTGTGTGTGTGTGGTTATGTGTGGTGTGTGTGTATGTGTGTGTGTGCAAGTGTGTGTGTGTGCTTTTTTGTGTGTGTATGCGTGCGTATGTGCGCGCGTGCGTGTGTATGTATGTGTGCAGGAAACTGGTGGATAGGGTGAAGGATAAAAAGGGTTAAAAGTTTTTGCTTTCCTACCATGGTTGACAATGCAGGCTGTTGGAGGACAGGGTACGGGAGTCAAAGAGTTAAAGTAAACTCCCTTTCTTTAAAAGAAAATGTCTTCTAATTAACTGATTTTTTGTATTGTATGAAGGAACATAGACAACGAATGTACAAATGTAGGTGATAAAGTCACTTTCATGTCGGTATATGATGCGTTCATGTACACTACATGTCTGTGGCGGAAAGATATTGATAATGTTGGCAATCCCAGGGGTAACGAAGGTCCAGGCTAACAGAATTTTTCACATAATAATCCATTTGTACCAACGAGAAATCAGACATGACTAGTTCATCAGATCTATGTGCCTATTAGCTTTTCATGTATGGAAACCATTGACTTTCATATTTGTTTAATATTATATTTAGTCATATTAGTCCTTTTCTCCCACTGGACGAAGCAGTAGGGAAGTTTCAGTCTTTTTCTCCTAATTTTTGTATTTGGTTTGTGTTTGTTTGTGATCTTACGTCTACGATTGACAAAGGCCAGTTCACCGAAAAATTGTGCCTGTCTTGTCTGGTTGTATTAGATAAGCGTTCTCATTGTTTTTTCGTTTTTTTTCTGGTTCCTGTTTGCTTGAACGCGGGCAGTCACACTTGTTTTGGAAATGCTATATTGTTGATATGTGTTTTCGTGTAACAAATACTGTTTTTAAGTACAATTTGAAGCAGGTTATCTGTGTGTATTTTTCATATTTACATTTACAAACATAGAGTATCAGTATCGTATCCAAGCAATACGATCATTTCAATAATGTTTACAGATGTGATATTGAAGCAGAAATTAAACAGAATTCAATAGAACAGTTGTCAAAATTTGTGGACCACTGGACATCCTCAAAACATATGTCACAAGCAATTTGTTTAGCTCTACAAAAAGAAGACGCACCCATAATTTTTCGTGTCCATTTTGTCAAAACAGCATTTGTTGCTGATAGGCGATTTATTATTTTTATTTGAAAGCATTTGACTTTTATTTGTTATTATAATTTTTTTAATCTAATGAATTTTGCCAAACGTTTTACTCCATATATCTTTGCTAAGTAACAAAGTCCCATTTGTCTCAGCACTGAGATTTGGTTTCATGTTCAGTTCGTGTTTCATAGTACATTTGGGCACCTTATTTACTACACAAATACACTTTAGTGCCTTTAAACCATTCATTGGTGTCCCCCTTTCCAGATCTGTGCCGATGTTTTCGCAAATAATACTTCACAACTTGTACAACACCAGTATATGTAACAAAATTTGTTTTTTATTTTGCGTTTATTTTTGGAAAAATCAAGACATACAGACACCACTAGATCTACTATATTCTTGACAAAATGCACATGCTTGTTCGCTAAGTTTTCAAAGAACGGTGCCTTCTCACTTGTTTTGTTCTTTCGTTGTAAAGCAGAGACTCCCAAAAAATCCATCCGAATTTGTTGCTTGAATTTTGTCTCCAAATTCCTTCAAGCTTTGTAGGACATTTTTCCAGAACGCATTTGTCTTTAACAGCTGATCTATTAAGAGGCAGGATCCCATGCTCTCTAAATCTTTTTGTATAAAGCTTTGGTAACGTTTTTCCATTCGTGGTTCGTGGTTTGTAATCTTCTTATCCAAATAAGTTTTCATTATTTAGATGTTTCTTTAAACTGGTATTCTAATGCCTCCATTTTCAATGCGCTTCGTACCAGTGTTTTTCTATTCATTCTATCTTTTTTATTTTTCCACACAAAAGCTTTTTTCTGTTTTCTTTTCTTTTCTTTTTTTCTCTCATCAAATTACCTGTATGTATTTGGTTATCTGTTCAAAACAAATTCAGTGCTCTGTGTATCTTAATGGCTGATGTGACGCGTCTAGTATGTTGACTAATGACTGTGTGCTTGTCACCTTTCGGTTCCAGGCCGCACCGTTGGCTAGCACTGCTGCTTGCAGCTCTGCGAAAAGGAGAGCAGAGTGCGCTAAGTCTCTTTCTGTCAGTACATAGCCTATCCATTAGCAAACCCTTCGTATTGCCTCCCTGTGGCAAAACACGGCACTGAGCACCTCACGGATTCAGGCTGAACTCTGGAGGGACTTGGAGGAGGTCTTGCTCACAGACATGCGGCACGCAGGACCACTGGCGTGTGGAGTCGCCCTAGTGCCCACGAACCACACTTCCAGCTATGGGTAAATAGCACCACTGTCTTGTGGTTATCTCAGGAGAAACCAAGGCTAAGGGAGTAAACCGTGACAGAAAACCCGATTAAAAACAACAACGGGAAAGCACCATCGTTATCTTCCCTAGTAAAATCATGCCCCCCAAAACAATAACAATAAAGTGAACGACGTAAATAGGGCGCCACTGGAGTACCTTTGTCCGGTAGGGAAAGTCATGGCAAGCAGGTGACACCGGGCCGTCATGAAGCTACTGCTTTGAAATTGAAAAAAAAAAAACCAACACAGAATTGCAGCATGGAATGTTAGAATACTGCTCCAGAAGGCAAAACCAGAAAATACCAAGACAGACGTGGAAAGACTGAACACCATTATTGTAGGAATAAGACAGGTGAGATGGAAGGGAGCAGGCATGATGACTTCAGGCAAGCATAAAATTATACCTTCTGGAGGAGACATGAACAAATGGATGGGCATCATAAAGGACAATGACAAGTCAAAGTCTGCTAAATGATACTGGGCCATATCAGACCGCGTTTTACTGGTTAGATTGGAGGGCAAAACAAATTTCATGTCAGGTCTAAGTATACGTGCCAACATCCACAAGTACTGAGAAAGAAATTGACAACTTTAATGTAGAGTTAGAGACAGACGAGGCTCAATGTAAATCACAGGATGTTACAAGTGTAATGGGAGATTTTTAATGCTTAAGTGGAATGGGAAAAAGTAGACGACATAATTTGATCTCGTAGCTTGGGCACGCGAAACGAAAGGAGAGAGAAACATCTTGAGTGGGCACAAATAAATGAATTCAAAATAGGAAGCATATAGTTTGAGCAACCTAACAGGAGAAAATGAACATGGATGAATCCAGGAGACGGCACAAGAAATAAAATTTATTACATCCGGATAAATAAGAGATTAAAAAAATTCTTTACTGACAGCAAAAGCATTGCCAGGCACACACTACAACAGTGACCGCAGTCATGTATTGGGAAAATCTAGACTAAAACTAAAGAAAAGAAAACAAAAATAACATCAAACTGAATCTTGTGCAAAATTTTGCGGGTCTATTCATCACAAATTCACTGCTGAGGAAAAAGTTGAGGACAGCGAGAAACTGTGGATACATTTGAAAAATTCAGTAAATGAAGCTTGTGAAGAAATCGCTGGAGTAGAAAGAAAAGCAAAGAAAAATTAAATGACAAAAGGAATTATAAAAGCTTTTAGGATAAACGTAGGAAAATAAAGGGAAAAGGGAAAAATACAAAAAGACAGACAAGGAAATCAAAAACAAGTGCAATGAAGCTAAAGAAGCTTAGCTAGAAACAACGTGCAAAGAAACAGAAGACCGACACAAAACAGACCCTAAGTCTATGCATGGAAATATGAAAAAAATATGCACATCAATTGGTTGTTTCAAATAAAAAATTGTACTAATGCTATGAAAAAGGCAAATTAATATTAGACAGAAGGGAAGAGTACATTAAAGACCTCTTTGACGACGACAGAACAGAGGGACATATCATTAAAATGAAACTTTGAAGGCCCATCCATAATGGAAGACGAAATTAGAGCAGCAATGAAAAAAATGAATCCTGGAAAAGCCACGGGTCCAGACAGTATTACAACAGAAATAATTGAGGCTACAGAAAAATTATGTATTGAAAAAGTAACAGTTGTCTTTAATGAAATTTATGACATCAGAAAAATCTCTACAGATATGTCAAAGCCAATTTTCATTGCAGATCCAAAGAAAGCAGGAGCTAAAGAATGCGAACTCCATCGTACAATCAGCCTGATGATTCATGCGACAAAGATTCTGTAAAAATTAATTATGATGAGGACAAGGATTTGAATCAAACCAGAAATAGGAGAAGAACAATGTGGATTGTTGAAGGGAAATGAACTATAATGCCATTATATATCTTAAGAACTTTCATGAAAAGATCCATCGAGTTGAATAAGGATCTATATCAATGCTTTGTCGATTATATTAAGGTTTTTGATCGGGTGAGACACAACGAATTGTTCCTTCAACTGGAAAAGCTCATTTTTGGTAGGAAGATCTAGTAAATAATAAGGAATATATAGTGGGAAAAAACAGCAGCAATGAGAATAGAAAATGGTACAAGCTCTTTTCAAAATATCAAAAGAGGGGTTAGACAAAGACGTATTCTGTCACCAGATTTGTTTTCATTTTATAGCAAAACCATCATGAGCAACCTAGAAAAATTCCCTAGAATAAAATTGAAGGAAAAATGATAAACAATCTTCGTTATGCAGATGACACCATGCTAATTGCAGAAAATGAAAAAGGCCTACAACATCTTGTGAATATAACAAAAACAGAAAGCAGAAATAAAGGGCTGGAGCTAAACAGCAGGATAGACTGAAGTCATAGCAATTAGTAAAACCAAGAAATTATCTCATGGAAAATAACAGCAAATGGCATAATATTGAGACAAATTGATATGTTTATTTGGGAACAGTTATTTCACCAGACTGCAGATGCACATTGGAAATATCCAGCAGAACTGGGAAGCTAAAATAGCATACTAGAAAACAAAAAGCGTTCATATCAACTAATTCCTCTCAATTAACGTTAGGAAGAGAGTTCTTCATGTTATATAGAACCAACATTGTTGTATGGATGCCAGGCCTAAAGAATCAACAATCAAAACAAGATTGAGGCAGCTGAAATATGGTTTCTAAGAAGAATGTTAAGAGTTCCTTGGACAGCAAAGAAACAAAAAAGTCAGTCTTGACAGAAGCAAACACAAAAGGAACATTTATGAAGAAGATTAGGAAAAGACAGCCATATTTATAGGGCATGTTATGAGTCAAGAAAAATTTGAACACCTAATCACAAGAGGAAAGCTGGAGGGAAAAAGAGCACCAGGCAGACCCAGGGAGAAAATGTTGGACAATTTTGAGAGTGGGTTGGGACAAAAAAGGAGGAGATATACTTATAGTGACAAAGGAAAGATTCGCATGGAGGGCCACGATCGCCAAAGTCATGCGGCAAGGCAAACGATGATGATGATGATTGTGAGTTATCTAGTGGGTTTGGTAGTAAGATCCACAGCTCAAAATGTTTTTAAAGTATAAGTGACTTAAGACAGGAGAGTCTGTTTTGTATTGGCCGAAGAGAGCGGTGTGTTGTGTGTGTGACAAAAATATGCTAGCAAGATTTTTTCAGCTGTTTCTGCATGGATCTCTACTAGACTTTGGTCAGAAGTGTGGACTGTTGAAGAATCGCAAATGCACACGACCGAAGAGATTGGGTAACTTCAGCAAGTTTTCAAAAATATGTGTGAACAATATTTTGTCATGACTTCTGATATTTCAGTTCTGTTTGCACTGTTGCGACAGTCTATTATTATCCTCGCTCTATGCCAAAACTATGTCGTCCGATGCTTGTTCAGGGTCACAGCGAACTTTACAAGTACAAAGTATAACGTTTCTGTGACATTGTTTTCTTTTTTCTATAAAAAAGTGAGATCGTTAGAGTGGCTTGACCGTTTTGCTTTTTCTTCTGTATGCCTGTATTTTTGTTCCTGTGAAAATGGGTTTTTTCTACAGAATTGGGCCAGAGGCAACTCCTTTTGCTGAGTTCCATTTATTTGATTGAACAGCAGACTTTATGTCTTCAGGCTTTGAAAAAAAATTGCATCCGTTTCGTTTAACCCTTTGATTCCCTCACCCTTTTATAGAGGGTGAGTGAGTAAAACGTGTAACGAAAGTCTTCATGCCAACAGACTTAACTGAATTCCACCCATTTCCCCAGATTCTGTGGCCATTAAGTGGGTGTAGAAATTGGGACATAGAAAAGTCACATATGTATTCGCTTAAAACAGTTTGGGGTGCCTGTGACTTAACTCTTGAAGAAAACAGGCTTTAGTAGGAATTTCTCTATTGTTTGTTGGTGGATGTAAAAAGCCACGTATATGTACAACCCATTACGGTTTCAATCGTGTAAATTCCAAAGACACGAAAATAAATTTCTGGAGTCACAATGAGCGTTGCGCAAACCACTGTGTTTACGCTACTTTTCCGAAAACCGTCTTGTCTACGTCATTGTTACGTGTATTGTCTACGTCATTGTTACGCAGACTGTCTACGTCATTGTTACGCAGATTGTCTACATCATTGTTACGCACATAGTCTACGTCATTGTTACGCATAATGTCTACGTCATTGTTACGCAAATGGTATTGTCCACGTCATTGTTACACACATTGTCTACGTCATTGTTAGCCATATTGTCTACGTCATTGTAACGCACATTGTCTACGTCATTGTTACGCCTATTGTCTAGGTCATTGTTACACCTATTGTCTAGGTCATTGTTACACCTATTGTCTAGATCATTGTTACGCCTATTGTCTAGGTCATTGTTATGCCTATTGTCTAGGTCACTGTTACGCCTATTGTCTACGTCATGGTTACGCATATTGTCTAGTCATTGTTACGCACATTGTGTACGTCATTGTTACGCAAATGGTATTGTCCATGTCAGTGTTGCCCAGACTGTATTGTCCAAGTCGTCATTTTGTTGCGCAAACTCTTATCAGCTGTGTCAATGTTGCATAAACCGAATTGCCTATGTGAATGTTGCGCAAACTGTATTGTCTACCTCACTGTTGTGCAAACTGTTTTTTTCTACATCATTGTCGCACAGACTGTACCATGCATCTCATTGTCGCGTCAACTGTATTTTATACATCATCGTCACACAAACTGTATTTTCTACGTCATTGTCTGACAAAGTGTACCATCTACCTCATTATTGCGTCAACTGTATTGTTTACGTCATCAGCATCATCATGTGCCCTGCCACATGGCGTTGGCGATCATGGCCCTCCATATGCATCTATCCCTTGTTGCCGCGAGCACATCTTCCACCCTCTCTGTCCTCAGCCACCCTGCACGTCCGTCCAATATTTTCTGCCTGGGTTCACCTGGTGTTCTCTTCCCCTCCAGCTTTCCCTGTTGTGACCAGGTGCTCTAATTCCTCTTTCGTCATAAAATGTCCTATAAATGTTCCTTGTTTTTTTCTTATCTTCTTTATAAATGATCTTCCTGTGTCTGCCTCCATCAAAACTGTCTCGTTTGTTTTCTTTGCTGTCCATAGTACTCTCAACAGTCTTCTTAGAAACCACTTGTTGTTTACGTCATTGTCGGGAAAATTGTACTATAATACGTCATTGTCACGCAAACTATACTATCTACGTCATTGTCGCACCCCCTGTATTGTGCACGTCATTGTCACACAAACTGTACTGTCTACATATTATGATGTCATTTTAGTACTTTTCTCCCACTGGACGAAACAACAGGGAAGTTTCAGCCTTTTTCTCCTAATATTTGTATTTGGTGTTTGTTCGTTTCTGATCTTACGTCTACGCTTGACAAAGGCCAGTTGGCCGAAAATTTGCGCCTGCCTTGTCTGGTTGTATTAAATATGCGTTCTAATTCTTTTTGTGTTTTTTGTGTGTGTTATGTTTTGTTTTGTTTTTGTTTTTTGTTTTTGGTTCCTATCTATATCATTGTCACGCAATCGTACTATCTACTCATTGTCACGCAAACGTACTATCTACGTCATTGTCACGCAAATCGTACTATCTACGTCATTGTCACGCAAATCGTACATCTACGTCATGTCACGCAAATCGTACTATCTACGTCATTGTCACGCAATCACTATCTACTCATTGTCACGAAATCGTACTATCTACGTCATTGTCACGCAAATCGTACATCTACGTCATGTCACGCAAATCGTACTATCAGCATTGTCGTGCAAAGTGCATAGAGACAACAACGAAATGTCATTACGTCACTGAATTCTAAAATATTCTGTGTGTGTAAAACCACTGTGAACGAAGACAAAAGCCATATGTTGCATTATGCATTTACAGCTATTCATTAGAGGGGTCTAAGACAATTTTCAAAACTTCAGCTGAACAAAAAAAATCCATCCACTTGATTAAATAACAGGATCCGTGCCGTTAGACTTGATTTAATAAAAAGACATTCAAGAAGAAAAAAAATTCCTCAGGCCGCCATTGATGACTGAATAGATGCTTCTTTCCCCTTGAGCGGATTACGCGTTAGCAGACAGACACTTCTGAAACTGTGATGTCCCCAGACTGACAAGAAGTCCATCCATTTAACGTAGAACTTTTATACCTGCACGGTGATGATGATGATAATATTTATAAAGGGAGGGAGGGATATTATAGGGCAGTCTGCCGGAGAGGGAAGAAAGACGGTGATTAAATAAAAAAAAATCTCTCGTAACTATCCATCACAGAAAGCGAGAACGCGCGCGCGCGCGCACGAGAGAGAGAGAGAGAGAGAGAGAGAGAGAGAGAGAGAAAGAGAGAGAGAGAGAGGGCGAGAGAGGAGGGCAAGAAAATGAGGAAGAAAGAGAAAGAGAGGGAGAGAAAGAGAGAGAGAGGAGAGAAAGAGAGAGAGACAGAGAGAGAGAGAGAGACAGACAGACAGACAGAGACCCAGAAGAGAGAGACAGAGAGAGAGAGAGAGAGCGAGAGAGACAGAGAGAGAGGGAGAAAGACAGAGAGAAGAAAAGAGAGAGGAGAGGTGAGGACGAAAGAAAAAATAAAGAGAGGGAGGAGAGAGAGAAGTGACGAAGAAAGAAAGATAGAGAGTGACGAAGAAAGAAAGATAGAGAGAAAGAAAGAAAGAGAGAGAGAAAGAGAGGGAGGGAGGGGGAAGGAGGGAGGAAATAGCATTGTTTATTGAACAGACTGTAATCTATATCGTATGACTGATCATGTTTTAAGGAGTGTGTAACAAATGTACTATGCTGAAAAAGCAATATAAAAAGAATGCGTCCCCAAATAATAATCATACCAATAATAGTAATAATGATAATAATAATAATGATAACAATTATATTAATAATAATCATGATAATAATAATAATAATAACAACAATAAAAAACAAACAAATATAAAATAAAATGGAAATTTCGCATATTCAAAATTTCATTCTGAACAGAAAAAGAATCCACCACTTGATTAAACAGTAGACTCCATGCCGTTAGACTTGATATAAAAGACATTGAAGAAAAAAAATTCCTCAGGCCGCCATTAATGACTGAATAGATGCTTCTTTCCCCTTGAGCGGATTACACGTTAGCAGACAGACACTTCTGAGACTGTGATGTCCCCAGACTGACAAGAAGTCCATCCATTTAACGTAGAACTTTTATACCTGCACAGTGATGATGGTGATGATGATATTTATAAGGGGAGGGAGGGATATTATAGGGCAGTCTGCCGGAGAGGGAAGAAAGACCGTGATTAAATAGAAAGCGAGAGATAGAGGAGGCCAAGAAGGAGAGGAAGAGAGAGAGAGAGAGTAAACGAAAGAGAGAGAAGAGAGAGAGAGAGGGGATGGCAAGAAGGAGAAGGAGAGAGAGAGAGAGAGAGAAAGAAAGTGAGAGAAAGAGAGAGGGAGAAAGAGAGAGAGAGGGGGACACTGACACTGACACATGGTTTATTGTGAAGGCCACCGACCCATACACAAATCAGGGATAGGGGGGGGGGGGGGGAGATTACATTGTTAACATATTTTCATTTGTCGTACATATTGTAGTAGCAATGTACAAACATTTTCAGACTGTTAGTGTTACCTCTTTTCGAAGCTTTAAAGCATAAAATATGAACATCGCCAATTTTCTGGAATGTTCTGAATTTTTACACTTTAGAGCCATACTCCATGAGGGATCAGTGCTGTTTCCAGTGATTCTTTGTAAATGCTTATTTCTGTTGTCTTTATAGACTGGACAATCGAACAGAAAATAGGATTTATCTTGTAAAATGTTGGGACAAAAGGGCAGCTTTTTCTAGCATAGTTTTCTGTTAAACATCGATTGTTTACACCCAATTCGTTTATGCCTAATCTGAATCTGATCAGGCAATCATAGAATTTCTTGATAGTTACGTCATTGATATATTTTTTCTGGTTCGTGGAGCGATTTAAATTGGCGATAGGCAGAGTATCTATCGCTACTGAGTATTTTACAGTTCCATTCTTCTTTAAATCGGTCCTATCATTTTTTGCTTAAAGGAAGCCAAGAAATGTCATTCGTTAGTCTCGCCATTTATCCATACTTCTTGAAATCCGTACTCTTCTAGACACTCTTTAATATTTCTAGCCCAGTTCTTATTTTTTACTCCTTTGCTCCCCATCTAGACTATTTAAAAGCATGGCGTAAGCTTGTTTTGGTAATCTTGATACAGGCAATTTGATAAGTTTTAACCAGTATCGCAGTGCTGCAATGGTACTGTCAATGTATAAAGGATACCTCCCTGTTTCTCCATATATCATATAGTTTGGTGTTTTAGTGCTTATACTCAAAAGACTTTGCATCCAAATGAGTGGGCTGTGTCTATAACAGCTAGCCTTGACGAACCCCATATTTCTGCCGCATATAGCAACATAGGTTTAATTTGTGCATCAAACAATTGAAAGAAAACGGTAATGTTCAATGCGCCAAGGGACCACATGGTTTTCATCAAACCCAAGATTTGCTTTTTGCTTTGCAGGAAAATTCGTCACAAGCAGTGTTAAAGGACAGTTTTATTGAGAGAGTGAATCCCAAATACTTGCAGCGATTTACTATTTCAATTTCATTATTTTCATAGAACCATTTTTCTGTAGCTGCAATACGCCCTCCTTTATTAAATATAATAACTTTAGTTTTATCTAAGTTTACTATGATGCCGAGAGATTTTGATGCTTTATGGAGATTGTTTATTTGATTTTGTAATCCTGACAACGTAGATGATATGAGTGCAATGTCATAAGCAGACAATAGTAAGAAAATTTCATCGAGATTAGGAACCATCTGGATACCATGTTTTCTGTGCTTTTTGACGAAATCAGCTACCTCAGATATTAGAAGTGAAAAAATCAGGGGACTTAACAGACATCCTGCTTTATTCCATTTGGACATTGAAAGAAATCTGAGATTTTAGCTCCCCATCTTTTATCATTTTAGTTGATGTTTGTAACTTTTGCAGAATGTTCCATAGTTGGTCACGATCAACAGTATCAAAAGCTTTTTTGTAATCGATAAAAGCAACATAAACCTTCCCATGATTCTACTATCAAAGGCATTTCTCATTATAGGAACTAAAGTGAAAATATGATCAATAGTTTAGAAACTCTTCAGAAACCCTGCCTGTTCTTCACTAATCTTGCCCTCCTTCTCTACCCATGTATACGGTCTCTTGTTTAGAATATAGGTGAAGACTTTACTTACGATGCTCAATAAGGAAATGCCTCGATAATTATCTGGATTTTGTTCGTCTCCTTTTTCTTATACAGAGGTATTATTACAGATTACACCAGTCTTCAGGGAAAAGATTGGATTCATACAATCTATTGAAAAGCTTTGAAAGAAAGGGTACAACCAAATCTTCTGCATATTTAATGAATTCTCCGCAAATTTCATCAAGTCCAGGAGCTTTAGCACACTTAATGTTTCTGATAGACTGTTTTACCTCTTGTTCACAAATTTGAGTCATCTAACTCAGCGATGTACATTTCCTGCGTCAGTATGTTACACTGTTGATGAACACTATCTGGTATTTTGCTCGCAATTACGCTATCTTGATTTTTTCCGAGAATGTTTTGAAAATGTGTTTGCCATATGGAAACGTCTGTTTCTGGCTGTTTTCGTTTTCGTTTCTTGCGCTGCGTATCGTGTCCCAAAACTTTGGCCCATTTCTTTTGTTGTCTGAAAGTGTTTGATGCACCGCAGTTCTGTATGCTTGTTTCTTTTGCTTGTTTATAGCTTTGTAATGTGCTCTCTTCTGTGTATATGCCAACTTATCTTCAGATTTGTTGGTTTTGTGAAAAGATTCAAGGCGTGGCGTGCTGCACGCTTATTTTCGGCACATTCCGTCATACCATTTATTTGTTTCTCTTTTTGGCCTCTTTTCAGGTATATTTTTCGTCTCAAGCATTCACCTGCTTTGACCAAGGTGTTGTTGAAAACTGAGAGTGCTGATTCAATATCAGAGTCTAAAAGGTTACAGGCCTCTTCTAATTTAGTTTTGGATTCAGAGAATGAATTGCTTTTTTCATATTCTACTGCTTTTTGGGGATCCCATCTTATGACTGTTTTACTGTTTTCGTTGTGCTGCGTTTGTCATCTTGTGTCTGTGGTGTATTTTGTTGATGGTTAAGGTCAACAGGCATATGATGAGACTCTACTCGTTTGCCCACTTCAAAACAAATGTTTGATTTGAGAGAGAGAGAGGGAGAGAGAGAGAGAGGGAGAGAGAGAAAGAGAGAGAGAGAGGAGGGCAAGAAGGAGATGAAGGGGAGAAGAGAGAGACACAGAGAGAGGGAGGGAGAGAGAGAGAGAGAGACAGAGAGGGCAAGAAGGAGAGGAAGAAAGGGTGAGAGAGAGAGAGAGAAAGGGAGAGAGAGAGAGAGAGAGGAAGAGCGAAGAAGAAAGAAAGAGAGAGAGACAGAGACAGAGAGAAAGAGAAGAGAGAGGGGGAGGGGGACAGGAATGTACACGAAAGACAAACAAAAAACATTGCACAAAACGTAAGGGTGGGGGTGAGGGAAGGAAGAAGAGCAAGACTTCGTAATGTTTCGTTGAGAAGAAGAAAACACACACACACACACACACACACACACACACACACACACACACACACACACACACACACACACACACACACACACACACACCACACACACACACACACACACACGCACACACTCACACTCACACACACTCACACACACATACACACACACACTTACACACACACACACACACACACACACACACACACACACACACACACACACACACACCACAAACCAACAAACAAAAAAACTACACAAACAAACAAGCTAAAAAAAAAAACTTTTAGAGAAAATGAACCATATGCTCTATAACAACGCAAACGAAACCGAACACTTTGAGGCAGACACTGCTGAAGAGGAGCGGGGGAAGGGGGGAGGGGGGTACTGGAAGAAGAGGGGAAGTAGGGCGGTGGGAGGGGGTTGTAGAGATGGAGATGTCCTAAGATGTCCTTAACGACCCTCCCAGACAGCCGTGCCAATGTTGAGGTCCCTATAAGGAAGGTCCTGTACTGTAACCTCCTAAAGTAAGCGACAACCATTTCGTTCTGGACAGACTGCTCCCAGTCGTTTCTGTTTACAGCTTCCAAACTTGATTTAACGGTACACCTAGCGACATCATCAGACTTACATTAATTCCGCACCTGTAAGTTCTTTCGTTTTTCGTTTTGTGTTTTCTTTTTGGTAAAATGGATGAACAAGTTATCAATGTTATCATTATTATTATATCTTCATAATAATAATAAAATAATAATAATAATGATGATATAATGATGATAATAATAGTAATAATGATGATAATGATAATGTTGCGCTATATAAATATTGTAATTATATTATTATATATGATGATGATGATGATGATAATATAATAATGATAATAGAAAAATAATAATAATAATAATTTGATGATGATATCATCATCATCATCAAGTGCCTTGCTACATGGCGTTGGCGATCATGGCCTTCCATCTGTTTCTATTCCTTGTTGCCTCAAGCACATCTTCCATCCTCTTTGTCTTCAGTCACTCTGCAAGTCCGTCCAATATTTTCTCCCTGGGTCTACCCGGTGCTCTCTTTCCCTCCAGCTTTCCCAGGTATTCCAATTCCCCTTTCCTCATAAAATGGCCTATAAATGTTGCCTGTCTTTTCCTAATCTGCCTTATGAGTGATCTACTTGTGTCTGCCTCCATCAAGACTGTCCCGTTTGTTTTCTTTGCTGTCCATGGAACTCTCAACATTCTTCTTGTAATATCATATAATAATATCATCTTCATGATAATCGTCATCAGCATTGATTTCAAAGTAGACTCAGCGACATCAGGCTTACATTAATTCCTCACGTTTGATTTCTTTCGTTTTCTGTGTTGTTTGTCTTGTAATTAAAATGGATTTAACAAGCAGACGATGTTATCCTTCTTCTTCTTTTCTCTTCTCCTCCTCCTCCTGTCCTCCTCCTCCTCCTCCTCATTGTCCTCATCATCGTCGTCATCACCATCGTCATCGTCGTCATCCGTCATCACATCGTCATCATCGTCGTCGTCGTCATTGATTGAACGGCAGACTCAGCAACATCAGACTTACATTAATTTCGCACGTGTGATTTTTTCGTTTTGGTATTATGTTTTTTAAAATATTTTATTATTATTATCCCTCCTCCTCCTCCTTTTTCTCCTCCTCATTATCATTCTTTTCTCTTGTTATTTTTTATTATTGTTATTTTATTTTTCTTCTTCTTCTTCTTATTGTATCGTTTTTGTTATAGCGCTGTTCTACTGGACCCCTACGCATTGTACATAATCATACTATTCAGTGGAGCGCAGAGAACTCATTCTGTTAGGCGAGCTGACCACATTCCACTATGTTGTTGTACAGTCTGTTTGCATCTTTGTTGGTGTGCATGATGGTGTTTTCGTGTTTCCGTAAGCCAGACATTGATATGACTTACAGGATCTTCAACGTGTGTATTTGATGTTATGTATACGTATACGCATGAAGGAATTTAAGCACTGGCAGTATGCACACACGTAGACTTGGGAGATAGGACAAATCTCCCCATTGCCCCAGCAGATGGGTATAGCTGGGCGGAATGAAAGCGGATGCTTACCCATTCGGCTACTGCTCCCGTCTGGTTTAGGTTGTTACTATTCTTAAACAGTATCAGGTATCCGTCTACAGCCACAGGCACAGGACAGGATTCTATTTTTCTTCTTGCTCTTGTTCGCTTCATTCCCCTCGTCCGGCATTTAGTACTGGGTTACATGGTTCTGATTCTATTTTCGTGTTTTTCTGGTTCCTGTATGCAGGGTGGCTGAGGACAGACAGGGTGGGAGATGTACTTAAGCGACAGGGGACAGAATCGTGTGGAGGGCCATGATCGCCAACGTCATGCGGCAGGGCACATGATGATGATTGTATGCTTGAACGCAGGCGGTCGCATTTGTTTTGAATGGTTGTTTGTTTGTGTCTGCGTTGATCACTACGTGTATCTTTGGTGTGTGAGTGCGCCCTTTGCTTTGAATTGTCAAGAGTTGGCACCGTATAAATACTGGAATTATAATTTTTATTTATGACACCGTGCTAATTGCAGAAAGTGAAAGGGACCTACAAAACCTTGTGAATATACTAGAAATAGAAAGCAAAGGTAAGGGGCTGGAACTAAACAGCAGGAAGACTGAAGTCATGGTGATCAGTAAAAAACATGAAATCCCCTCATGCAAAATAACAGCAAATGGCACAACCTTGACACAGGTTGATAAATTCAAATACTTTCATCAGACGGCAGATGCACATCAGAAATAGCCAGCAAAATGGCCAAGCCAAAACAGCATTCAAGAAGATGACAAGCATTCTTACCAACAAATGCCTATCAATTAACATCAGGAAGAGAGTTCTTGAATGTTATATAGAACCAATACTGTTGTACGGATGCGAGGCGTGGACAGTCAAACAAACAAAACCAGAACAAGATTGAGGCAGCCGAGACGCGTTTCTAAGAAGAATGTTGAGAGTTCCATGGACAGCAAAGAAAACAAACGAGACAGTCTTGATGGAGGCAGCACAAGTAGATCACTCATAAGGAAGATTAGGAAAAGACAGGCAACATTTATAGACCATTTTATGAGGAAGGGGGATTTGGAGCACCTGGTCACAACGGGGAAAGCTGGAGGGAAAGAGAGCACGGGTAGACCCAGAGAGAAAATGCTGGACGGACTTGCAGAGTGGCTGGGGACGGGGAGGGTGGGGGAGATGCTGGGGGCAACGAGAGATAGAGACAGATGGAAGTCCATGGTTCCCAACGCCATGCGGCAGGGCACCTGATGATGATGATGATTTATAATAAAAAACAGCCTCTCACCTGAATTACAGGGCAAGCTACTTATTATTCCACGATCATTAATGGATTACAACATGCAATTTGCTGTTTTCTTTTCTTTTTTTTTTCTTAAATGGGATCTGTCGCACTAGGGACAGTTATAGACGTGCTGGTAAAAACTTTGGTTGTTACAGACTTGAAGAATCTTCAAACGAAATCAGTACAAGTTTCGATATAGTAATGGCAATCTACCTGTTCACATTGTTTAAGTGTCTTGGTGAGAACATGTGTCCATTGAAATATTGTGAACATTTAGAATAAAATTTTAAAAGATCCAAACATGTTGTATACCTGGGTCCAGATTTTGAATTAGTGGAATCAAGATCACACAATGCACACATGCACACACACACACAGCACCACAACACACAACAACACACACACACACACACATACCACACACATACACACATACACACTGAATGCACACCACACACACATACCCACACACATACACATCACACACAATTACACACACACACACACACACACACACACACACACAACTACAACATACATACACACACACACACACACACACACAGAAATACACAACTACACACCAACACACACACATAAAACACACACACACACACACACACACACACACACATAAACACACACACACATACACACACCACACACACACACAACCCCATAACACACTCACACACAAAACACACACACACACAAACACACACACACATCACACAACAACACACACACACACAAAACACACAACACACACTCACACAAAACACACACATAACACCCCACACACACACACAAACACACACACACACACACATACACACACACACTCACACAAACACACATACACACACATACACACACAACACACACAAACACACACACACACAACACACACATCACACACACAACACACACACACACACACACACACACACACACACACACACACACACATACACACACACACACACACACACACACACTTCTCATGGGTAATACAATGCAGACTCCCTACATTCGTCTGTTGTAAAACAGGGACTAAATACGGAAACAGCTGACACAGAAAAAAAGGCCGGTGACAACATCAACATGTCCAAACAGCAGGCCAGCATCGATACACCAGTGTAGGACTTGCAGACAAAATCGAAACTCATAAAAATGGAGAAACACAGCTGTATCACCCGAAGCCAATTTGAAACGATCAAGATGGTCAATGCATACAAATGGAGGTAGAAAATAAAGGACATCGTACCGTGTCGACCTTTACCCACTGTTGCAAATAGGAATACCACGTCGTTGCACAGAAACCCTAGGTTGCAAATAAAATTGAAACAGAAAAAAATGGGAAATAAAAAACACCAATAACAACAACAACAACAACACTACCACCACCACCACCACCACCACCATCAACAACAACAACAACAACAAAACAACAATAACAACAACAGCAACAGCAGTAACAAAACAAAGCTGGACGTTTGTCTTATGCCTGTAACTTTCAGCCAAGTTTTTTTTTTTAATTATCGCACAGAGCAGTTTCCTTTCTGCTCACCGTTTTTTTATCTATCTTTTTTTTTATCATTGTTTTGTCCCGTTCTCTATGCTATTTTAAAGGCCACAGAAGCTAAGACATTTTACTATGCGATGATGTTGATGATGATGATATAAGAATAATGATCATGATGCTCTGGAGTTTATCTAGAATTGAGATTGCATGACATGCTGTACTCTACGTTTACTGTCATAATGCATCCTGGCGTCAACCAGGCCCGAGAAATACAGCACCTGCGGTGTTGGTCAGAGAATTTCAGCAACACCCTCAATGACACATCCGTGAAGTGGATGAGACTCGACTGCGTGGTCCCAGTCTTACCAACGAGCCCATAGCACGCTCACCTCTAGGCAGCAGCCGGTTGGAGCCGAAAATTCCCAAAATGATTTTGCGGGACTGATGGAGATTCGAACCAACAACCTTCCAGTCGGTAGTCCGTACTTTCAGCCAACTTGAGACCATAGTCATCGTCATGCGCCTTGCTGCACAGCGTTGGCAATCATGGACCTCCATACGAATTTATCTTTTGTCGCTGCAAGTACATCTCCTTCCCTTTCTGTCCACACTCAGCAAAACTGTGTTAATGTTTTTTTCTTTGGTTTATCTGGTGCTCTTTTCTCCGCTAGCTTTCCTGTTGTGGCTGGGTGCTCAAATTTCTCTTGCCTCATGAAATGTCCTACAAATGTTGCATGTCTTTTTCCTGGTGTTTTTCGTTAATGTTAATTTTGTGTTTGCTTCTCTCAAGACTGTCTCGTTTGTTTTGTTTGCTGTCCATGGAACTCTTAACATTCTTCTTAGCTGCCTCAATCTTGTTCTGACTTTGTTTGTTGATTGTCCAGGCTTCGCAACCGTGTAACAGTATTGGTTCGATATTACACTGAAAAACTCTCTTCTTTTATAGGCATTTGTTGGCAAGAATGCTTTTCATTTTCTTGATTGATGTTTTAGCGTGGCCAATTTTGCTGGATATATTAAATATGGATCTGCCGTCTGATGAGATGACTGTTCCCACATATTTAATCTTATCAACTTGTCTGAATGTTGTGCCATTTTTTGTTAAATTGTATGAGGGGATTTCTTGTTTTTTACTGATTACCATGCCTTCAGTCTTCTTGCTATTTGGCTCCAGCCCTTTATTTTTGCTTTTTATTTCGATCATATTCACAATTTTGTGCAATTAGAACGGCGCCGTCTGCATAACAAATATTGTTTATCATTTTTCCTGCAACGTGTATCTCAGGGCATTGTTTTAGGTTTATGCTGATGGTTTGGCTGTAAAGTAAAAACAAACCTAGTGACTGAACACATTCCTGCCCAACCCCTCTTTTGATATTTTGAAAAGAACTTTTATCAATTTCAACTGTTATTGTTCCTGTTTGTTACCAAGACTCATTCCTTATTATTCTTAGGTCCCTTCCGTTAGATTGAGCTTTTCCAGTTGATTGAGCAATTGTTCATGTCTTGCCCGATCAAAAGCCATGGTAAAATCAACAAAACATGAATATGGATCCTTACTGAACTTTATGTATCTTTCAATGAGTTCTTGAGATATATATAGCATTAACTGTTCCTTTCCCTTTTAAAAAAGATACACATTGTTCTTCTACTAGTTTTGGTTTGATTCCATTTCTTGTCTTCATCATGATTATTCTAACAGAATCTTTATCACATGGTTCATCAAGCTGATCGTACGATGGAGTTTGCATTCTATAGCCTCTGCTTTCTTTGGAAGTAAAATGAAAATTGATTTTGACATATAGGTAGGGAATATTCCAGTGTTATATATTTCATTTGGTAGAACCCTTACTTTTTCAATATCAGATTTACCTAGAGCTTCAATCATTTCTATAACAATATTGTCTGGCCCTGGGGCTTTTCCTTGTTTCATTTTTTTCATCGTTGTTTTATCTTCGTCTTTGATCATTGATGGCCCTTCAAAGTTCTTTTTAATGATGTGTTCCACGATTCTGTCATCGTCTAAAAGACCTTTGAAGCACTCTCCCCATCTACCTAATATTTTGTATTTTTCCATAGTAATCGTATCATCTTTTGATTTTCAGGAACCAGTTGACGTGCATGTCTTTTTCAATTTCTTCAATTATTTCTGTCAGTAAACTTAGAGTCCGTTTTGTGTCGGTCTTCTATATTTTTGCATTTTGTTTCTAGCTAAGCTTCCTTATGTTCATTACACATATTCCTGATTTCCTTATCTATCTTTTTGTATTCTTTCTCTTTTCTCATTTTTTCCTATCTTCATCCACCAAGCTTATAACTTTTTTTTTGTCATCAAAGTCTTCTTTGCATTTCTATCAACTCTAGGGATTTCTATACAAGCTTCATTTATTGAGTTTTTCATGTGTCCATCATTCCGCACTATCGCCAACATTTTCCAGAACATGGAGTTTGTTTTGGACAGATACGCCAACTTTTATTTCACGAATTGATTCATCTGTCTTTAAGAGTCCAAGATTAAGCTTGATGTTATTTCTGGTTTGTTTTCTTCTCGTCAGTTTCAACCTAAATTTTCCATTACAGGATTACTTGAGACAATCAGGAAACAAACGAACGCATAGAAAACGAACGGCGACCCACTTGGTGACCCATTATTCTCGTAGAGGACATCCCGAACTTTTTAAACAGAAAACAGAAACAAAGACAGAAAAACAGAGAGATAGAAAGACAGTTTGCACTTTGATCAAGACAAACTCATCACAGTCGATCAGAACGAACTCATCACAATCGGAGAATTCCATATGGGCTCCACCTAAACCTACAAGTATATTGTCTGGCAGATTCTTTCAG
>CM060308.1:16477829-16482829 GCA_030674185.1 Monoplex corrugatus | reverse complement strand
TGTTGAGAGTCCCATGGACAGCAAAGAAAACAAACGAGACAGTCTTGATGGAGGCAGACACAAGTAGATCACTCATAAGGAAGATTAGGAAAAGGCAGGCAACATTTATAGGCCATTTTATGAGGAAGGGGGATTTCGAGCACCTGGTCACAACGGGAAAGCTGGAGGGAAAGAGAGCACCGGGTAGACCCAGGGAGAAAATGCTGGACGGACTTGCAGAGTGGCTGGGGACGAGGAGGATGGGGGAGATGCTAGGGGCAACGAGAGATAGAGACAGATGGAAGTCCATGATCGCCAACGCCAAGCGGCAGGGCACCTGATGATGATGATCCATAAAAATCAATTGATGTTGACAATCGTAATGTGATATCATCATCAACATCAGGTGCCCTGCCGCACGGCGTTGACGATCATGGCCCTCCATACAAATCTGTCCCTTGTCGCTCCAACTACATCTCCCATCCTCTCTGTCCTCAGCCAGCCTGCAAGTCCGTCCAATATTTTTCTCCCTGGGTCTACCTGGTGCTCTCTTTCCCTCCAGCTTTCCTGTTGTGACTAGGTGCTCTAATTTCCTTGCCTCATAAAATGTCTTATAAATGTTTGCTTGTTTCTTTTCCTAATCTTCTTTATCAATGATCTTCTTGTGTCTGAACCAGAAACGCACAAAAATGGAATAAGAATGAGTATTTAATTAAAAAAAAGACAGGTAAAAACTTTCGGGCAACTGGCCTTGTGAAGTGTACATTAAGATAACGAAGAACAAATACACATAACTTTGGGAGGGGGCAGGGAGAAACAGTAACAATACTTATCTTGATGTTTTACTACGAAAGACAAGATGAAACCAGCAGCAATACTTCCCTGACGCTTCGTTATGCAGAAGAAAATGATGCTGGCAGCTGTTATTCCTATCACTCTTGTGTGTTTATTCTTTGTTGTCATGTATGTACGGCTGACAAAGGCTAGTTGGCCCAAAGTTTGCGCCTGTCTCGTTTTGTGTATAACATACATGTTCTGATTCTATTTCCGTGTATCTTTCGTTTCTGTTTGCCTGAGCGCTGTCAGCCACGTTGGTTTAGATTCTAACATGTGAAATCAATTTGATTTAGACTGTAACATGTGAAATCAATTTGATTTAGACTGTAACATGTGAAATCAATTTGATTTAGACTGTAACATGTGAAATCAATTTGATTTAGACTGTAACATGTGAAATCAATTTGATTTAGACTGTAACATGTGAAATCAATTTGATTTAGACTGTAACATGTGAAATCAATTTGATTTAGACTGTAACGTGTGAGGTCAGTTTGATTTAGACTGTAACGTGTGAAGTCAGTTTGATTTAGACTGTAACGTGTGAAGTCAGTTTAATTTAGACTGTAACGTGTGAAGTCAGTTTGATTTAGACTGTAACGTGTGAGGTCAGTTTGATTTAGACTGTAACGTGTGAAGTCAGTTTGATTTAGACTGTAACGTGTGAAGTCAGTTTGATTTAGACTGTAACGTGTGAAGTCATTTGATTTAGACTGTAACGTGTGAGGTCAGTTTGATTTAGACTGTAACGTGTGAAGTCAGTTTGATTTAGACTGTAACGTGTGAAGTCAGTTTGATTTAGACTGTAACGTGTGAAGTCAGTTTGATTTACATTGTAACGTGTGAGGTCAGTTTGACTTAGATTGTTATTTGTGAAATCAATTTGATTTAGACTGTAACTTGTGAAGTCAATTTGATTTAGACTGTAGTATGTGAAATCAATTTGGTTTAGATTGTAACATCTGCAGTCATTTTGGATTTAGACTGTAGTATGTAAGGTCAATTTGATTTAGATCGCAACATCTGCAGTCATTTTGATTTAGACTGTAATATGCAAAATCAGTTTGATTTAGATTGCAATACATGTATATGTGAAATTAATAACTGTTGGTTTATATCTCAGCTTATTACAACCAGTCTGTGTCATTTTACACTGACAGCAGTTCTTATGTCAAATAAATGAGCTCTGAGTCCTGAGTTTTGGCGTATTATGGCAAGAAGGGGTTTGGGTGTTGTCATCTATAACAGGTAGATGAATTGGGGATGTTCATAGAGGAGTTGTTTCTCTACTTAGCAGTCACACACACAACAAGGAGAATGGAGAAGAGAGTAGAAGCGCACTAAGCCTACTAGCAATAAGTTTCAAAAGCAGTCCACACATGGCATTACAATTCAATATAGTTTCTTTAATTAAACATATTCAACTGAAAGCATAATCATTCATCCTCTTATTCTTATTTGCCTACGTCCTAAAGCAACCTTACTTCTTTGCCTATCAGTCCTAAACCCTACATTGAAATAAAATATCAACGTACCTTCACTACATGTTTCTGGCAAAGGCTCAGCACCTCTGCCAAGTTGAGTGGCACATCTCCTAACACAGCCGTGACTGACTGACCGTTCTGTCTCTCTGTGTCTGTCTTCTCTGTGGGTCTCTATTCTCGTGGGTCTGTGTTCCCTTTCCATTTATACATGTAGAGCGTGGATCGGATCACGCTGGGGCTCTGACCCCGCCTGTCTTACGACGACCTTTCGAGAAAGTTCCCCTACCAGTGAATGCATGAAGGAGGGATTGACGTGGACAAACACCGGCCAGACCCTGTCCACTGAAACAATGGACCGCTCTCTTCCATTGTGGCGATCTTTGAAAACGTCCCAGCAGAGCTGTGTTTACAGATGGCTCTATTGGTTAACTGTCTTGTTTACAGTGTACATAAGTGTGAGAACGGCTGTGCTGCCCGATGCTGGTGTACACTGAAGTACCCGTAAGGGCCTGTTTCTACTTGAGGGGTTGTACATTGATTAATCCTAAGCTTTCACTACAGGCTAATTCGTGCCTCAACATCATGGCTCAGACTGAAGTACATGTATGGGCCTGTTTCTACTTGAGCCATTTCTGCGATAGTATGATAATTGACGCCACTTCAGTACGTTTCAGTTTCAGTTTTTCAAGATGGTGTCTATATACTTTGAAGACTTAGTTTCTTTAAGAAATAATATCAAATCAATATGGAAAGCTTTTAGTTGCTCAAGATGGTGTCTCTATTCTTTCAAGACGTAGACTCTTTTAGAAATAATACCGAATCCATCTGGAAGGCTTATATTAATCAATAAACGTAACTCTTTTAACACAATCTATCTATATAAACAGCATCTCATCAGACGATCTCAATACGCATTTTGTCACAGTGGCAGTGAATGCTATCACCAACGACCGTACAAGATCAGACAACTTAAAAATATGAACACATTATGTTACTCAAAAATTAAAACAAATAATTAACAATACCACGGATGACGTTTATCAAAGTAAACAATGTCCTTTATCACTTAAAACAAACTGGAACACCCCCTCCCTGTCCCACCTTCCCTTCCCACCCACCCCCACCCCCTTGACTTTAATGGAATAGATGTGGAAATCCTTAAGCTTTCAGCCACCATCAATACCGACACACTCAGCTACATTTATGATATATGTATTGATTAAAAAATCACTTACCGACCCAACTCAAACAAGTAAAAGTGATTCCACTGCTAAAATCAGGAGGCAGTCACAATCCTTAAATCACAGACCCATCTCTGTCTTGCCAGTTTTATCAAAACCTTTAGAAAGGCACATCAACCAATACACATACATACATTTTGATACCTGTCACCTAATTCATAGAGACCAATCTGTTTTCAGATAAGATCATTCTTGATATACTGCACTAGTTGACCAGTGGTTTTATAACAAGGATGAGAATAAAACTTTGGCTCTACAATCTAAATGAAAAGACATTTTGTGGAGCACTGTTTGCTGGAGCTAAATAAGCAGCAAGAAGACTGAAGTCATGGTAATCAGTAAAAAGCATGAAATCCCCTCATGCAAAATAACAGCAAACGGCACAACCTTGAGACAGGTTGATAAGTTTAAATATCTGGGAACGATCATTTTACCAGACGGCAGGTGCACATCAGAAAAAGCCAGCAGAATCGGCCAAGCCAAAACAGCATTCAAGAAGATGAAAAGCATTCTTACCAACAAATGCCTATCAATTAACATCAGGAAGAGAGTTCTTGAATGTTATGTAGAACCGATAATGTTATACGGTTATGAGGCGTGGGCAGTCAACAAGCAAATCCAGAACAAGATTGAGGCAGCTGAGATGTGTTTTTTTTAGAAGAATGTTGAGAGTTCCCTGGACAGCAAAGAAAACAAACGAGACAGTCTTGGTGGAGGCAGACACAAGAAGATCATTCATACGGAAGATTAGGAAAAAACAGGCAACATTTATGGACCATTTTATGAGGAAAGGGGACTTAGAGCATCTGGTCACAGCAGCAAAGCTGGAGGGAAAGAGAGCCCCAGGTAGACCCATGGAAAAATATTGAACGGACTTGCTGAGTGGCTGAAGACAGAGACGGTGGAGGATGTGCTTGCAGCAGCAAGGGATAGATACACATGGAGAGCCATGATCACCAACGCCATGTGGCAAGGCACTTGATGAAGATGACAGTTTGCTGACTTCTCAAAGAGCCTTTAAAATAACTGATCTTCTATTGTAATGCACAAGGAAAAAAGGATAGTGATTATATGGTATAACAAGTATCTTGATCTAATTGAAGTAATTCTCGTTATTCCTTAGAGAGCGTCAGCAAACTGCATGCATGAATTCTACTATGTCCAAAAGCTTATGTATGAAATATAGCATTTCACAAGGCTCTACGCTTGGTCCTTTACTTTTCTCAGTCTACATAAATGATCTCTCTCTGAATGTATAGAAGACATACGTGAGCTCTACACACTACGCGCATTGATACAAATATTGTATCAAAATCATTACAAACAAGTATCAACGAATAGACAGACAGGTGTGAACTTAATCACATCTCATAACCCCCCTCCTCCCCCAGCAAAAAAACCTAAGTTCATGCTAATTACGACCACACAGACACACACACACATACACACACAAACACAC